>CAJQUN010000531.1:0-355735 GCA_907163345.1 Haberlea rhodopensis
GGTAGCAGCGCGCGTGACTACAGTCGCTACCTATGCTGCCCTCATCGCCGTGCCGTCGTCCCCGACACTCAGAGTAACAACTCAGTCAGTAATCATGGATATCAAAGAACTTGATAGATCAATATGATATGTCCATGAATAAGCTATGCATCATATGACCCAAATTCAAACAAAATCCACCTAATTTAGTTTGAAAAGAATCATACCCTTGTAGTTCTTGAAGACTCAAGCATCAAATCCACCATTAACAATCAATGTAAGCTTTCCGAGAATTTGCCACTTCTTCAACACTTCCCATTCTAAAATTTCTTGAGGATTCTTATTCCTCTCCTCTAATCCTCTATAAACTATGATTGCATGTATAATTTAAACCAATTCTTCCCATGGAATTTGGGAGAGAGTGGTTCGAAAAATATGGGGAGGAAAGAAGGAAAAATGAAATGGAAATAACAAAAAGAGTTGCTTTGCGGTGTGGTTTTTGAATGATGTCATGCAATTTGTTGCAATTCTAAGTCTGAAATCTTTCCTTTGGGCGTGAGTTCGAAGTTTGTAGGGTAGGATTTGTGTGCAAATGTCATGCAAGAAACCACATGTCATGTGGTCTAAGTGTCCAAGTTAGTATGTAGGATTTTAATGCTCAAATCCATGGCTAAAAAGATATCTTGCATGATATAAAATTTCATGGTATATTAAAGTGGCCGAGTAATGCACAAAATATATATATATATATATAATATATATATATATTATATATATATATATATATATATATATGTGTGTGTGTGTGTGTGTTGGTGTCTTAATCGTATACAAGGCATCGTAATCCGGAACACCTTAAATCAAAATCTATACTTTTAATTATCCGGGTTTGTTTAATCATCGTTAATCCAGATTAATAGCATCGGAGCCTTACAATATTTGGACAAAATCGAATCCTATCAAAAAAAATAAAAAACTCCGCAACTGTGAAAATTGCTCAAAAATATCTTCCAACCAAGAAAATTATGTATTCATGACACATACTCGAACATTCGCACGCAATCGAAATTTATCAAAAACTGGAAAACTTACGTAATTTGTGAAAAAATTTCAATACATTCTTCCAACCAAGAAAATGATGTAGTCAAAATTTGATGTTACAATTCCACAAATTGATTTGATTTACCAAGACATACACTCGAATATTCGTACAAAATCGAATCCTATCAAAAATAAAAAAAACGTCGGTAATTGTGAAAATTGTTCAAAAACTTCTTCCAACCAAGAAAATGATTTTTTTCAAAATATATACTTTGATATTCGCAAGAAATCGAAATTTTTACAAAAATCAAAAAACTTACGTAATTTGTGAAAATTTCTCAAAACTTTCTTCGAACAAAGAAAATAATTTACTCAAGACTTGATGTTAAAATTCCAGAGATTGAATTGGTTTTACGAAGACATATACTCGAATATTCGCACAAATCGAATCATATAAAAAAAAACTCTGTGTGAGACCCCGATATCTCAATATACTAATAGGTGCGATTAAGAGAACTAAACATTCATATGAATAAATCAGAGTAAAGAGTCATGTTGATTTTCCTGAGCTTAAGGAATACAGTAGCAAAAGTTTCAAAAGGGATTCACAATATTCCTACAAAAGGTGCTACATTATAGTCTTATTCTACCACAAGTAGAAGCTATATAAAATTTTCTCAAATCTTGTAGCTAATCCCGTAACTCTCCTTATAGCTCAGCTTCTCAACCCCGACCCTGGTTCTCAACATCAAAAGCACCTACAAAGACAACCCCCAACACATGAGCATATCACAATTCATATTCAACATAATATGAAAATAAGGCGTAAATGCACAATCATAAAATACAAATCACTTCCTGTATTTCCATCTCATTTACAATGCCCACTGGTTGTCCCTGTACCATGATTCATAATATAACACATTATATGAATGTATGGTTTCACAATGAATGTCATGACATTTTCCTCTTTTTCTTGAGTCAGTCATCATCGGTTATTTTAATACTTCTCCGCTTTTATAATCTCAAACAAGCGGTATCTCATCCTCGCTTCTTTATACTAGCGGTATCTCATCCTCGCTCAGTATAGTATATACCCGCCTCCATGTGCAAGCGAGCCTCCCCCCTCCCGCTCCACATTTTTAGCGGTAAAGCGTAAGCATTAACACCTTAACCGTGATCGCCCTGACTCGTGGAATACATCTCTTTATCCCACATCACAATATGCAACAACAATGCATAATATGCAACAACAATGCATAATAACATGTATCAACTCAATAATGCATCACATTGCATTCATCATGTGTCATGCAGACAAAACATAATACATGTTACCGTTGGGATGCCCGTACGTCGCTTACGTACCTTTCCAAAAAGTAGTGTGTGGTGGGACTCTATCCCCTGCGTTGTGTAGCCGTCTGTGAAGGCTCTACACCAGTGTACAACACAATATTAGATGCCAATATATGATCCAAAATCAAAAATCCAACAAAAAACAATATTTCAAGATTTTGCTTCTGGCGATCGATCGCTACCCCTTGGCGATCGATCGCCAAACTCCACTGTCCCATGGCGATCGATCGCGCCTTTCATGGCGATCGATCGCGTGGCTTGATTTTGGCTACTGGACCTCGGCGATCGATCGCGCCATTTGTGGCGATCGATCGCCACCTGGTCTGTGCGCGATAATTTTTCCAGCATGTTCAACACCGATAATCACACCTTTCGTTCTAACATGTAAGACATACAACATGCCAATACTAACATGCTAGTATTTAAAACACATTACTCTGAGTGTATTTACATCAAGATTGTACCCCAACCACAAACCCACATGCATTAAAATCACCCATGAACATCAGTACTCATTCAACATTTTCTGAAAACAGGGCATTGTCTTCCTGCCCAGATTTTTGAGTACACACTTTCAAGCAACGAAATCTACCACATAAGTCATGCAATTTGCTCGAATAAAATGTTAAGGGTTTCATCAAACTACCATGCATATTTTCACATCGAAGGTTCATTCAAAAACCCTTCTAACATGCATATTACCACCCCTTCAATATCACTCCCAGATCACATATTTCCAGAAAAACAGGGGGAAATATCTACCCAGATTTTCGAACACCATACTTTACATGCTTAAATCTACCACATAAAACATGTAATGTGCTCAAGGAAAAATACTGGAAGCTTCATAAACACACCATAAATGAACATGAATCGAAGGTTTAACAAAACCTAACCTAACATGCCATTTTTCACACTAAACAAAGTATGAACTCAACAACAAAAACTTCAAACCCAGAAATGGTTCCTCACCCCTTTTGGCTCCGATTTTTGCAAGCTTTCCAAGCAAGAAAAATGGTGGATCTCCTCTTGTTTTCCCTTACCAGATGTTGGACGAAAAAGTTGGAGAGAATGGAGTGATTTCAGCTATGACAAGGTGGAGTGGGAGATGAGGAAAGAGGTATGGGCAAGCTGCAGCTGGCAGCAGGGTATGGGTCAAGGGGGGGGTGGTTTGTGGTGGGTTTATGTGATGTGTTATGTTTTGGTCCCGGTATTTCGCACGATGTATTAAAATATCCTCACATGATATTTTATAGTATTTTCTCATTAAAATACTTCAATTCTTATTTAAAATATACTTTACCAAAACGATTAACACACACCCCAAATTAAACATGCCCACAATCCCCAAAATCCCAACATGTAACACATGCACCCTTACATGCATCTCCCAATATTATTAATTCATCACAAGAATTAGTACCATAAATTTCACAACAATGATTAATGTTTAAATAACACATAATCATTTCGGGGATATCACAATACTCCCCTACTTATAGGATTTCGCCCTCGAAATCAGCATGCACTTACCCAAAATAAAATGAAACGTAAATCACATACCAGAAAACAGTTCTGGGTAGTGCTGCACCATGTCGCTCCGTCTCCCACGTGGCCTCCTCGACACCCCTACGATCCCACTGAACTTTGACCATAGGTATAACTTTGTTTCTCAGTCTGCGATCTGCCCTATCCAAAATCCTGATAGGCCGCTCCACATAGGAAACATCGGACTCAATCTGAACCTCAGAAGGCTGTAACACATGTGAAGGATCCGGCTCATACTTCCTTAGCATAGACACATGGAATACATCGTGTATACCCGACAGAGAAGGCGGTAAGGCCAAACGGTACGCCAGAGTACCCACACGCTGTAAGATCTCATACGGCCCCACGTATCTAGGAGACAACTTCCCCCGCATACCAAACCGTACCACACCCCTGAAGGGTGAGATCTTCAGAAAAACTCTGTCGCCCAACTGAAACTCCAACGGTCTCCGCCGCTGATTGGCATATGCTGCCTACCTATCCTGAGCTGCCTTCATCTTTCATCTGATAACCTTAACTTTCTCTTCCATTTCCTGAACCAACTCTGGTCCTCCAACCGACTTACGGTCCAAGTCATCCCAACACAAGGGTGACCTACAACGCCTACCATAGAGGGCCTCGAAAGGAGCCATCTGTATACTTGCCTGGTAGCTGTTGTTGTAAGAGAACTCTACCAAGGCTATCAAGTCCTGCCATGATATGTCGAACTCTAACACACAAGCTCTCAACATATCCTCGAGCGTCTGTATCGTACGCTCAGTCTGTCCGTCTGTCTGAGGGTGATAGGCTGTGCTCAGCCTCAACTCCGTACCTAGAGCTTTCTGCAGACCTTCCCAAAAGTGAGATGTGAACCGTGGATCTCGATCAGACACTATCGAAACAGGAATCCCGTGTAGTCTCACTATATCTCTGACATATAACTGTGCCATCCTCAAGTGCGTATATGTCATACAGTAAGGAATGAAATGAGCCACTTTAGTCAATCTGTCCACGACTACCCAGATGGCATCAAAACCCGAAACAGTCCTCGTAAGTGGGTCACGAAGTCCATCGACACGTGCTGCCACTTCCACTCGGGTATCTCCAAACTCCTTAGTTCACCTCCAGGCCTCTGCCTCTCAGCCTTCACCTGTTGACAAATCAAACAGCGCTTGACAAATGAGGTGACATCTTGTTTCATACGCCTCCACCAGAACTGGTTGCGTAGATCCTTATACATCTTCTTCCCGCCTGGGTGAACACTCATCCTACTGCAATGAGCTCGCTGTAAGATACCCTGGCGCAACTCGGGTGTATTTGGAACCACCCATCTATCGCCAAGTCTCAAAGAACCGTCCTCAGCCACTCTGAATCTCGATGGCTGATCTGAATGGACCACTGACATCCATCTCTGAATCTCTACATCGGTCCCCTGAGCCTTCCTGATGTGATCATAAATAACCGGCTCAGCTAGCAAGGTCAAAACCTGTACTGGTGAAGTAGACACATCGTAATCGAATCCCAAATGGCAGTAGGAGCCCAACATAGCTGATAGGTACATGGCATCCTTTGCTGTGCTCCTCACCTTCCGACTCAAGGCGTCGGCTGTCAAGTTTGCTTTCCCGGGATGGTATAGGATTTCACAATCATAATCCTTCAATAGATCCATCCATCTCCTCTGTCTCATGTTCAGCTCAGCCTGTGTAAACAAGAACTTCAGGCTCTTGTGATCAGTGAAGATGGTGAATGAGGTACCGTATAAGTAGTGTCGCCATATCTTCAAGGCGAAAACTATAGCTGCCAACTCCAAATCATGGATTGGATACCTCGTCTCATGAGGCTTCAACTGTCTCGAAGCATAAGCCACAACATGTCTGTCCTGCATCAGTACGCATCCTAAGCCCTGTAGCGATGCGTCGGTATAAAGAACAAATCCTTTGTTCTCCTTGGGAATCACAAGAACTGGTGCAGTAGTCAGTCTGTGTTTCAATTCCCGGAAACTCTGCTCACAAGCCTCTGACCAACAAAAAGAGGCTCCCTTCTGAGTCAGCTGTGTAAGTGGTTTGGCGATCTTTGAGAAACCCTCGACGAAACGTCGATAATAGCCAGCCAACCCAAGAAAACTCCGAATCTCACTGACTGAAGTAGGGGTAGACCAATCCATAACTGCCTCTATCTTCCTCGGGTCTACTGAAATCCCTTCTCGTGATATAATATGGCCCAAGAATGCAACACTGCTCAGCCAAAACTCACACTTGCTGAGTTTAGCGTACAACTGATGATCTCTGAGGATCTGGAGCACTATCCTCAGATGATTGGCATGATCCTCCTCACTCCTTGAATAGACGAGGATGTCATCAATGAATACGATCACAAACTGATCGAGGTACTCCTGAAATACTCTGTTCATCAGGCTCATAAAAACTGCAGGTGCATTTGTTACACCGAAAGGCATCACCAAGAACTCATAGTGTCCGTATCGAGTTCTAAAAGCCGTCTTTTGAACATCACCAGCTCTAACCCGTACCTGATGATAACCTGACCTCAAGTCTATCTTCGAGTACACCTCTGTACCCTGAAGTTGGTCGAACAGATCATCAATCCTCGGGAGTGGATATCTGTTCTTCACTGTAGCCTTGTTCAATTGCCTGTAGTCAATGCACAGACGCATTGATCCATCCTTCTTTTTCACGAACAAGACTGGTGCACCCCAAGGCGATACACTAGGACGAATGTATCCCTTGTCAAGGAGCTCTTGTAACTGTACCTTTAGTTCCCTCAGCTCTGCCGGTGCCATCCTGTATGGGGCACGAGAAATGGCTGATGTCCCCGGTAACAGCTCAATAGCAAACTCAACATCCCTGACAGGCGGAAATCCCGGAATCTCATCTGGGAACACATCAATGAACTCCGCCACAACTGGAATGTCCTCGGCTCTCACTTCTTTTTCCTCAGATACATCCACCGCATAAATGATGTAACCGGTGTGGCCGCGCTCCAATAACCGCGACATCTTAACCGCTGAGATCACTGGAATCCTTGGACGAGAGCCGTCCCCATAAAAAGTCCACTGGAACCCCTGATCAGATAGAAAACGAACAGTCCTCTGCCGACAGTCTACTACAGCTCGGTATCTGCTCAACACATCAATGCCGATAATACAGTCAAAGTCTGCCATTTCTAACTGAATCAGATCAGCCCTCAGATCATTGCCCTCAAAATAAATGAGGCAATCAGACAACAGCCGATCCGCAATCACATGCTTCCCCGTGGGTGTCGAGACCATGAGAGGCGTGGGTAACAGAGACGAGCACAAGTGGTGTCTCTCCACAAAGGCAACAGATACAAAAGAATGAGAAGCACCTGTATCTACCAAAATAAATGCAGGGTACGTAAATAAATGACACGTACCAGCAATGACCTCCTCTGGGGCTGCCTCAGCTTGCTCCCTAGTCAGTGCGTACACCTGACCCTGCGGTGGTCCTGCCGCCTGACCTCCTTGCGGTCGAGGCGCAAACTGCTGTCTCGGTGGTGCCCTCCCAGCATCAAATCTTGGCCTATTCGGCCCTGAGTCTGTCTGACTTGCCCGATTGGGACAGTTCCTAGCTAAGTGGCCCACCTTGCCACAAACATAACAGCCTCGGCAGTCACGTGACAAGTGAAATCCTCCACAGCGGTCACACCTGTCCCCTCCTGCCTTACTCCCCTGTGTAGGTCCTCGATTGCTCTGTTTCTGACTCTGAGATTTCTTCCCGCTAAATCTGGAAGATGATGAGGCTCCACGAGTCTTGAACTGATCTCCTCGTGGTTTCAAACTATCAGCAACAGGCCTCTGTGATGGTACTGGAGGGGGTACAACATCCTTGTATGCTCCCACTGCAATTTCCGCTAACTCTGCCCGTGTCAGGGCGTCATCAAAAGAGCTAGGGTTGTTGGAGATAACCCGGTCAAATAGTTCTGGCCTGAGTCCTTTCATGAAATGCCTCATCTTTGCATGGCTGCTCACAGCAATATGGGGGACATACCTCAACAGTGAGGAATACTGCAAGGCAAAGTCTGAAACTGACATGTTTCCCTGCTTCAAGTTAGTGAATTCGTCCTCTTTGACTTGTCTAGCAGCGGCAGAAAAATACCGGTTAAGAAACCGGGTCCTGAATACAGTCCAGTCTACTACCATGCCCTGAGCTCTCAGCTCCACCACAGTGGTCTTCCACCACATAGAAGGCTTCTTCGCCATCTGAAACTCGGCTAACCTCAGCCATGCGGTACGTGCACAGGGCGCAGTCACAAGTATCTGCTCTATCCGTTCTAGCCACTCTTCGGCCCCTTCTCCAGATTCGGTCGCCTCAAACATGGGTGGACGGAAATTCAGAAACTGTGTCAAACTGAGCTCCCCGGGTAATAACATCTGTGCACTGGGCTCTACTCCCACAGCAGGTGGCGGTAAAGGATTCACATGAGCAACACTAGCATTCATACTGCCCATATCCCCTACCTCTTCATTGTGGTTCTCCGGGTTAATAGCCGCCATGCTGCAACACAAGAGTTAACAACAATACCAAAAGCAGTTCATAGTATAAGCCGTTAGATAACAAGAGTATAATATCCAAAAGTATGTTAGTATAATACTTATACAACAATATGCATCACATGCATAACATGCCCAACAATGAATACCTAGCCAACTTGTCTCTAAAGGCTACCCTTCACTCTTCCCTGGTTATCTAACCACTGCTCTGATACCACTAAATGTGAGACCCCGATATCTCAATATACTAATAGGTGCGATTAAGAGAACTAAACATTCATATGAATAAATCAGAGTAAAGAGTCATGTTGATTTTCCTGAGCTTAAGGAATACAGTAGCAAAAGTTTCAAAAGGGATTCACAATATTCCTACAAAAGGTGCTACATTATAGTCTTATTCTACCACAAGTAGAAGCTATATAAAATTTTCTCAAATCTTGTAGCTAATCCCGTAACTCTCCTTATAGCTCAGCTTCTCAACCCCGACCCTGGTTCTCAACATCAAAAGCACCTACAAAGACAACCCCCAACACATGAGCATATCACAATTCATATTCAACATAATATGAAAATAAGGCGTAAATGCACAATCATAAAATACAAATCACTTCCTGTATTTCCATCTCATTTACAATGCCCACTGGTTGTCCCTGTACCATGATTCATAATATAACACATTATATGAATGTATGGTTTCACAAATGAATGTCATGACATTTTCCTCTTTTTCTTGAGTCAGTCATCATCGGTTATTTTAATACTTCTCTGCTTTTATAATCTCAAAACAAGCGGTATCTCATCCTCGCTTCTTTATACTAGCGGTATCTCATCCTCGCTCAGTATAGTATATACCCGCCTCCATGTGCAAGCGAGCCTCCCCCCTCCCGCTCCACATTTTTAGCGGTAAAGCGTAAGCATTAACACCTTAACCGTGATCGCCCTGACTCGTGGAATACATCTCTTTATCCCACATCACAATATGCAACAACAATGCATAATAACATGTATCAACTCAATAATGCATCACATTGCATTCATCATGTGTCATGCAGACAAAACATAAATACATGTTACCGTTGGGATGCCCGTACGTCGCTTACGTACCTTTCCAAAAAGTAGTGTGTGGTGGGACTCTATCCCCTGCGTTGTGTAGCCGTCTGTGAAGGCTCTACACCAGTGTACAACACAATATTAGATGCCAATATATGATCCAAAATCAAAAATCCAACAAAAAAACAATATTTCAAGATTTTGCTTCTGGCGATCGATCGCTACCCCTTGGCGATCGATCGCCAAACTCCACTGTCCCATGGCGATCGATCGCGCCTTTCATGGCGATCGATCGCGTGGCTTTGATTTTGGCTACTGGACCTCGGCGATCGATCGCGCCATTTGTGGCGATCGATCGCCACCTGGTCTGTGCGCGATAATTTTTCCAGCATGTTCAACACCGATAATCACACCTTTCCTTCTAACATGTAAGACATACAACATGCCAATACTAACATGCTAGTATTTAAAACACATTACTCTGAGTGTATTTACATCAAGATTGTACCCCAACCACAAACCCACATGCATTAAAATCACCCATGAACATCAGTACTCATTCAACATTTTCTGAAAACAGGGCATTGTCTTCCTGCCCAGATTTTTGAGTACACACTTTCAAGCAACGAAATCTACCACATAAGTCATGCAATTTGCTCGAATAAAATGTTAAGGGTTTCATCAAACTACCATGCATATTTTCACATCGAAGGTTCATTCAAAAACCCTTCTAACATGCATATTACCACCCCTTCAATATCACTCCCAGATCACATATTTCCAGAAAAACAGGGGAAAATATCTACCCAGATTTTCGAACACCATACTTTACATGCTTAAATCTACCACATAAAACATGTAATGTGCTCAAGGAAAAATACTGGAAGCTTCATAAACACACCATAAATGAACATGAATCGAAGGTTTAACAAAACCTAACCTAACATGCCATTTTTCACACTAAACAAAGTATGAACTCAACAACAAAAACTTCAAACCCAGAAATGGTTCCTCACCCCTTTTGGCTCCGATTTTTGCAAGCTTTCCAAGCAAGAAAAATGGTGGATCTCCTCTTGTTTTCCCTTACCAGATGTTGGACGAAAAAGTTGGAGAGAATGGAGTGATTTCAGCTATGACAAGGTGGAGTGGGAGATGAGGAAAGAGGTATGGGCAAGCTGCAGCTGGCAGCAGGGTATGGGTCAAGGGGGGGGGTGGTTTGTGGTGGGTTTATGTGATGTGTTATGTTTTGGTCCCGGTATTTCGCACGATGTATTAAAATATCCTCACATGATATTTTATAGTATTTTCTCATTAAAATACTTCAATTCTTATTTAAAATATACTTTACCAAAACGATTAACACACACCCCAAATTAAACATGCCACAATCCCCAAAATCCCAACATGTAACACATGCACCCTTACATGCATCTCCCAATATTATTAATTCATCACAAGAATTAGTACCATAAATTTCACAACAATGATTAATGTTTAAATAACACATAATCATTTCGGGGATATCACAATACTCCCCTACTTATAGGATTTCGCCCTCGAAATCAGCATGCACTTACCCAAAATAAAATGAAACGTAAATCACATACCAGAAAACAGTTCTGGGTAGTGCTGCACCATGTCGCTCCGTCTCCCACGTGGCCTCCTCGACACCCCTACGATCCCACTGAACTTTGACCATAGGTATAACTTTGTTTCTCAGTCTGCGATCTGCCCTATCCAAAATCCTGATAGGCCGCTCCACATAGGAAACATCGGACTCAATCTGAACCTCAGAAGGCTGTAACACATGTGAAGGATCCGGCTCATACTTCCTTAGCATAGACACATGGAATACATCGTGTATACCCGACAGAGAAGGCGGTAAGGCCAAACGGTACGCCAGAGTACCCACACGCTGTAAGATCTCATACGGCCCCACGTATCTAGGAGACAACTTCCCCCGCATACCAAACCGTACCACACCCCTGAAGGGTGAGATCTTCAGAAAAACTCTGTCGCCCAACTGAAACTCCAACGGTCTCCGCCGCTGATTGGCATATGCTGCCTACCTATCCTGAGCTGCCTTCATCTTTCATCTGATAACCTTAACTTTCTCTTCCATTTCCTGAACCAACTCTGGTCCTCCAACCGACTTACGGTCCAAGTCATCCCAACACAAGGGTGACCTACAACGCCTACCATAGAGGGCCTCGAAAGGAGCCATCTGTATACTTGCCTGGTAGCTGTTGTTGTAAGAGAACTCTACCAAGGCTATCAAGTCCTGCCATGATATGTCGAACTCTAACACACAAGCTCTCAACATATCCTCGAGCGTCTGTATCGTACGCTCAGTCTGTCCGTCTGTCTGAGGGTGATAGGCTGTGCTCAGCCTCAACTCCGTACCTAGAGCTTTCTGCAGACCTTCCCAAAAGTGAGATGTGAACCGTGGATCTCGATCAGACACTATCGAAACAGGAATCCCGTGTAGTCTCACTATATCTCTGACATATAACTGTGCCATCCTCAAGTGCGTATATGTCATACAGTAAGGAATGAAATGAGCCACTTTAGTCAATCTGTCCACGACTACCCAGATGGCATCAAAACCCGAAACAGTCCTCGGTAAGTGGGTCACGAAGTCCATCGACACGTGCTGCCACTTCCACTCGGGTATCTCCAAACTCCTTAGTTCACCTCCAGGCCTCTGCCTCTCAGCCTTCACCTGTTGACAAATCAAACAGCGCTTGACAAATGAGGTGACATCTTGTTTCATACGCCTCCACCAGAACTGGTTGCGTAGATCCTTATACATCTTCTTCCCGCCTGGGTGAACACTCATCCTACTGCAATGAGCTCGCTGTAAGATACCCTGGCGCAACTCGGGTGTATTTGGAACCACCCATCTATCGCCAAGTCTCAAAGAACCGTCCTCAGCCACTCTGAATCTCGATGGCTGATCTGAATGGACCACTGACATCCATCTCTGAATCTCTACATCGGTCCCCTGAGCCTTCCTGATGTGATCATAAATAACCGGCTCAGCTAGCAAGGTCAAAACCTGTACTGGTGAAGTAGACACATCGTAATCGAATCCCAAATGGCAGTAGGAGCCCAACATAGCTGATAGGTACATGGCATCCTTTGCTGTGCTCCTCACCTTCCGACTCAAGGCGTCGGCTGTCAAGTTTGCTTTCCCGGGATGGTATAGGATTTCACAATCATAATCCTTCAATAGATCCATCCATCTCCTCTGTCTCATGTTCAGCTCAGCCTGTGTAAACAAGAACTTCAGGCTCTTGTGATCAGTGAAGATGGTGAATGAGGTACCGTATAAGTAGTGTCGCCATATCTTCAAGGCGAAAACTATAGCTGCCAACTCCAAATCATGGATTGGATACCTCGTCTCATGAGGCTTCAACTGTCTCGAAGCATAAGCCACAACATGTCTGTCCTGCATCAGTACGCATCCTAAGCCCTGTAGCGATGCGTCGGTATAAAGAACAAATCCTTTGTTCTCCTTGGGAATCACAAGAACTGGTGCAGTAGTCAGTCTGTGTTTCAATTCCCGGAAACTCTGCTCACAAGCCTCTGACCAACAAAAAGAGGACTCCCTTCTGAGTCAGCTGTGTAAGTGGTTTGGCGATCTTTGAGAAACCCTCGACGAAACGTCGATAATAGCCAGCCAACCCAAGAAAACTCCGAATCTCACTGACTGAAGTAGGGGTAGACCAATCCATAACTGCCTCTATCTTCCTCGGGTCTACTGAAATCCCTTCTCGTGATATAATATGGCCCAAGAATGCAACACTGCTCAGCCAAAACTCACACTTGCTGAGTTTAGCGTACAACTGATGATCTCTGAGGATCTGGAGCACTATCCTCAGATGATTGGCATGATCCTCCTCACTCCTTGAATAGACGAGGATGTCATCAATGAATACGATCACAAACTGATCGAGGTACTCCTGAAATACTCTGTTCATCAGGCTCATAAAAACTGCAGGTGCATTTGTTACACCGAAAGGCATCACCAAGAACTCATAGTGTCCGTATCGAGTTCTAAAAGCCGTCTTTTGAACATCACCAGCTCTAACCCGTACCTGATGATAACCTGACCTCAAGTCTATCTTCGAGTACACCTCTGTACCCTGAAGTTGGTCGAACAGATCATCAATCCTCGGGAGTGGATATCTGTTCTTCACTGTAGCCTTGTTCAATTGCCTGTAGTCAATGCACAGACGCATTGATCCATCCTTCTTTTTCACGAACAAGACTGGTGCACCCCAAGGCGATACACTAGGACGAATGTATCCCTTGTCAAGGAGCTCTTGTAACTGTACCTTTAGTTCCCTCAGCTCTGCCGGTGCCATCCTGTATGGGGCACGAGAAATGGCTGATGTCCCCGGTAACAGCTCAATAGCAAACTCAACATCCCTGACAGGCGGAAATCCCGGAATCTCATCTGGGAACACATCAATGAACTCCGCCACAACTGGAATGTCCTCGGCTCTCACTTCTTTTTCCTCAGATACATCCACCGCATAAATGATGTAACCGGTGTGGCCGCGCTCCAATAACCGCGACATCTTAACCGCTGAGATCACTGGAATCCTTGGACGAGAGCCGTCCCCATAAAAAGTCCACTGGAACCCCTGATCAGATAGAAAACGAACAGTCCTCTGCCGACAGTCTACTACAGCTCGGTATCTGCTCAACACATCAATGCCGATAATACAGTCAAAGTCTGCCATTTTCTAACTGAATCAGATCAGCCCTCAGATCATTGCCCTCAAAATAAATGAGGCAATCAGACAACAGCCGATCCGCAATCACATGCTTCCCCGTGGGTGTCGAGACCATGAGAGGCGTGGGTAACAGAGACGAGCACAAGTGGTGTCTCTCCACAAAGGCAACAGATACAAAAGAATGAGAAGCACCTGTATCTACCAAAATAAATGCAGGGTACGTAAATAAATGACACGTACCAGCAATGACCTCCTCTGGGGCTGCCTCAGCTTGCTCCCTAGTCAGTGCGTACACCTGACCCTGCGGTGGTCCTGCCGCCTGACCTCCTTGCGGTCGAGGCGCAAACTGCTGTCTCGGTGGTGCCCTCCCAGCATCAAATCTTGGCCTATTCGGCCCTGAGTCTGTCTGACTTGCCCGATTGGGACAGTTCCTAGCTAAGTGGCCCACCTTGCCACAAACATAACAGCCTCGGCAGTCACGTGACAAGTGAAATCCTCCACAGCGGTCACACCTGTCCCCTCCTGCCTTACTCCCCTGTGTAGGTCCTCGATTGCTCTGTTTCTGACTCTGAGATTTCTTCCCGCTAAATCTGGAAGATGATGAGGCTCCACGAGTCTTGAACTGATCTCCTCGTGGTTTCAAACTATCAGCAACAGGCCTCTGTGATGGTACTGGAGGGGGTACAACATCCTTGTATGCTCCCACTGCAATTTCCGCTAACTCTGCCCGTGTCAGGGCGTCATCAAAAGAGCTAGGGTTGTTGGAGATAACCCGGTCAAATAGTTCTGGCCTGAGTCCTTTCATGAAATGCCTCATCTTTGCATGGCTGCTCACAGCAATATGGGGGACATACCTCAACAGTGAGGAATACTGCAAGGCAAAGTCTGAAACTGACATGTTTCCCTGCTTCAAGTTAGTGAATTCGTCCTCTTTGACTTGTCTAGCAGCGGCAGAAAAATACCGGTTAAGAAACCGGGTCCTGAATACAGTCCAGTCTACTACCATGCCCTGAGCTCTCAGCTCCACCACAGTGGTCTTCCACCACATAGAAGGCTTCTTCGCCATCTGAAACTCGGCTAACCTCAGCCATGCGGTACGTGCACAGGGCGCAGTCACAAGTATCTGCTCTATCCGTTCTAGCCACTCTTCGGCCCCTTCTCCAGATTCGGTCGCCTCAAACATGGGTGGACGGAAATTCAGAAACTGTGTCAAACTGAGCTCCCCGGGTAATAACATCTGTGCACTGGGCTCTACTCCCACAGCAGGTGGCGGTAAAGGATTCACATGAGCAACACTAGCATTCATACTGCCCATATCCCCTACCTCTTCATTGTGGTTCTCCGGGTTAATAGCCGCCATGCTGCAACACAAGAGTTAACAACAATACCAAAAGCAGTTCATAGTATAAGCCGTTAGATAACAAGAGTATAATATCCAAAAGTATGTTAGTATAATACTTATACAACAATATGCATCACATGCATAACATGCCCAACAATGAATACCTAGCCAACTTGTCTCTAAAGGCTACCCTTCACTCTTCCCTGGTTATCTAACCACTGCTCTGATACCACTAAATGTGAGACCCCGATATCTCAATATACTAATAGGTGCGATTAAGAGAACTAAACATTCATATGAATAAATCAGAGTAAAGAGTCATGTTGATTTTCCTGAGCTTAAGGAATACAGTAGCAAAAGTTTCAAAAGGGATTCACAATATTCCTACAAAAGGTGCTACATTATAGTCTTATTCTACCACAAGTAGAAGCTATATAAAATTTTCTCAAATCTTGTAGCTAATCCCGTAACTCTCCTTATAGCTCAGCTTCTCAACCCCGACCCTGGTTCTCAACATCAAAAGCACCTACAAAGACAACCCCCAACACATGAGCATATCACAATTCATATTCAACATAATATGAAAATAAGGCGTAAATGCACAATCATAAAATACAAATCACTTCCTGTATTTCCATCTCATTTACAATGCCCACTGGTTGTCCCTGTACCATGATTCATAATATAACACATTATATGAATGTATGGTTTCACAAATGAATGTCATGACATTTTCCTCTTTTTCTTGAGTCAGTCATCATCGGTTATTTTAATACTTCTCTGCTTTTATAATCTCAAAACAAGCGGTATCTCATCCTCGCTTCTTTATACTAGCGGTATCTCATCCTCGCTCAGTATAGTATATACCCGCCTCCATGTGCAAGCGAGCCTCCCCCCTCCCGCTCCACATTTTTAGCGGTAAAGCGTAAGCATTAACACCTTAACCGTGATCGCCCTGACTCGTGGAATACATCTCTTTATCCCACATCACAATATGCAACAACAATGCATAATAACATGTATCAACTCAATAATGCATCACATTGCATTCATCATGTGTCATGCAGACAAAACATAAATACATGTTACCGTTGGGATGCCCGTACGTCGCTTACGTACCTTTCCAAAAAGTAGTGTGTGGTGGGACTCTATCCCCTGCGTTGTGTAGCCGTCTGTGAAGGCTCTACACCAGTGTACAACACAATATTAGATGCCAATATATGATCCAAAATCAAAAATCCAACAAAAAAACAATATTTCAAGATTTTGCTTCTGGCGATCGATCGCTACCCCTTGGCGATCGATCGCCAAACTCCACTGTCCCATGGCGATCGATCGCGCCTTTCATGGCGATCGATCGCGTGGCTTTGATTTTGGCTACTGGACCTCGGCGATCGATCGCGCCATTTGTGGCGATCGATCGCCACCTGGTCTGTGCGCGATAATTTTTCCAGCATGTTCAACACCGATAATCACACCTTTCCTTCTAACATGTAAGACATACAACATGCCAATACTAACATGCTAGTATTTAAAACACATTACTCTGAGTGTATTTACATCAAGATTGTACCCCAACCACAAACCCACATGCATTAAAATCACCCATGAACATCAGTACTCATTCAACATTTTCTGAAAACAGGGCATTGTCTTCCTGCCCAGATTTTTGAGTACACACTTTCAAGCAACGAAATCTACCACATAAGTCATGCAATTTGCTCGAATAAAATGTTAAGGGTTTCATCAAACTACCATGCATATTTTCACATCGAAGGTTCATTCAAAAACCCTTCTAACATGCATATTACCACCCCTTCAATATCACTCCCAGATCACATATTTCCAGAAAAACAGGGGAAAATATCTACCCAGATTTTCGAACACCATACTTTACATGCTTAAATCTACCACATAAAACATGTAATGTGCTCAAGGAAAAATACTGGAAGCTTCATAAACACACCATAAATGAACATGAATCGAAGGTTTAACAAAACCTAACCTAACATGCCATTTTTCACACTAAACAAAGTATGAACTCAACAACAAAAACTTCAAACCCAGAAATGGTTCCTCACCCCTTTTGGCTCCGATTTTTGCAAGCTTTCCAAGTAAGAAAAATGGTGGATCTCCTCTTGTTTTCCCTTACCAGATGTTGGACGAAAAAGTTGGAGAGAATGGAGTGATTTCAGCTATGACAAGGTGGAGTGGGAGATGAGGAAAGAGGTATGGGCAAGCTGCAGCTGGCAGCAGGGTATGGGTCAAGGGGGGGGTGGTTTGTGGTGGGTTTATGTGATGTGTTATGTTTTGGTCCCGGTATTTCGCACGATGTATTAAAATATCCTCACATGATATTTTATAGTATTTTCTCATTAAAATACTTCAATTCTTATTTAAAATATACTTTACCAAAACGATTAACACACACCCCAAATTAAACATGCCACAATCCCCAAAATCCCAACATGTAACACATGCACCCTTACATGCATCTCCCAATATTATTAATTCATCACAAGAATTAGTACCATAAATTTCACAACAATGATTAATGTTTAAATAACACATAATCATTTCGGGGATATCACACTCTGCAACTATGAAAATTGCTCAAAAACATCTTCCAACCAAGAAAATTATTTATTCATGACACATAGTCGAATATTCGGACGCAATCGAAATTTATCAAAAACCGTAAAAACTTATACTCGAATATTTGCACAAAATCGAATCCTATAAAAAAAAACTCTGCAACTATGAAAATTGCTCAAAAACATCTTCCAACCAAGAAAATTATGTATTCAAGAAACATACCCGAATATTTGCACGAAATCAAAATTTATCAGAGAATAAAAAAACTTACCTAATTTGTAAAACTATCTCATAACCTTCTTCCGACCAAGAAAATGATCTTCTCAAGGCTTGATGTCAAATTGCCAAAAATTGAATTGATTTACGAAGACATATACTCGAATATTTGCACAAAATCGAATCCTATCAAAAAAAAAGAAACTCCGCAACTATGAAAATTACTCAAAAACATCTTCCAACCAAGAAATCATTTATTCATGACATATACTCGAATATTCGCACGCAATCGAAATTTATCAAATACTGAAAAAACTTATACTCGAATATTTGCAAAAAATCGAATCATATCAAAAAAATAAAAAACTCCGCAACTGTGAAAAATACTCAAAAACATCTTTCATCCAAGAAAATTATATATTCATGACACATACTCGAATATTCGCACCAAATCGAAATTTATCAAAACCTTCTACCCATCAAGAAAATGATTTATTGAAGACTTGATGCTAAAATTCCACAAATTGTGTAAGGACCCCAAGCCCTTAACCCTTGATTAGTGTATTAATCATTATGTGTGGTACATGCTTTCAATAAAATCAATCGGGAAACACAGATGATACTTTACCATTGAATGGCAATTACAAAATTTCTTTAATATTCAACATTAAGATCATCTCTACCCACAATTAGACTCATAGATTCCGCCCGTTTCCATCCCCATTACACCAATTTTCACATGGTAGACTTTTATAAAAATTTGGGCAGAGTCTCCCCATAAATAGAGCCATCCCGAAATAAAAGCGCATCACAATATATAGTTCCCGGCCAGGGAAAACACATACTCAACAGAACACAGCAACGCTAAGTAAATTCCCAGCCAGGGAAGACACCACACATAAAACGACATAAATGGGTTTCAACACCCACATAATACACCCATGACTCTCATATCATTAGCAATACTCTTAATTGCATACAACATAGAATGAAAGAGATAAAGGCTCATGCCTTTATATACAACCCATATACAAGCATAACCGTGCTCACATGCGAGCATCATAAATATGTATATAACCTTCGGGTGTATATAAGTACTCTATACGATACCGTGCTCCATCAAGCCCTGGTACCACGATCCTGGGAGTACATCCAATCAACAGCTCGAGCTCAGCTCCACAGCCATCGATGTACATGTTCACCTGCCCCAACAGAGACAGCCCCCAACGGGGTGAGCATACCAATACACAAAATCCCATAATCACAATAATGAAATTCATAATTTACAACGAAAGTAAATACTAATGAATTTTAAATGATACTCCCTGGATGACAACGTCCTCATCCGGGATTCCGTGTACTGTCCCTGTTCTCACAATCATCAAACTCATCAAATCTCAAAAATCAGTAAATCAACACAATTATTTAACTCATAGCATGCCTGATTCTCAAGTATCAATAATTAATGATTCCAAATTCATTATACATACAAATATAGATATCTCGATATCTAATACTGATTTTCAACTTTGCTACCAATCACAGATAGCTCAAATGCCTAGCATTTATTTTACCAATTCTCCATTATACTTAGACATCTCACATGTCTCATAATTAATACATGATTCCACGATCATTCTCAGGCATCTCAAATGCCCTACTATAGTCATATAACCCAGTACCCCATATCTCTTATAAGGTCATACTACTCTAGTATCACGCACGCTTGTGGCGGCGATGTCAAGGTTGGGTCGTTCCATAATCATATCAACACATATATATAAATAGCCATACCCACAACCATCTAATGCAATTAAAATACATTATGCATTTCACAAATGCTCTTATATAAAGTAATGCTCGTACGTCGCACGTACCTTAAATTTCCGAAGTCCGAGCCAAACCTTGCTCGAGTTCCATGCCCCGAGGAACGATGTGCTAACACGATAAATAATTCACAATTATTTACGAACATGCAACCCATGCTCAAGCACACCCATAACCCTCAAAAATATTGTCAACACACGACAATTAACCATTATCAAAAAATTGCTCAAGAATACCTTCAATAATTCGAACCCTATCATAACAATTCGAACTCAAATAATCACCATAATTCATCTAAAACATGAATTTATCAATCAATAGAAAGAATCATCACCCCTTGCCAAAAACCCCCAAAATTTGAACATAAACCCCTCAAACATACTGGAAAAAATTTGAACCATAAGCCACAAATTTTCGAACCAAATCCTCACGCCCAACAGCAAGAAATTCGAACCATTAAGCAACAATTTTTTTGAACTACAAAGTAAGAAATTTTCGACCCAAATCAAAGCACAAAACGCCCCAAAAACACCTGAATAAAAGCCCCAAAATCGTACCAAAAATCGAGCCCCAAAATCGGACAAATTCCAGTTTCGAACCCTAGCGCTTTCTGCAGAAATCCGAACTCAAATCGCGACCAAACTTTGAATTGATGGTATGGAGAGGTGCGCCTGGAAGAGACGAAGCTGGCGGCGGGTCGGACGCGCCGAACGGCGGCGGGCACACGCCTGGAAGCGGCGTGGGTCAAAGGGGATTGGGAAAATCGCGCGGGCGAGGAGAGAGAGGGAAGGTGGGGAAAATGGTTCCGATAATTAAAATCTCGGGTTCAACTGGTATTTATAGCAAAAATACCCCAAAATACTAATAGCCCCACAAATACATCATGATTCATTAAAAATCATCTGTTTTCAAAAATTCTCTCTCTAACTCCAAAACCCCTACCGGTGCCCACACAAAGCACCCGAGATTCCGAGACACTTCAACAACCCAACTCTTAGGTTTTTCACCGTAATGAGAATACAATCTCAACCTCGGGATCCAACAATCCCAACTACCCAAATAGACGAGCCCGGAAGGCCCAACACCTCGATTAAACTCCAAATCGTACGTAAAACAACTTTAGGGGTTATTAACAATACGGGATTAACATTTATAATCCCTGGTCATCACAAATTGAATTGGTTTACGAAGGCATATACTCGAATATTTGCACAATCGAAGTTTATCAAAAAATAAAAAAAACGTCCGTAATTGTGAAAATTGCTCAAAAACTTCTTCCAACCAAGAAATGATGTATTTTAGAAACTTATTCGAATATTCGCACGAATCAAAATTTATCAGAAAATAAAAAACTTTTCTAATTTGTAAAAATTTATCATAATCTTCTTCCGACTAAGAAAATTATGTACTCAAGGCTTGATGCTAATATTCCACAAATTAAATCATTTACGAAAACATATACTCAAATATTGGCACAAAATCGAATCCTATAAAAAAAATAAAAAACTCCACAACTATGAAAATTGCTCAAAAACATCTTCCAACCAAGAAAATCATGTATTCATGACACATATTCGAATATTTGCACGCAATCAAAATTTATCAGAAAATAAAAAAACTTACCTAATTTGTAAAAAATTCTCGTAACCTTCTTCCGACAAGAAAATGATGTACTTGAGGCTTGATGTAAAACTTCCACTAATTGAATTGATTTACGAAGGCATACTAGAATATTTGTACAAAATCGAATCCTATAAAAAAAAAAGAAACTCCGCAACTATGAAAATTGCTCAAAAACATCTTCCAACCAAGAAAATTATGTATTCATGACACATACTAGAATATTCGCACGCAATCAAAATTTATCAAAAACTGAAAAAACTTACATAATTTGTGAAAATTTATCAATTCATTCTTCCAACCAAGAAAATTATGTATTCAATTGATGTTAAAATTTCACATATTGAATTGATTTACGAAGACATATACTCGAACATTCGCACAAAATCGAATCCTATCAAAAATAAAAATAAGTCCGTAATTGTGAAAATTGTTAAAAAAACTTCTTCCAACCAAAAAAATGATGTATTCAATACTCATACTCGAATATTTGCACGATATCAAAATTTATCAAAAGATAAAAAAAAATTACGTAATTTGTGAAAGTTTATCAAAACATTCTTCCAACAAAGAAATGACGCATTCAAGACTTGAAGTTAAAATTCCACAAATTGAATTGTTTTACAAATACATATACTCGATTATTCACACAAAATTGAAACTTATCAAAAAAAATAAAAAAAACGTCCGTAATAGCTAAAAATGTTCAAAAACTTCTTCCAACAAAGAAAATGATGTATTTAAAACATATACTCGAATATTCGCACGAAATCAAAATTTATCCAAAAACTTACGTAATTTGTGGAAATTTCTCAAAACCTTTTTTCAACCAAGAAAATGATGTACTCAAGACTAGATGTTGAAATTCGAGAGATTGAATTGGTTTACGAAGAAATATACTCGAATATTCGCACAAAATCGAATCATATCAAAAAAAAAAAAAAAAACTCCGCAACTGCTAAAATTGCTCAAAAACTTCTTCCAACCAAGAAAACTATGCATTCATGACTGCCACATACTCGAATATTCGCATGCTATCGAAATTTATCAACAAATCTAAAAACTTACGAATTTTTTCTCAAAACATTCTTCCAACCAAGAAAATGATGTATTGAAAACTTGATGTCAAAATTCCACAAATTGAATTGATTTACGAGGAAATACACTCGAATATTCGCACAAAATTGAATCCTATCAAAAAAATAAAAAACGTCCATAATTGTTAAAATTGTTCAAAAACTACTTCCAACCAAGAAAATGATGTATTCAAGGCACATACTCTAATATTCACACGAAATCAAAATTTATCAAAAAATAAAAAAAATTATGTAATTTGTGAAAATTTCTCAAAACATTCTTCAACAAAGAAATGATGTATTCAAGACATGAAGTTAAAATTCCACAAATTGAATTGTTTTACGAAGACATATACTCGAATATTCGCACAAACTCGAATCCTATCAAAAAAACAAAAACGTCTATAATTGTGAAAATAATTCAAAAACTTCTTTCAAAAAAGAAAATGATTCATTCAAATTATATACTAGAATATTCGCACGAAATTGAAATTTATCAAAAAATCAAAAAACTCACTTAATTTGTGAAAATTTCTCAAAACATTATTCGAACCAAGAAAATGATGTACTCAAGACTTGATGTTAAAATTTCCAGTGATCGAATTGGTTTACGAAGACATATACTCGAATATTAGCACAAAATCAAATCCTATATAAAAAAAATAAAAAAACGTATGTAATTGTGAAAGTTGTTCAAAAACTTATTACAACCAAGAAAATGCTATATTCAAGACATATACTTGAATATTCGCACGAAATCAAAATTTATCAGAAGATCAAAAAACTTACATAATTTGTGAAAATTTCTCAAACCTTCTTCCAACAAATAAAATGATGTATTCAAGACTTGAAGTTAAAAATCCAAAAATTGTATTGTTTTACGAAGACATATACTGGAATATTCGTACAAAATCGAAACTTGTCAAAAAATAAAAAAAAATCCGTAATTGTTAAAATTGTTCAAAAACATATTCCAACCAAGAAAATGATGTATTCAAGAAACATATTCGAATATTGAACGAAATTAAAATTTATCAGAGAATAAAAAAACTTACCTAATTTGTAAAAATTTCTCATAACCTTCTTCCTACCAAGAAAATGATGTACTCAAGGCTTGATGTAAAAATTCCACAAATTGATTTGATTTAAGAAGTCATATACTCGAATATTTGCACAAAATCGAATCCTATCAAAAAATAAAAAACTCCGCAACTATGAAAATTGCTCAAAAACATCTTACAACTGTGAGACCCCGATATCTCAAGATACTAATAGGTGCGATTAAGAGAACTAAACATTCATATGAATAAATCAGAGTAATGAGTCATGTTGATTAACCTGAGCTTAAAAGATACAGTACCAAAAGTTTCAAAAGGAATTTCACAAATTCCTACAAAAGGTACTACCCTATAGTCTTACTCTACCACAAGTAGAAGCTATACAAAATTTCTCTAACATGCTAATCCTGTAGCACTCCTTACAGCTCGGCTTTTCAACCCCGACCCTGGTTCTCATCATCAAAAGCACCTACAAAGACAACCCCCAACACATGAGCATAACATAATTCATATACCACAAAATATGAATGTAAGACGTAAATGCATAATCATAAAATACAAAGCACTTCCTGTATTTCCATCACATTTACAATGCTCATTGGTTGTCCCTATACCACAATTCATAATCAAAACACTATATGAATATATGGCTTCACAAATAAATGTCATGACATATCATCTCTTTTTCTTGAGTCAGTCATCATCAGTTATTTTAATGCTTCTTCGCTTTACAATCTCAAAACAAGCGGTATCTCATCCTCGCTTCTTCATACTAGCGGTATCTCATCATCGCTTAGTATGGTATACCCCGCCTCCATGTGCAAGCGAGCCTCCCCCCTCCCGCTCCACATTTTTAGCGGTCAAGCGTAAGCATTAAACCTTCACTGTGATCACCCCTGACTCGGGGAATACACCTCTTTATTCCACATCACAATATGCAACAACAATGCATAATATGCAACAACAATGCATAATAACATGTATCAACTCTTAATGCATCACATTGCATCCATCATGTGTCAAACAGACAAACATAAGTACATGTTACCGTTGGGATGCTCGTACGTCGCTTACGTACCTTTCCAAAATGTAGTGTGTTGTGGGACTCTATCCCCTGCGCTGTGTAGCTATCTGTGAAGGCTCTACACCAGTGTACAACACAATATTAGATGTCTCATTACAATCCAATATCAAAATTAAAACAAATTCCACATTTAAAAAAAAAAAGAGCACTACCGATCGATCGGTCCTCATCACCGATCGATCGGTGAACTGTTTGAATTTTGGAAAAATGCTACGGCTTTTGCCGATCGATCGGTGTTCTTCACCGATCGATCGGTCGCTCTGTTTCAGCCCAGATTTCCGGAAACTCTTTAACACCGATATTTATGCCTCTTGATCTAACATGTAAGACATACCACATGCCAAACTCAACATGCTAGAAGTTACAATACACTACCCTGAGTGTATTGATATCAAATTTACACCCCAAACATAAACCCACATGCATAAACGTCGACCATTTACACAAGTACTCGATCAACTTTTCTGGAAACAGGGCAACATTTTCATTCCCAGATTTCTTGAGTACTTCATTTCATGCTATAAAAACTACAACATATTTCATAAAGCATGCTCAAATATAAAACGTCCTGGGCTTGACAAGATACCATGCATGTACTCAAATCGAAGGTTCACCCTAAAACCCATCTAACATGCATAATATCACCTCCTCAAAATCACTCCCAGTCCACATTTTCCCAGAAAAACAGGGCATACTCCTACACAGATTTCCGAACACCTTACTTTACATGCTTATTTCCTCAACATAAAACATGTAATATACATAAGGAAAAATGCAGAGAGCTTCATAACAACACCATGTAAGCATTTAAATCGAAGGTTTTAAGAAACCTAAGCTAACATGCCATTTTTCACACCAATAAAAGTATGAACTCAACAACTAAATTTCAAACCCAGAAATGGTTTCTCACCCCTTTTTGCTCCGATTTTTGGAAGCTTTCCAAGCAATAAAAATGGAAGATCTCCTCCCTAACTTCCTTAGCAGCTGTTGGACGAATTTTGGGAGAGAATTGGAGTGATTTCAGACATGGAAGGGTTGGGTGAGAGATGGGACAAGGAGTATGGGCAAGCAGCTGGTAGCTGGCAGAAGGGCATGGGTCAAGGGGGGGTGGTTGGGTGGTGGGTTATGTGATGTGTTATGTTTTGGTCCCGGTATTTAGCACGATGTATTAAAATATCCTCACATGATATTTTATAGTATTTTCTCAATAAAATACTTCAATTCCCATTTAAATATGCTTTTACCAAAACAATAATACACACCCCAAAATAATAATGACACAACCCCAACATCCCAACATATGTCGCATGCACCCCGAAATGTAACTCCTCAACCATATTAATTCAACCTCATGAATTAACACTAAATCATCATAATATAAATAAATGATTAAAATCACATAATCATTTCGGGGATATCACAACAACCAAGAAAATTATTTATTCATGACACATACTCGAATATTCACACGAAATCGAAATTAGCAAAGACTAAAAAAACTTGTACTCGAATATTTGCACAAAATCGAATCCTATCAAAAAAATAAAAAATTCTACAATTGTTAAAAATACTTAAAAACATCTTTCATCCAAGAAAATTATATATTCATGACACATACTCGAATATTCGCACCCAATCGAAATTTATCAAAACCTTCTACCAACAAAGAAAATGATTTATTCAAGACTTGATGCTAAAATTCCACAAATTTAATTGGTTTACGAAGGCATATACTCGAATATTTACACAATCAAAGTTTATCAAAAAATTAAAAAAACGTCCGTAATTGTGAAAATTGCTCAAAAACATCTTCCAACTAAGAAAATGATGTATTAATAACATATACTCGGATATTCGAACAAAATCGAAAAAAGTTACGTAATTTGTGAAAATTTCTCAAAATTCTTCCGACAAAGAAAATAATGTATTCAAAACTTGATGTTAAAATTCAAAAAATTGAATTAATTTACGAAGACATATACTCGAATATTTGCACAAAATCAAAACTTATCAAAAAAATAATAAAACGTCCGTGATTGTGAAAATTGTTCAAAAACTACTTCCAACCAAGAAAATTATGTTTCAAGACATATACTCGAATATTCGCACGAAATCGAAATTTATCAAAAATTCAAAACAACTTACGTAATTTGCGAAAATTTCTCAAAACTTTCTTCTAACCAAGAAAATTATGTACTCAAGACTTGATATTAATTCCAGAGATTGAATTGGTTTATGAAGACATATACTCGAATATTCGCACAAAATCGAATCATATCAAAAATAAAAAAATGTCCGTAATTGTGAAAATTGTTCAAAAACTTCTTCCAACCAAGAAAATGATGTATTCAAATACAAATACCCGAATATTCGCACGAAATCAAAATTTATCAAAAGATCAAAAAAATTACGTAATTTGTAAAAATTTCTCAAAACATTCCTCCAACAAAGAAATGATGTATTCAAGACTCGAAGTTAAAATTCCACAAATTGAATTGTTTTAAAAAGACATATACTCGAATATTCGCACGAAATCAAAATTTATCAAAAAACTTGCGTAATTTGTAAAAATTTCTCAAAACCTTCTTCCAAACAAGATAATGATGTATTCAAACTTGATGTAAAAATTCCACAAATTGAATTTATTTAGGAAGACATAACACTCGAATATTCGCATAAAATCGAAACTTATCAAAAAAACAAAAAACGTCCGTAATTGTTAAAATTATTCAAAAACTTCTTCCAACCAAGAAAATGATGTATTCAATACATATACTCGAATATTCGCACGAAACCAAAATCAGAAAATAAAAAAAACTTACGTAATTTGAAATTTTTTATCGAAACTTCTTCCAACCAAGATAATGATGTACTCAAGACTTGATGTAAAAATTCCACAAATTGAACTGATTTACGAAGACATATAACTCAAATATTCGAACAAATCGAAACTTATAAAAAAATAAAAAAGCCTCCGTAATTGTGAAAATTGCTCAAAAACTTATTCCGACCAAGAAAATGATGTATTCAAAACATATATTCGAATATTCGCATGAAATCGAATTTTTTTAGAAAATAAAAAAAACTTACGTAATTTGTAAAAGTTTCTCACAACCTTCTTCCAACCAACATAATGATATACTCAAGACTTGATGTAAAAATTCCACAAATTTGAATTGTTTTACGAAGACAAATACTCGAATATTCGCACAAAATCGAAACTACTCATAAAAAAAAGTCCGTAATTGTTAAAATTGTTCAAAAACTTCTTCCAACCAAGAAAATGATGTATTCAAGACACATACTCGAATATTCGCACGAAATTAAAATTTATCAAAAGATCAAAAAACTTACATAATTTGTGAAAATTTCTCAAAACCTTCTTCCAACAAAGGAAATGATGTACTCAAGACTTGATGTTAAAATTCCACCAATTGAATTGATTTACGAAGACATATTCGAATATTCATACAAAATCGAAACTTATCAAAAAATAAAAAACGTTCGTAATTGTTAAAATTATTCAAAAACTTCTCCCAACCAAGAAAATGATGTATTCAAGACATATACTCGAATATTTGCACGAAATCAAAATTTTTCAGAAGATAAAAAAACTTACGTAATTTGTAAAAAATTATCGAAACTTCTTCCCACCAAGAAAATGATCAAGACTTGATGTAAAAATTTGACAAATCGAATTGATTTACGAAGACATATACTCGAATATTCGAACAAAATCGAAACTTATCAAAAAATACAAAACGTCTGTAATTGTGAAAATTGTTCAAAAACTTCTTCCAACAAAGAAAATGATGTATTCATAACACATACTCGAATATTTGCACGACATCTAAATGTATCAAAAGATCAAAAAACTTATGTAATTTGTTAAAAGATCAAAATACTCGAATTTTCGCACAAAATCGAAACTTAACAAAAAATAAAAACGGCCATAATTGTTAACATTATTCAAAAATATCTTCCAACCAAGCAAATGATGCATTCAAGACATATACTCGAATATTCGTACGAAATCGAAATTTATCAGGAAAAAAAAATCTTACGTAATTTGTAAAAATTTCTGAAAACCTTCTTCCAAACAAGATAGTGATGTACTCAAGACTTGTTGTAAAAATTTCACAAATTGAATTGATTTACGAAGACATACTCGAATATTCGCATAAAGTCGAAACTTATCAAAAAATAAAAAAGCGTTCGTTGATGTATTCAAGACACATACTCGAATATTCGCACGAAATTAAAATTTATCAAAAGATCAAAAAACTTTTGTGAAAATTTCTCAAAACCTTCTTCCAACCAAGAAAATGATGTATTCATGAAACGCATGTCACTCATGTATTAGCAGTTTTGAGGAAAGAAAAATTGTATGCGAACCTAAAGAAATGCACTTTTTGCACTGAACAAGTCACTTTCTTAAGTTACGTAGTGTCAGCTAGAGGGGTTGAGGTGGATGAGAAGGTCAAGGAAAAGCTTTTGAACTGATTAAACAAATGTTGAGTTATGTACCATTACTTGTTTTGCCTGATTTCTCCAAGATGAAATTGAATGTGATGCATCTGGTGTTGGTATTGGAGCCGTTTTAATGCAGGAAAAGAAGCCTATTGCATATTTCAGTGAGAAGTTTAATGGGGCAGCCTTGAACTATCCAACATATGACGAGGAATTCTACGCATTGGTAAGGGCATTGGAGACATGGCAACATTATCTTTGGCCGAAGGAATTTGTCATCTTACACGAATCATGAGTCACTGAAGTACTTGAAGGGTCAAGGGAAACTGAACAAACGCCATGCAAAGTGAGTTGAGTTTTTGGAAACATTCCCATATGTGATACAGTATAAACAAGGAAAGGAGAATGTTGTAGCTGATGCTCTATCTCGAAGGTATACCTTGATCTCTACTTTGAATGCTAAGTTGCTTGGTTTAGAATTCATTAAAGATTTATATGCTAACAATTCTGATTTTGGCAATGTTTTTGGAGCATGTGAGAAAGTAGCACTTGGCAAGTTCTACAGGCATGATGGATTTTTGTTTCGTGAGAATAGGTTGTGTGTGCCAAAAAGTTTATTGAGAGTTATTGGTAAGGGAGTCACATGGGGGAGGGCTTATGGGACATTTCAGGGTCAAAAAAACCATAGACGTAAGTGAGCATTTTTTTTGGCCACACATAAGGAGAGATGTTGAAAGAATGTGTGAGCGATGTATCACCTGCAGGAAGGCTAAGTCTAGAGCTTTGCCTCACGGCTTGTACACATCCTTGCCTATTCCTGTTGAACCATGGGTAGATGTGTCAATTGATTTTGTTTTGGGGCTACCTAGGTCTAGGAGGGGCCACGATTATGTTTGTGTTGTTGTTGACAGGTTCTCTAAAATAGCTCACTTTATAACATGTCACAAGACTGATGATGCATCCAACGTTGCTGATTTGTATTTTTGAGAGATTGTACGATTGCATGGTGTTCCCCGCACAATTGTTTCTGATAGAGCTGTGAAGTTTCTGAGTTATTTTTTGAAGACCTTATGGGTAAACTTGGTACTAAGCTTCTTTTCTTCACCACTTGTCACCCACAGACAGATGGTATGATGCCCCGAAATTAATTATATGCAATTTGGGCATTAATGATGTTTATGTGATTAATTATGGTGGTAATTGATTTATATGTTGAAATTAGTTATCATGTTGAAATGCTTAGTCACTTGATAGGCGTGACCTGGGGGTTGCATTTCAGGGTGCATGTTAGAAAATGAGGTGTTAGCATGATTTAATTGTATTGGTTGTTAATTATGAGGAAAGTATGGATTTAAAGAAGTTTGGTGCATTTTTGTAAAAATGCTTTTAAAATACCATGTTGGGGTATTTTATACATCATGTTAATTATTGGGGTGCAATTAATTAATAACCCATACACCCCCACTATACCCCTTTTCCCCTTCACTTTACCAATCACTCTTAAAATACCCAAATTCATCCCCAACCCTAACCCATTTGCTATTTTCGAAACTTGGCAAAAGTGGAAGGAGAAATCTTCACAAAACCTTTGTTTGTGAGATTTATTGTAGGATTTGGAGTCCTTAAGAGGTATGGAACCCTTCCTAAAGTTTTTATGATGTTTAGTTTTGAAATGGGTTAGCTTTTTGTGTTTTTATGTGGGTTTGTTTTGGGTATGTGTTGTATGTGGTTGGGGTATGATTTTTGAAGTGTTTTATGTGGGTTTTAGTGAGTTATGATGATATTGGTGTTGTTGGAAAGTTTGGGTTTGAAGGGTATGAGGATGAGCTTGAAAAATGTTCAAAAATGGTGCAAGTTCGCGCACACAGCGTGCGGCGATCGATCGCTACGAAGGCATCGATCGATCGCTACGAAGGACATCGATCGATCGCCGAAGGCCAGTGGCGATTTGCACAGCAGGCGATCGATCGCCGCGAGACAGAAGGGTCAGGCGATCATCGCTACATCAAAGCGATCGATCGGTAAGGCTCGCGATCGATCGCCTCGATGCAGCGATCGATCGCCAGCAGCTTAAAAGTGGCAAATGATGTTATTTGTTGAATTTTTGGTATTTGGCTATTGTTTAGCTTCTAATATCAATTTGTATGGTTATGTAGAACCATCCCAGGTACCCACAACATCAAGGAGATAAAGTTCTCCAACTTCTCCACTTTTGGAATTAAGGTACGTAAGAAACGTACGGGCATCAGACGGTAACACATTCCTATACTATGACTACCCAATGATTGCATAAGTATTTACGATGTTTATGATGACGATTATGATAAGTAAGTTTATGATGATGATGTTTATGATGAGTAAAGATGATATGATGTTACGATGACGTTTATGATAAGACGATGATGTTTATAAGATGATGATGTTTACAAGATGATGATGTTTATGATATGATGATGATGATGATGTATGTTTAACTATGTTATTTAGAATGATTGAGTGTTCTGGTGGTTGTTATGGGAAAGCGAGGAAGGTACTTACCGCTGACATAGCTAGCGAGGAGATTACATCCGCTATCAAGGTGTAGCGAGGGGTAATCACAGTACCGCTATATGTCCAAGCGAGGGGCCAATTGTTCCGCGGACATAACAAGGCCAGAAACATCCCCATTTCTCAATAACATTGTCGATTATGAGCATATGTGTGAAGTATGATTTTAATCATTTATGTCAAGAACTAATGATTATATGCATGACTATGAAACAGGGACAACCAAAGTGGGTTAATGCGATTAACCAGGAAGTATATGTTACGATTATTTTCATGCATTTATTTATATGCTATTACCTTATGATGATTAAGTAACGATGTATATGCTCATGATGAGTTGTTCCTGTAGGTACACTTTTGGACAGAAAGACTAAGGGTCGAGTTGAGGCAGTGAGCTAAGAGGAACATGAAAGAAGATAGGATACAAGATTTTTGGATAGTCTCTACTCTAGGAGTAGTATAATTCTATCACTTTAACATTCATTGTCAGGAATGTAATTATTAAGTTTTGGAATTTTATTTTGGCCTGTAATCTTATTAGCTCAAAGCTACAACTGGAACCCTAAGACGTTATTAATGCATGTTTAATCCATAATATATAATTAAGATGATGTTAAGGTAGGAAGACCCTATATTAGTGGTATCAGAGCAGTGGTTAGAAAACCCGGGAATGAGTGAAGGGTAGCCTTAGCAATAAGTTGGCTAGGTGCTTCTTTTAAACATGTTTTGTGCATATGTTGCATATGTGATAAGTGTGATTTTTACACTTATTAGGGGTGTTTTTATAGTAATTCCTGGAAAATATTACGCGTTTTGGTTTATATTTGTATATTTCAGGAATCCAGGTCCAAATGCTTAAAAGTGGAAGAATAAGCTTAAAATGATAAAAATGACTAAACCGAGCATAACCGGATATTATCGAGCAAGGAAGATTATAATGGATATTCAAATCAATACTATATTATTTTTATAATATAATATATCATTCACGGATAAGAAGAAAGGTGAAGATAAGGAAGGGAGAAGAGATTCATATTTACTTGACATAAGAGACGTGAACTTAACGCACGCACACAAATCAGAATCGAGAGGAACAAACAGCAGGAGATAGGAGACGTGCAGCAAGAAAGGGGCAGCATCTATATATTAGTACGTGAAGAAATAGAAGGGAAAGAGGCGAAGGACTTTAGAAGAGGAAGGAGCCGTGAGCATATATCAGGGAAGAAGCGGACGGACGAGAGGAGAAGAGCAGCAACGTGCGAAGAGGAGAAGAGAGACGGGGACGTGAAGAGAGCCAGGAACTCACGGAGAAAAATCAGATTGAAAGTGAGGAGACGAGAGGAAGTTTACTGGAAACATTCTGGACGTGAGAGGATACAGATACAAGGAGAAGTGACAGAGGAGTTACGTGACTTCACAATACGGGAAGAGAGTTGCGACTTAAGAGAAGAGTTAGAGTAAGAGAGTTAGATTCAGAGGAGTTCTGCGGAGAAGAGATTCAGACTATTAAAAGGCTTGAACGTGAGAAGAGAGGAAAGAAAGACGCACGGGAATTGCAGAAAAGAAAGGAGACGGGAATTTAACAGACGGACGAAGAATGAGGGATAAACGAGAATTCACGAAGGAGAAAGGGAGAGGAAGAACTCACGTGCAGAAGTGAAGAAGAAGGGCAGTAAACGAGTTAGAGAAGAACGTATAGTACGTACAGCACAGAGCACGGCCAAAGGGAGAGACGGAACAGACGACGCGATTCAACATCGCTAGTTTATACGTATTTCTAAACTTTGTTTGATTCTATTTAATTTTCTTATGCTTTTGATGTTGAAATACATGATATTGCATTTGATTTTAAATATGTTGCTAGGCTAAGTTTGTTATCAAGACTTAGGGGAGCCTATGTTATGAACCCATGATTTAATTTGAATGTTTTGATTGATTCTTATTTATCTATGTGTTTAGATCATTGTTCTTCATGCTTTTAAGGGTTTGGCCATCCTTGAATGATATTAAATTGCAATTGAATTGACCATAGGATATTGTGATTCGATAAAGTGATCTTTGCCTTGGGTTTTAGGTTGAGACGGACCAAGTAAAATCTAGCACACGTGTGATAGCAATAGATTTACCAAAATCGAAGGCTAGAAGTTTTCATAGATCTATTTACAATATTAATTGTTCAATAAGGGTACGGGAGTGGCTTATTGTTACGTTAGTATTAGATTTGTTATAGCCGGACCAAGGTATAGCAAGTGAATTAGGAAAACTCGTCACCTTAGATTGTTTGAATTAATTCTTAACTAATAGGCGAATTGTGGGGGATTACATAGGTGAACCGAAAGTCTTGATAATTGTCTCTATTGATTTCATTCTCATTCTCTATTGTTTGTTTGGGTTACATATTGAGTTAATTAGTTATTTTAGTCAATTAGTTATAACCATTTTTCGTAGGCTAAATATAGTTAAATTAATTGAGTTTGGTACTTATTTCCTAGTCCTCGTGGGATCGACAATCCGTACTTATATTATCATTATACTAAAACTTGACATCGTGCACTTGCGGTACATAGTCGCTACACTGAAAAATATTGTTTAAAATAAAAGCGATCAATATGAAGCATATGATTATTGTACTAACATGTTATGGTTTCTAATGATGTACTATATGAACTGCTTTTGGGTATTGTTGTTAACCCTTGTCTTGCAGCGGCAGCAAATGTGGAAGTAGGAGATGCTGTGAGTGTGAATGCAAGTGCTGGGCGTACCAATCCCCTACCACCGCCAGCCTTGGGCAAAGAACCCTCTGAGCAACAGTTACTACCGGGGGAGCTAAGTTTGGCTCAGTTTCTGACGTACCGACCCCCAATGTTCGAAGGAACTGAAACAGGGGAAATGGCTGAGGAGTGGTTAGAGAGGATAAAACAGATATTTGTGGCAGCTCCTTGTGCTAAGACAGCCTGGATAAGACTAGCGGAGTTCCAATTGGCCAAGAAGGCGCTGATGTGGTGGAAGACCATAGTGATAGAGCAAGAGGCTCAGGATCAAGAAAAAAATTGGAAGCTGTTCAGAACTCGGTTTCTGACCCGCTATTTTTCAGCTACTGCACGACAGGCTAAGGAAGATGAGTTTACTAACCTCAAGCAAGGTAATATGCCTGTATCAGATTATGCTCTTCATTACTGTTCTTTGCTCAGATATGTACCTCACATCGCTGCAAGTACTCAAGCAAAGATGAGGAACTTCATGAAAGGCTTGAGGCCTGAACTGTATGAAAGGGTGGTTACTTATGGCCCTGCTTGTTTTGATGACGCCCTTTCACGGGCTGAGCTAGCCGAACTGGGAGTTGGTGCATATCCTGATGCTGTGCCACCTCCAGCACCCCCTCAGAGTTCTACTTCTGATAATTTGAAGCCGAGGGGTGATCAGTTCAAACCAATAGGGAACACATCAGTTTCGAGGTTCAGTGGTAAGAGGCCCGAGAATCGTTGGAAAGGAAGTCGTAGGAATGATGCTCCGTCAGGAAGAGGACAGTCTCAGGGAGACAGATATGTAAAGGTTCGGTGCTCTATTTGTGGGCAACCACACTCGACGAAGGACTGCATCGGTTGTTATGTTTGTGGCAATAATGGTCACTTTGCTCGGCAATGTCCCAATCGGGAGGGACAACAGAACTCTACGGGGAGGCCTACGGACAGAGCAGTGCAGCACATGCCACCGTTTGTACCGAGGCGGTATGGAGGTCAGCCTATGTGGCCGCCTCAGGGGCAAGTTTATGCTTTGACCAGGGAGCAGGCTATAGCGGCTCCGGAGGAAGTGATAGCGGGTACGTGTCTTTTATTTACGCACCCTGCTTTTATATTGATAGACACAGGTGCGTCACACTCTTTCGTGTCGACAAGTTTTGTGGAAAGGCACCACATATGCACTTCTCCGTCACCCACGCCTCTTGTAGTCTCGACACCCGCTGGAAGAAGTTTGATTACTGATCAGATTGTCTATGATTGCCTCATTTATTTTGAGGGTAACGAGCTAAGGTCAGATTTGATTGTTCTGGGAATGTCAGATTTTGACTGTGTTAGGATCGAAGGCGTGTTTAGAAGGGGGGTTGAATAAACACCGCCCTCAAATTCTGATCTTCGACTGATTACTGCAAACTGTTAAGAGATGCAGTAGCTTCTCAATCAAATAAGCAAGTCAGCAGACACTAAGTGAAGTGCGGAATACGTCTGCTACACTTGTGAGTTAACTAAATTAAATAATAAAAAGCAAGTATATCACACAGAGATTGTTTCTGGAAGTTCGAAGCACAACGCTTCTACGTCTCCCCTTCTTCCTTTGCAGGAAGGATACACTAGAAGACTTTGGTTTACACTTTACAGTATACAACCTCCTTAGGCTTTCACATAGCTTAGCCTAAACTCCTAGCAACACAATGTATATAATTTGTTTACAATGTACACTATCTAACACTCCTTTGAATGACTATTACACTTGTACGCTTTGAGTGTTCTTGAACGATCTTTGAGCAGTACACCAGTTTTAACTTGATCTTTGATATATCAGTAGGTGTTCCTTGCTCTAGCTGAATCTTCAGTGAATTATGACTTGATAAATTTATCTGTTTGAATGTATAGAATATTCGATTGTCAATGGATTCAACTCTCTCTTCATTCATTCAGCATCTGTATTTATAGATTTCTTTTCCAACGGTAAACTTTCTTGGTAAGGAAGGTTTAGCGTAGAATCTATTTTCTTCTTCTTTTTATCTTCCTTCCATTTTTGTTCAGCAACGGCTCTTACAATCTGACGGAATTGGTGGCGATGATTTCGTAGTGCTCGTCGCTCTGTTGTACTTATGTCAGACGGAATTGTGTTTACTTTGTCTTATTTCTTCAATCCGCTGCTGGATTTACTTCTACTGGTCTTGTAACTTCAATGTAAGGACCCCCGTGCCCTTAACCCGTAATTAGCGCATAAATCCCACAACCGTGTACATGTAACCATATATGTTGGAAAATAACCATACGCTAGGTTAGCATAATATACCGATAATAAAATTCTTCCGTTTAATCCAATATATACCATTTCCATTTGTTCCAACTAAACCATTCAGTATGCCATGTACTCCCGAGATACACTAATTACTTCTCAATTCATCTAGCAATTCCCAATTAATTGCATATCACAATATGGATGAAAAGAAAAGACATTTGCCTTTTATACAACCCATGCACACATATACGTCGCTCACAGACGAGCACCAAATAATCGTATGTGTACATAAAGTATAAAATACCATACTTCCAGATGTCGTTACCGGTGCCTCAATCCTGGAAGCACCTTCCAAGCACAACTCGATCTCAACACTGGATCTGCGCACTTCTTTGACCAGCTCTGGTACCTCGATCCTGGAAGTACCTCAATCAATAGCCCGAGCTCAACTCCAAAGCTACCGCTACACCTGTATTACCTGCCCCAACAGAGACAGCCCCCACACGGGGTGAGCATACCAATACCACCAATCACAAAATAATAATATTGCAATTCATAATTTACAGAATGTAAATGCCATAATTTAAATGATACTCCCTGGATGGTAACACCCTCATCCGGGATCCCCTGTATTGTCCCTGTTCTCAAAATAACCAAACTCATCAAATTCTCAAAGCCAGTTAATCGCCATATAGATTAACTAATACAGTTCTATCATGCCAGTTCCATAATCAATGTGTAAAATCATTATATATAGGCCATGGATTTCACATATAATTAACCAAGGATTCCATGTTCCCATAACATTGCTCACTCCACAATAGCGGCACTAAACCCAGCGCACGCTCAACAATAGCGGCGTCATAACCGATGGTCGCTCAACGGCGACAATACTCAATCGTGGCTCGCTCGAAAGCGGCACCTTATGATTTCCAATGTATGTCTATTTATCACAGTTAGCATATACCATGCATTTCACTATCCAATATTGCAAGTACCATAAACCATGCATTTCGATACTCATCTATTTCCAATACCATAAACCATGCATATCACTATTGCAACATTATAAAAGGTTATGCTCGTACGTTATACGTACCTTAATTTCCGAAGTCCGAGCCAAACCTTGCTCGAGTTCCATGCCCCGAAGAACGATGTGCTAACACGATAAATAATTCACAATTAATTACGAACATGCAACCCATGCTCAAGCACACCCATAACTCTCAACATATTGTCAACCCACGACAATTTACCATTTACAAGACCCGGGGCAGGGCATATACAGGGAGGGGAAACGAATGAGACAATATCAAAAAATTGCTCAAGAACCACTCCTAAAATTCGAACCCCAACAACACAAATCAAATCCAAAAATCACCATAATTCATCTAACACATGAATTAATCAATTAACAACAACAATAATCGCCCCACAAGCGAAACCCCCAAAATTCGAATTTAAAGCCCTAAATTCGAATCCAATTCTTCAATTTCGAACACAATAAGCATCATAATGCATCTAAAACATAAATTAATCAATTACCAACAAGAATCAACATCCTCAAGCCAAAGCCCCAAATTTTCGAACATAAACCCCCTAAAATCAAACATAACTCCACGCACACAGCATACAAAATCGAACCATTAAGCAACAAATTTTTCGAACCAAGAAAGTGTGAAATAATCGACCCAAACCAAGCACCAAAACGCCCCAAAAACACCTGAAAGAAAGCCCCAAAATCGTACCAAAAATCGAGCCCCAAATCGAAGAAATTCCAGTTTCGAACCCTAGCGTTTCCAGCAGAAATTCGAGCTCAAATCGCGACCAAACTTCAAATTGTTGGTATGGATAGGACCGCCTGGAAGAGACGAACGCGGCGGCGGGTCGGACGCGCCGAACGGCGGCCGGACGGCGGCGGGCGCAAGCCTTTTACGCGCGGGGGTCAAAAGGGGATCGGGAATCGCGGCTACGGGGAGAGAGAAGGAGGGGGAAGAAAATGGTTCCGATAATTAAAATCCCGGGTTTAATTGGTATTTATAGCAAAATACCCCGAAATACTAATAGCCCCACAAATACATCATGATTCATTAAAAATCATCTGTTTTCAAAAACTCTCTCTCTAACTCAAAAACCCCCTACCGGTGCCCACACCAAGCACCCGAGATTCCGAGTCACACTAAAAACCCAACTCGCAGGTTTTCACCGGAATGAGAATACGATCTCAACCTCGGGATCCAACGATCCCAAATGCCCGATTTACCAACCTCGGGAACCTCGGGATCCAACGATCCCAAATGCCCGATTTACCAACCTCGGGAACCTCGGGATCCAACGATCCCAAATGCCCGATTTACCAACCTCGGGAGATGCCAAACCGCAATTAATTCCTAATTGCCACAATTAAAAATCCATCAAGGATTAATACAACACCGGGATTACCACCATAATTCCCGGACATCACAATTATCCCCTACTAATAAAATTTCGTCCCCGAAATTGCACCGGTGTACTCCACGTAACACCAGGACTACACCAACAAAACAAAGCCAAGACCCTGATTTTGAACCACCTTAGAATCAAATTAACAACTGCGAGAATACCAGTCTCGCACCCAGCCCTAAAATAGCGCAACGCCAAAACCAATACAAGCCCGAAAGATAATAACATACCTCGACGTGAATCGTCCCAGAAGTCAGTCCACCAAGACTGTAACCCAACCAAATCACCATTGGTTCTGACATAGATAACATCCCGTGGTATACACCACCTGCCCACGATGCTTGACACGCATCGTCAAGATGGGGACCACGAGTATACAACAGTATACTCACAGAAAAACCAGATTCCGCTTCCCAGTCCATCTCCTCCAAAGGAGTAGTTGCACCACTTGCAACCCGGACCGGGTTACCCACGGTCATTGATCCACACAAAATACATCACCGAGGATGTTTACACCGGTGTGTTCCAAAAATCATATCTTGGTCCCGACACACCATCAAGACTCCACAAGGTCTCGAGTTCCATAGGGAAACATGTAAGGTAACCAATTACATTCCTATACACGTGTCAACCATGACACTAAACACATCCGAATCTCGGTCATCCCTCATTTATCCTTGGATCCAACAATCCTAAAATAGGAAGGCTATCGAATTATCCAACAAGAACCACCATGATTCCAAAACACGTCGATCCCTCCTCGGGGAAAATCAAACAACCTTCACGATCATTCATCAGAATGCATCGTGCCATCGAGATTACCGATCTCGAGGTTCCACAATCTCACACCGGAGATCCACTAAACCAAGTATACACACTCGACGTTCCACAATGAACAAAATAATGTTGGCATTCGTATACACACACACGGCATACATGCCCATACACCCACACAACATGCATACGCAATGCAATAGACTCGGGTATCTCTGATCACACCCAAATCCCAAAACCAACTGTCAAACCCCGATTATTCTCGCCCCACGGAGAATGATGGTTGACAAACCAAAACCAAAGGGTGTGATTTCAACATCACCACCACACGAACCAAAATAACGAATCTCCCCAAAAGATTCAACCGGTAGGAATCACAATACCGCCTTCCTCTCAAGGAAGAAGTCATGAATCCATGATCCTCCAATCCTCGAACCACCGTTCGGAGAACCTGGGTATATTTATACCAAAACATATCCCGGAACCCAGAAATACACAATTGGTTAGAGTAGTGCATCAATACTACCATTACCCGATCCAAAATCCGTATACGCCATGTATACTCATCCCAACGACGCTCTGTACTAATACCATAGTACTCCACAATCGAGCATCTCCCGAAGACGTCTCCTCAAACGTCTCACCGAGGTAAGAAATCCATTACCCGGTCCAACACCAGTAATGCTTACCATGGCCGATTTACAATCAATCCACGACCGATGTAAGCTGTCTCTAAGACAGTACAATTCAAATCTCTCCAAGAGATAAAATCAATATAGTAGTGTCACCCCACTAACTATATCTCACAAACCATTGTGACTCCCATTGCATGCCATATGCAAGGATGCTCAACTAGAGCTAACAACGACTTGTTGACACTCACGTTGGTAATACCAACGAACTTGAGCTGTCCCAGTACAAGTCCCTCAAAACAATGACGTATAAACGTCCCCGTGAGGTATTCCCTACCTCAAATACCATGCCACATAGAGACTACAAGTGTCTACCATAACCCTCATCGTATCACCATACGATTCACCAAACTCGAATCCAACGAGCATTATAATAGCTAACACAAGCACACCAAGGTACTGCAACAATACCTGGCTAGTGATTCGCTGGTCCCATAGGCTCATACCAACCTATCAACGTGACACACATTACAATCCGGCATACCATACCGCACAAACCATTAGAGTTGTGGGTCATCGCCCAACATATCTCTAAAACACCAAAGCATACTAGACAACCCAGCGTCCATGCTCAATTATCATGCAATCCTAATCCATTAGGACTTATTCTACGCCCTTAGGGTGGGTGTAACCATGCATACACCACATCGTAACAACAAGCGAGTAGTTTCCTCAATGACTACTCTTACCACCAATCACTTGGCCTTAGCCATCCCAGCGAGCATACCCAAGGGTATCATTGCTCGACAAATATTTACCTCTACAATATGATGCGGTACACTCACCGGTACAATGCATCAATGCTCCATCGAGCAAACCTGCTCGGCAAAAGGTCTCGTCGACCAATGACCCAGACTCTACCATGTGCTCACCATCGGCACCCAAACCATACTACCAAATACATAAACATGAATGCATTAACCACCAAAATGATGCCACGCGTCCACATAGACATCCCAAATAACATCGTCAAACACATGACGGCTCATGTCGATATACGACATCCATAATCTCATCGTCAAACACATGACGGTAAACAACAATATACCATAATCCCAATACTGATAACAAAAGTAATATGCCATACCTCATCGCTATCGAGATAGCGGAATACCTGTATCCATCGTCCACTAGCGGTACATAAGCATCACCCATCGCTCGTAGGCGGCATAACCCAGTGCTACACACATAGCGGTATAACCCATCGCTATAGAATCAGCGGCATGATCCCTCGCCATAGAGTCAGCGGTATAAAACGTCGCTATAAATACCCGGCGGTATGAACCATCGCCATAGATGTAGCGGAATGTGCCCTCGCTGTATGATACCTGGTGGCAAGAACCATCGCCAATAGAATAGCGGAATAAACCATCGCTAAGAATACCCGGCGGCATAAACCATCGCCAATAGAATAGCGGAATGAACCATCGCTAATAAAATACCCGGCGAAACCATCGCCAATAAAATACCCGGATAATCGCGGACTCAAGAGGTACTCACACTCATGTAGTACTTTGTTCCCGATCACATCGCTACGTCATGACAACGGCATCATCGCTTCGACGTGACAGCGGCATGTATCATCGCTTCGACACGACAGCGGCATCATCGTTTCGACATGACGGTGGTACCATCGCTTCGACGTGACAGCGGCATTTACCATCGCTTCGACACGACAGCGGCATTTACCATCATCCCGGCATGACAGCGGAAACACCCCTCGCTTCGACATATTAGCGGCATAATATCCCTCGCAATAGTAATATGACAGCGGCATTATTCACATCGCTACGCCATGCATGCAACCGTAATGCATAACCCGTATTTCAATAATTGTTTCGGCACGACAGCGGCATCATCGCTTCGACGTGACAGCGGCATTTACCATCGCTTCGACACGACAGCGGCATCATCGCTTCGACGTGCATGCAACCGTAATGCATAAGCTGTATTCCCATAAACATCGCCATGAGTGTATTTTAATGCACCTCGCTCCAACATGTAGCGGCAAAGCATTAAAATCATCACTCCGATGTATACCTATGCAACCGTAATGCATAGTCCATGTCTCATAAGACCCTACAACCACCATGGTTAGCAATAGCATATTCCAATTATGAACACATATCATAAATGCACATAAGCAATATAGTCGTGCCACGCAACGCTAGCTACCATCATGCATAAATATGTGCTTATCATTCCCATTAACATGTTCCTAGGCCCTCAACAGCCCCAAAGAGCTAACCACTGCTCTGATACCACTAATGTAAGGACCCCCGTGCCCTTAACCCGTAATTAGCGCATAAATCCCACAACCGTGTACATGTAACCATATATGTTGGAAAATAACCATACGCTAGGTTAGCATAATATACCGATAATAAAATTCTTCCGTTTAATCCAATATATACCATTTCCATTTGTTCCAACTAAACCATTCAGTATGCCATGTACTCCCGAGATACACTAATTACTTCTCAATTCATCTAGCAATTCCCAATTAATTGCATATCACAATATGGATGAAAAGAAAAGACATTTGCCTTTTATACAACCCATGCACACATATACGTCGCTCACAGACGAGCACCAAATAATCGTATGTGTACATAAAGTATAAAATACCATACTTCCAGATGTCGTTACCGGTGCCTCAATCCTGGAAGCACCTTCCAAGCACAACTCGATCTCAACACTGGATCTGCGCACTTCTTTGACCAGCTCTGGTACCTCGATCCTGGAAGTACCTCAATCAATAGCCCGAGCTCAACTCCAAAGCTACCGCTACACCTGTATTACCTGCCCCAACAGAGACAGCCCCCACACGGGGTGAGCATACCAATACCACCAATCACAAAATAATAATATTGCAATTCATAATTTACAGAATGTAAATGCCATAATTTAAATGATACTCCCTGGATGGTAACACCCTCATCCGGGATCCCCTGTATTGTCCCTGTTCTCAAAATAACCAAACTCATCAAATTCTCAAAGCCAGTTAATCGCCATATAGATTAACTAATACAGTTCTATCATGCCAGTTCCATAATCAATGTGTAAAATCATTATATATAGGCCATGGATTTCACATATAATTAACCAAGGATTCCATGTTCCCATAACATTGCTCACTCCACAATAGCGGCACTAAACCCAGCGCACGCTCAACAATAGCGGCGTCATAACCGATGGTCGCTCAACGGCGACAATACTCAATCGTGGCTCGCTCGAAAGCGGCACCTTATGATTTCCAATGTATGTCTATTTATCACAGTTAGCATATACCATGCATTTCACTATCCAATATTGCAAGTACCATAAACCATGCATTTCGATACTCATCTATTTCCAATACCATAAACCATGCATATCACTATTGCAACATTATAAAAGGTTATGCTCGTACGTTATACGTACCTTAATTTCCGAAGTCCGAGCCAAACCTTGCTCGAGTTCCATGCCCCGAAGAACGATGTGCTAACACGATAAATAATTCACAATTAATTACGAACATGCAACCCATGCTCAAGCACACCCATAACTCTCAACATATTGTCAACCCACGACAATTTACCATTTACAAGACCCGGGGCAGGGCATATACAGGGAGGGGAAACGAATGAGACAATATCAAAAAATTGCTCAAGAACCACTCCTAAAATTCGAACCCCAACAACACAAATCAAATCCAAAAATCACCATAATTCATCTAACACATGAATTAATCAATTAACAACAACAATAATCGCCCCACAAGCGAAACCCCCAAAATTCGAATTTAAAGCCCTAAATTCGAATCCAATTCTTCAATTTCGAACACAATAAGCATCATAATGCATCTAAAACATAAATTAATCAATTACCAACAAGAATCAACATCCTCAAGCCAAAGCCCCAAATTTTCGAACATAAACCCCCTAAAATCAAACATAACTCCACGCACACAGCATACAAAATCGAACCATTAAGCAACAAATTTTTCGAACCAAGAAAGTGTGAAATAATCGACCCAAACCAAGCACCAAAACGCCCCAAAAACACCTGAAAGAAAGCCCCAAAATCGTACCAAAAATCGAGCCCCAAATCGAAGAAATTCCAGTTTCGAACCCTAGCGTTTCCAGCAGAAATTCGAGCTCAAATCGCGACCAAACTTCAAATTGTTGGTATGGATAGGACCGCCTGGAAGAGACGAACGCGGCGGCGGGTCGGACGCGCCGAACGGCGGCCGGACGGCGGCGGGCGCAAGCCTTTTACGCGCGGGGGTCAAAAGGGGATCGGGAATCGCGGCTACGGGGAGAGAGAAGGAGGGGGAAGAAAATGGTTCCGATAATTAAAATCCCGGGTTTAATTGGTATTTATAGCAAAATACCCCGAAATACTAATAGCCCCACAAATACATCATGATTCATTAAAAATCATCTGTTTTCAAAAACTCTCTCTCTAACTCAAAAACCCCCTACCGGTGCCCACACCAAGCACCCGAGATTCCGAGTCACACTAAAAACCCAACTCGCAGGTTTTCACCGGAATGAGAATACGATCTCAACCTCGGGATCCAACGATCCCAAATGCCCGATTTACCAACCTCGGGAACCTCGGGATCCAACGATCCCAAATGCCCGATTTACCAACCTCGGGAACCTCGGGATCCAACGATCCCAAATGCCCGATTTACCAACCTCGGGAGATGCCAAACCGCAATTAATTCCTAATTGCCACAATTAAAAATCCATCAAGGATTAATACAACACCGGGATTACCACCATAATTCCCGGACATCACATTCAATATCCAGTCGTACTCTTTAACTCAGTAGGTGTTGGTAAAACTTGATGAAAAACTTCATGCAGTAGATGTCTTTATCTGGTGGAAGTCTTTATCCGGTGGATGTCTTTATCCGGTGGATTTATAATACAATAGATGTCTATTCCAGTACGTATCTCAGTCCGGTAGATGTCTTCACCCGGTAGATGTCTTTATCCAGTGCTTATCTCAGTCAGGTAGATGTCTTCACCCGGTAGATGTCTTTATCCAGTGCTTATCTCAGTCCGGTAGATGTCTTCACCTGGTAGATTTCTTTATCCAGTGCTTATCTCAGTCTGGTAGATGTCTTCACCCGGTAGATGTCTTTATCCAGTGCATATCTCAGTCCGTTAGAAGTCTTCACCCGGTAGATGTCTTTATCATCCGGTAGATGTTCATCCAGTAGGTGTTTGTAATCACCAAAACTTAGAAATCGTTTCCCAACAATTTCCCCCTTTTTGGTGATGACAAAACTAAGCATTAACGATCTCATACTCGAATAGTTTAAACGGTGAATCCTGACAAGACTTGAAGACATAATAGAAAGGAAATTTTCATTAAATATAAGCAGATTACAAGTTGTAATCAAACTGGACAATTTAGAGTGATTCATCTTCATTTAAGATGAATTCTTATAACTGGATACAACTTAACGACAAATCTATTTTACAGATTAGTTGATACATGACAAAATTCTTTAAACAAACAAAGTAGACCGGAGAGCTTCGATCCACCTAGTTGCGGAGAGGAAGAGCTCGATCCACCTTGTTTCAGAGGGGAAGAACTTCGATCGGGAAGTTCAAATGTATATACATCAGGCATCCATGGTTTATGGATTCACCTAATGAGAATATTCTATCTCTGTCTTCCCCCTTTTTGTCATCATCACCCAGAAGACTCCTGATAGCAGTTCCTGACTGATGAGGAGCATCAGAGCAGGATCCAAACGCTGAAGCTTAACGGAGGTGGGTTAGATAAGTAATCAACCCATGAGGGGTTGATTTAGATAAGTAATAAACCCATGAAACTGAATAATTGCAACAGGTAAACCAAGGAATTTTCAAGGAATATAAAAGAATCATGATGAGTGAATGTGTGTTATGAAAACAAACATGAGTCTCTATTTATAGAAGAAATTCATTTAGTGTGAACACATTAATGTCGTTACGATAATTACGAAGAAAAAGTCAACTGAAAACAATAAATAGATAAGAGTAATTAATAAGGGATCAGAAAACGATACTATTTGCGCCCTAACCAATGTCGGGAATAATCGCGCTTTTCGGTAGACGGTTGGTGTGGACTTCGAGACCTTGGCTGGGAAGCAGATCTGTAGTGATGTCCACCTTCAGAGGCAGCAGGTTCGCGCTGAGCTGGACCGGATTCTCTTCGCGATAGAGGAGCAGATGCAGTGGACTTGGACTGGATAAGCTTCGGAATTCCAGCACTCAAATCCTGAAGTTGTGAGGCAAAGACCTCTTGCATAGTAGCTAGCTGCTCAGACAAGTGCTTCTTAGTGTCGTCAATTTTCTCCTCCAAGGCCAGTGTAGATGCAGCATGGAGAGAGTCATTCTGCTGCTTCAACTGGAGATTTGTTTGCGAGATCCTCGAAAAGACATCGGCAAAGGCATCAAGAACGAATTGATGATTTCTGTTAACAGCAGTTTGAAATCTGTCTAGTTCTCGATTTATATGCCCAAACTGATGATCTGTATGAAGCTGATGACTATCAATAGCATTGCTGGCATTGCGTTCTTAAGACTTGAGTTTATTGATCTCACTAGCCAGCCCGAAGATCAACATAGTCATATGGCCAAGCTGTATTGTTAGAGCAGAAGGGCCTTCGATGGACAGAGGATCAGAAAAATCAAAAAAATAGCAGACGGTTCAGTTCCTACTGATTGCTCCAATGCCTCAGGCGGAGTGGCAGCAGGTGCAGGAGGTGAGCCAATAAGAGCAAGAGGAGAGCTGGTAAGAGCATCAGTGGCAGTGAAGGACACGCAGCGTCCAGGGGAGGTAGTAGCTGGATGAATTTGTGAGGGTGAGGGGTTAAGTTCGGAGGTTGTTGGGTGAGCAGGGGGTTCAACTTGTGATGAGAGTGGGGTTTCAGGGTGAGTCGGAGGTACAAGGGGTTCAACTTGTTGTGTGAGTTGGGTTGCAGTATGAGGTGAGGAAGGTATTGGTATAGATGGGGTAACCTGGGTAATTACCTTGTGAATGACGCTGTCAACGTCTATGGAATTGTGATATCCCCGAAATAATTAATTGCAATTGGGCGTTAATTATGTTTATGTGATTTTTATGGTGATAATTAATATTTGTGTTGGCATTAATTATCTCGGTGAAATGCTTAGTCACACGGTAGGAGTGACCCGGTAGAGCATTTCGGGGTGCGTGTTATACATGTTGGGTAATTGGGGATTTTATTGGTTAATTGAAATGGTTTGTGATTATTTGGAATCATGTTTTAATTGTGATTTTGGTGCCTTATGGTAAAATACCTTTTAAATATCATGTTGGGGTGTTTTATACTGTGATATCCCCGAAATGATTATGTGATTTTAATCATTTGAGTTAAATTATGATGATTTGGGTGTTAATTCATGGGATTGGATTAATATTTTTGGGGAGATTCATTTCAGGGTGCATGTGATGTATGTTGAGATTTTGGGGTCGTGGCTTGTTTATTTGGGGTGTGTGTTGTTTGTTTTGGGTAAAGCATGTTAACGGGAATTGAAGTATTTTATTGAGAAAATACTATAAATATCATGTGAGGATATTTTAATACATCGTGCTAATACCGGGACCAAAACATAACACATCATACCACCCAACACCCAACCACCCCCCAACCCATACCAATCACACTGCACAGGCTGACTTTACTCACCACTTGGCTCAATCATTCCACCACTCTCAACCATCCAAATTCTCGAGCCTTCTCTCCCATTTCTTCACCAGCTTCAGCTAAGCAAAATTCTGAGGAGCTTGTCCTTTTTCATCGCCTGGAAAGCCTTCAAAAATCGGAGCAAAGTAGGGTGAGAAACCATGCTCTGTTTTTATTTTAAACTTGTTTGAGTACATGTTTTTAGGTGGCGAGAAAACGGCATGTTAGCTTAGGTTTCTTGAAACCTTTGATTTAAATGCTTACATGGTGTTATTATGAGGCTCTCTGTATTTTTCCTTGAGCATGTTGCATGTTTTATGTAGAGGATTAAAGCATGTGAAGTATAGTGTTCGAAAATCTGGGTAAGGAATATGCCCTGTTTTTCTGGAAAATTATGGTTTGGGAGTGATTTTGAGGAGGTGATATCATGCACGTTAGCTTAGGATTTTGGTAAACCTTTGATGTGAAAATATGCATGGTAGTTTTGTGAAGCCCTTGGCATGTTTGTTCGAGCATGCTTTATGTTATATGTGGTAGATATAATAGCATGAAGTGAAGTACTCAAAAATCTGGTAATGAAATATGTTGTTCTGTTTCCGGAAAATTTGGTTGAGTACTTATGTAAATGGTTGACGTTTATGCATGTGGGCTTAAGTTTGAGGTGTAAATTTGATATGAATACAATCAGGGTAGTGTGTGATAACTGCTAGCATGTTGGTCTTGGCATGTTGTATGTCTTACATGTTAGATTTAAGGGTGTGAATATAGGTGTTCGAGAATTCTGGGTTGGTATTTCTCGAACAGAGCATCTCGATCGATCGACATTTCATCTCGATCGATCGAGCGAGGCAGAATCTTGGTTTTGATTTAAGGCGTCTTCTCGATCGATCGGGAAGAGGGGCCGATCGATCGAGAGACCCAGAATGTTGAAAAATATAAATTGATATATTTTGTTAAAGTTTTGATATTGGATTGTAATGGACATCTAATATTGTGTTGTACACTGGTGTAGAGCCTTCACAGGTAGCTACACAGCGCAGGGGATAGAGTCCTGCAACACACCACATTTTGGAAAGGTACGTAAGCGACGTACGGGCATCCCGACGGTAACATGTACTTATGTTTGTCTGTGTGACACATGATGAATGCAATGTGATGCATTAAGATTATGATACATGTTATTATGCATTGTGTTGCATATTATGCATTGTTGTTGCATATTGTGATGTGGAATAAAGAGGTGTATTCCACGAGTCAGGGCGATCACAGTTAAGGTTTTAATGCTTACGCTTTACCGCTGAAAATGTGGAGCGGGAGGGGGGAGGCTCGCTTGCACATGGAGGCGAGGTATACCATACTGAGCGAGGAAGAGATACCGCTAGTATGAAGAATCGAGTATGCGATACCGCTTGTTTTGAGATTATGAAAGCATTAAAATAACTGATGATGACTGACTCAAGAAAAAGAGGAAATGTCATGACATTTATTTATGAAGCCATATATTCATATAATGTGTTTTATTATGAATTATGGTACAGGGACAACCAATGGGCGTTATAAATGCAGGAAATACAGGAAGTGCTTGTGTTTAGGATTGTGCATTTATGCCTTACTTTCATATTATGTTGAATATGAATTGTTTTATGCTCATGTGTTGGGGGTTGTCTTTGTAGGTGCTTTTGGACGAGAACCAGGGTTGGGGTTGATATGCTGAGCTGTAAGGAGTGCTACAGGATTAGCATGTTAGAGAAATTTTTGTATAGCTTCTACTGAGTAGAGTAAGACTATAATGTAGTACCTTAGTAGGAATTGTGTTATTCCTTTTGAAACATTTTGGTACTGTAATCTCTAAAGCTCAGGTTAATCAACACGATACGTTACTCTGATATATTCACTTGAATGTTTAGTTCTCTAAATTGCACCTTAGTAACTTGATGTGATAACGGGGTCTCACATTTAGTGGTATCAGAGCAGTGGTTAGATTACCAGGGAAGAGTGAAGGGTAGTCTTTAGAAACAAGTTGGCTAGGTATTCATTTGGGCATGCTTATGCATGTGATGCATATGGTTGTATAAGTGTTATACTAACATGCTTTGAATATGATACTCTTGTTATCTAACGGCTTATATTATGAACTGCTTTTGGTATTGTTGTTAACTCTTGTATTACAGCATGGCTGAGATTAATCCGGAGAACCCCAATGAGGAGATAGGGGATATGGACAGTAGGAATGCCAGTATTGCTCAGCCGAATCTTTTACCACCACCTGCTGTGGGCATGGAGCCCAGTGTACAGATGTTACTGCCAGGGGAGCTTAGTTTGAAGCAGTTTCTGAGTTTCCATCCGCCCATGTTTGAGGGGATTGAGTCTGGTGAAGTAGCTGAGGAGTGGTTGGAACGTATAGAGTAGATACTTGTGACTGCACCCTGTGCACGCACGGCATGGCTAAGGTTAGCCGAGTTTCAGATGGCTAAGAAGCCTGCTATGTGGTGGAAGACCACCGTGATGGAGCTGAGACGCCTAGGTATGGCAGTTGACTGGACTGTATTCCGGACCCGGTTCCTTAACCGGTATTTCTCTCCAGCTGCCAGACAATTAAAAGAGGATGAGTTCAACAGTTTGAAGCAGGGTAGCATGTCAGTGTCAGACTATGCTATGCAGTATTCCTCACTGCTGAGGTATGTACCTCATATTGCTGTCAGCAGCCATGCAAAGATGAGGAATTTTCTGAAGGGATTGAGGCCAGAACTATTTGATAGGGTTATATCCAACAACCCCAGTTCATTTGATGACGCCCTGACACGGGCAGAGTTAGCGGAGATTGCGGTGGGCGCGTACAAGGATGTTGTACCCCTTCTGTACCACCACAGATGCCTGCTGCTGATAGTCTGAGGCCACGAGGGGATCAGTTCAAGGCTCGTGGGGCCTCATCATCTTCCAAATTTAGTGGGAAGAAGTCTCAGGGTCAGAAACAGAACAATAAGGGACCCACACAGGGGAGCAAGACAGTGGGAAACAAGTGTAGCAACTGTGGAGGATGGCACTTGTCACGGGACTGTCAGGGTTTCTATGTCTGTGGCAAGGTGGGCCACTTTGCTCGAGGTTGCCCCAATCGGGCAGGTCATACAGACTCAGGGCCGAATAGGCCGAGGTTTGATGCTGGGAGGGCACCACAGAGACAACAGTTTGCACCACGACCACAGGGAGGTCAGACGGCAGGACCGCCGCAGGGACAGGTGTATGCACTGACCAGGGAACAGGCTGAGGCAGCCCCAGAGGAGGTCATTACTGGTACGTGCCATTTATTTACGTACCCTGCACTTATATTGATAGATACAGGTGCTTCCCATTCTTTTGTATCTACTGCTTTTGTGGAGGGACACCGTTTGTGCTCGTCTCTGTTATCCACGCCTCTCATGGTCTCGACACCCACGGAGAAGCACGTGATTGCTGACCGGTTGTTATCTGATTGCCTCATTTATTTTGAGGGCAATGATCTGAGGGCCGATCTGATTCAGTTAGAGATGGCAGACTTTGACTGTATTATCGGCATTGATGTGTTGAGCAGATACCGAGCTGTGGTAGACTACCGGCAGAGGATTGTACGTTTTCTGTCTGATCAGGGGTTTCAGTGGACCTTTTATGGGGACGGCTCTCGTCCAAAGATTCCGGTAATATCAGCCATTAAGATGTCGCGGTTATTGGAACGCGGCCACACGGGCTACCTTATCTATGCAGTGGATGCATCAGACGAGAAGGAAGAGAGAGCCGAGGACATTCCAGTTGTGGCGGAGTTCATTGATGTGTTCCAGATGAGATTTCGGGGTTTCCGCCTGTCAGGGATGTTGAGTTTGCTATTGAGCTGCTGCCGGGGACATCAGCCATTTCTCGTGCCCCATACAGGATGGCACCGGCAGAGCTGAGGGAACTGAAGGTACAGTTACAGGAGCTCCTCGACAAGGGATACATCCGTCCTAGTGTATCGCCTTGGGGTGCACCAGTCTTGTTCGTGAAAAAGAAGGATGGATCAATGCGTCTGTGCATTGACTATAGGCAATTGAACAAGGCTACAGTGAAGAACAGATATCCACTTCCGAGGATTGATGATATGTTCGACCAGCTTCAGGGTACAGAGGTGTACTCCAAGATAGACTTGAGGTCAGGCTATCACCAGGTGCGGGTTAGAGCTGGTGATGTCCAAAAGACAGCTTTTAGAACTTGGTATGGGCACTATGAGTTCTTGGTGATGCCATTCGGGGTGACGAATGCCCCTGCTACATTTATGAGCCTGATGAACAGAGTATTTCAGGAGTACCTCGATCAGTTTGTGATCGTGTTCATTGATGACATCCTGGTCTATTCAAGGAATGAGAAGGATCATGCCGATCATCTGAGGATAGTGCTCCAGATCCTCAGGGACCATCAGTTGTACGCCAAACTCAGCAAGTGTGAGGTTTGGCTGAGCAGTGTGGCATTCTTGGGCCATATTATATCACGAGAGGGGATATCAGTAGACCCGAGGAAGATAGAGGCAGTTATGGATTGGTCTGCCCCTACTTCAGTCAGTGAGATTCGGAGTTTCCTTGGTTTGGCTGGCTATTATCGACGTTTCGTCGAGGGTTTTTCAAGGATCGCCAAGCCACTTACACAGCTGACTCAGAAGGGAGTCTCATTTTGTTGGTCAGATGCTTGTGAGCAGAGTTTCAGGGAATTGAAGCACAGACTGACTACTGCACCAGTGCTAGTGATTCCCAAGGAGAACAAAGGATTTATTCTTTATACCGACGCATCGCTACAGGGATTAGGGTGCGTACTGATGCAGGACAGACATGTAGTGGCTTATGCTTCGAGACAGTTGAAGCCACACGAGACGAGGTATCCAGTCCATGATCTGGAGTTGGCAGCTATAGTGTTCGCCTTGAAGATATGGCGACACTATTTATACGGTACCTCATTTACCATCTTCACTGATCACAAGAGCCTGAAGTTCTTGTTTACACAGGCTGAGCTAAACATGAGGCAGAGGAGATGGATGGACCTGCTGAAGGATTATGATTGTGAAATCCTATACCATCCCGGGAAAGCAAATCTGACAGCCGACGCCCTGAGTCGGAAGGTGCGGAGCACTGCAGAGGATGCCATGTGTTTATCAGCTATGTTGGGCTCCTACTGCCATTTGGGATTTGATTATGATGTGTCTGCTTCAACGGTTCAGGTTTTGACTTTGTTAGCTGAACCTGTTATTTATGATCACATCAGGAAGGCTCAGGGGACCGATGCAGAGGTTCAGAGATGGATGTCAGTGGTTCATTCAGATCAGCCATCGAGATTCAGAGTGGCTGAGGACGGTTCTCTGAGACTTGGCGACAGATGGGTGGTTCCAGATACACCCGAGTTACGACAGGGTTTATTACAGCGAGCTCATTGCAGCAGGATGAGTATCCACCCAGGCGGGAAGAAGATGTATAAGGATCTACGCAGCCAGTTCTGGTGGAGGCGTATGAAACAAGATGTCACCTCATTTGTCAAGCGCTGTTTAATTTGTCAGCAGGTGAAGGCTGAGAGGCAGAGGCCTGGAGGTGAACTAAGGAGTTTGGAGATACCCGAGTGGAAGTGGCAGCACGTGTCTATGGATTTCGTGACCCACTTACCGAGGACTGTTTCGGGTTTTGATGCCATCTGGGTAGTCGTGGATAGACTGACTAAAGTGGCTCACTTCATTCCCTATTGTATGACATATACGCACTTGAGGATGGCACAGTTATATGTCAGAGATGTGGTGAGACTGCACGGGATCCCTGTTTCGATAGTGTCCGATCGAGATCCGCGGTTCACATCTCACTTCTGGGAGGGTCTGCAGACAGCTCTAGGTACAGAGTTGAGGTTGAGCACAACCTATCACCCTCAGACGGATGGACAGACCGAGCGTACGATACAGACGCTCGAGGATATGTTGAGAGCTTGTGTGCTAGAGTTCGACATATCATGGCAGGACTCGATAGCCTTAGTGGAGTTCTCTTACAACAACAGCTACCAGGCAAGTATACAGATGGCTCCTTTCGAGGCCCTCTATGGTAGGCGTTGTAGGTCACCCTTGTGTTGGGATGACTTGGACCGTAAGTCGGTTGGAGGGCCAGAGTTGGTTCAGGAAATGGAAGAGAAAGTTAAGGTTATCAAGAGAAAGATGAAGGCAGCTCAGGACAGACAGGCAGCATATGCCAATCAGCGGCGTAGGCCGTTGGAGTTTCAGTTAGGCGACAGAGTTTTTCTGAAGATCTCACCTTTCAGAGGCGTAGTACGGTTTGGTATGCGGGGGAAGTTGTCTCCTAGATACGTGGGGCCGTATGAGATCTTATAGCGTGTTGGTACTCTGGCGTACCGTTTGGCTTTACCGCCTTCTCTGTCTGGTATACACGACGTTTTTCATATGTCTTTGCTGAGGAAGTATGAGCCGGATCCTTCACATGTGTTGCAGCCTTCAGAGGTGCAGATCGAGTCCGATGTTTCTTATGAGGAGCGGCCTATCAGGATTTTGGATAGGGCAGACCGCAGACTTCGGAACAAGGTTATTCCTATGATCAAGGTTCAGTGGGATCGTAGGGGTGTCGAGGAGGCCACGTGGGAGACAGAGCGACACATGTGCAGCACTATCCAGAGCTGTTTTCTGGTATGCTTTTATGTTTGTTTTACTTCATGTTGGTAAGCATGTTTGCTTTCGGGGACGAAATCTTATAAGTAGGGGAGTATTGTGATATCCCCGAAAGATTATGTGATTTTAATCATTTGAGTTAAATTATGATGATTTGGGTGTTAATTCATGGGATTGGACTAATATTTTTGGGGAGATTCATTTCAGGGTGCATGTGATGTATGTTGAGATTTTGGGGTCGTGGCTTGTTTATTTTGGGTGTGTGTTGTTTGTTTTGGGTAAAGCATGTTAACGGGAATTGAAGTATTTTATTGAGAAAAAACTATAAATATCATGAGGATATTTTAATACATCGTGCTAATACCGGGACCAAAACATAACACATCATACCACCCAACACCCAACCACCCCCCCCCCCCCCAAACCCATACCAATCACACTGCACAGGCTGACTTTACTCACCACTTGGCTCAATCATTCCACCACTCTCAGCCATCCAAATTCTCGAGCCTTCTCTCCCATTTCTTCACCAGCTTCAGCTAAGCAAAATTCTGAGGAGCTTGTCCTTTTTCATCGCCTGGAAAGCCTTCAAAAATCGGAGCAAAGTAGGGTGAGAAACCATGCTCTGTTTTTATTTTAAACTTGTTTGAGTACATGTTTTTAGGTGGCGAGAAAACGGCATGTTAGCTTAGGTTTCTTGAAACCTTTGATTTAAATGCTTACATGGTGTTATTATGAGGCTCTCTGTATTTTTCCTTGAGCATGTTGCATGTTTTATGTAGAGGATTAAAGCATGTGAAGTATAGTGTTCGAAAATCTGGGTAAGGAATATGCCCTGTTTTTCTGGAAAATTATGGTTTGGGAGTGATTTTGAGGAGGTGATATCATGCACGTTAGCTTAGGTTTTTGGTAAACCTTTGATGTGAAAATATGCATGGTAGTTTTGTGAAGCCCTTGTCATGTTTGTTCGAGCATGCTTTATGTTATATGTGGTAGATATAATAGCATGAAGTGAAGTACTCAAAAATATGGTAATGAAATATGTTCTGTTTCCGGAAAAGTTGGTTGAGTACTTATGTAAATGGTTGACGTTTATGCATGTGGGCTTAAGTTTGAGGTGTAAATTTGATATGAATACACTCAGGGTAGTGTGTGATAACTGCTAGCATGTTGGTCTTGGCATGTTGTATGTCTTACATGTTAGATTTAAGGGTGTGAATATAGGTGTTCGAGAATTCTGGGTTGGTATTTCTCGAACAGAGCATCTCGATCGATCGACATTTCATCTCGATCGGTCGAGCGAGGCATAATCTTGGTTTTGATTTAAGGCGTCTTCTCGATCGATCGGGAAGAGAGGCCGATCGATCGAGAGACCCAGAATGTTGAAAAATATAAATTGATATATTTTGTTAAAGTTTTGATATTGGATTGTAATGAGACATCTAATATTGTGTTGTACACTAGTGTAGAGCCTTCACAGGTAGCTACACAACGCAGGGGATAGAGTCCTGCAACACACCACATTTTGGAAAGGTACGTAAGCGACGTACGGGCATCCCGACGGTAACATGTACTTATGTTTGTCTGTGTGACACATGATGAATGCAATGTGATGCATTAAGATTATGATACATGTTATTATGCATTGTGTTGCATATTATGCATTGTTGTTGCATATTGTGATGTGGAATAAAGAGGTGTATTCCACGAGTCAGGGCGATCACAGTTAAGGTTTTAATGCTTACGCTTTACCGCTGAAAATGTGGAGCGGGAGGGGGGAGGCTCGCTTGCACATGGAGGCGAGGTATACCATACTGAGCGAGGAAGAGATACCGCTAGTATGAAGAAGCGAGTATGCGATACCGCTTGTTTTGAGATTATGAAAGCATTAAAATAACTGATGATGACATACTCAAGAAAAAGAGGAAATGACATGACATTTATTTATGAAGCCATATATTCATATAATGTGTTTTATTATGAATTATAGTACAGGGACAACCAATGCGCGTTATAAATGCAGGAAATACAGGAAGTGCTTGTGTTTAGGATTGTGCATTTATGCCTTACTTTCATATTATGTTGAATATGAATTGTTTTATGCTCATGTGTTGGGGTTGTCTTTGTAGGTGCTTTTGTGGACGAGAACCAGGGTTGGGGTTGATATGCTGAGCTGTAAGGAGTGCTACAGGATTAGCATGTTAGAGAAATTTTTTGTATAGCTTCTACTGAGTAGAGTAAGACTATAATGTAGTACCTTAGTAGGAATTGTGTTATTCCTTTTGAAACATTTTGGTACTGTAACCTCTAAAGCTCCGGTTAATCAACACGATACGTTACTCTGATATATTCACTTGAATGTTTAGTTCTCTAAATTGCACCTTAGTAACTTGATGTGATAACGGGGTCTCACATATACACCATGGGATTAGTGGAGTGCAATCTATTTTTAAACCATTCCACTTAACACCCTCCAATCCCCATTATGCCACCACTTGCTACTTTCCCAAATATCTCACCCCAAAACCCTTCTCCTCCTTACATTTTCGAATTTGGGCAAAGAAGTGGAGAGAAACCCTTCCAAAAGTTTGATTTGTGGAATTTATTGGGTGATTTGGAGTCCCCAAGAGGTATGGATGCCTCCTTGTTGTTTTTGTTGTGTTTTGGTTTGAGTTTGTTGTGGTTTTGTATGGTTTTGAAATGGGTTTTTATGGGTTGGTATTATTTGAGTTGAAGGTTGGATTTATGGTAGTTTTAAGGTGTATTTTGAAGGTATATGATGTTATTTATGTTGTGGGTTTGATGGTTTAAGTGTTTGTATGGTTTGGGTTGAAAATGGTGTGCAAAAATGGTGGATTTCGGTGTACAGAGGTCAGCGATCGATCGCCCGTTTTTGGCGATCGATCGCGAGCCAACAGTAGGCTCCAGGGGCATTTGGCGATCTATCGCCACATCTTGGCGATCGATCGGTGAGGCTGGCGATCGATCGTGCCAAGTGTGGCGATCGATCACCGAAAGGTGAAAAATTTAATAACGGGCAGTGTGATCTCGCGATCGATCGCCGCAAATCGCGATCGATCGGCCCTTTGTGGCGATCGATCGCGAGATACAAAAAATGGTGTTTTTGAATATTTTTGGGGAATTTTATATACTGGACTATTATTGGCTCCTAATATTGAATTGTGTGAATGTGTAGAACCATCCCAGGTGGCCACATAGCTTAGGAGACAAAGTCCACGACACATCACATTTTGGGACTAAGGTACGTAGTGAGACGTACGGGCATCGGACGGTAAAACGTATTCATTACACTATAAATTGGTTATGCATTATGGTTGCGTATATGGTCTCATTATGCATTGTGGTTGCATACATGATTGGAATGTGCATTATGGTTGCATGTGATTATGGGTCGAGATTATATTACAGTGATGAAGGATACTTGCCGCCTTCATGTCGAAGCGATGATAGAATACTTGCCGCTGTCATATATAGCGATGAAGAACTTTTGCCGCAAACATGTCGAAGCGAAGGATAATGCCGCTGTCATGTTGATGCGGGGGATATTATGCCGCTAATATGTCAAAGCGAGGGGTATTAATGCCGCTGTCATGTAACGCGAGGGGTATTATGCCACTGATATAATAAGACTGGGATTGGCCATTGGTATACATGGAATGGATGCATGTCATGACATACATTATTGGTGTTATAATCAATTGATTGTAATTATGGTACAGGGACAACCAAGGAAGCTTTTATATGTGTTACATACAGGAAGTGAATCGCATTTATGGTTTATGCATTGAATTATGATCATATTATTGTGAATATGATTTATATACATGCTCATGGTTTTGGGGTTGTTCCTGTAGGTACTTTTGGACGTACGGGCTGAAGCGGGTTGATGCGGTGAGCCAGTGAGGAGTGCTTTTGGCATAGCAGGCCTAATTCTTTTGTATAGTTTCTACTCTAGGAGTAGTGTAAAACTATAGGATTAGCATTCAATTGGCTGGGAATGTAATTAATCCCTTTTGGAAATTTTATTTTGGCCTGTAATCTTAACGGCTCTATACATCAACACGAACTCTATATTCTTATATGCATGTTTAGCTCTATTACGCCTTTAATCCACACTTAAGGAACTAGGGTCCTTACATTAGTGGTATCAGAGCAGTGGTTAGAGAACCCGGGAACGAGTGAAGGGTAGCCTTAGCATGATTGGCTAAGTGTTTATATTTGGGGCATGTTTATGCATGTGGTGTATATTTATGTATACAATTGTTATACTAACATGCTTGTCATTCATATTGTCTAACGGTTTAGCATATATATTGTTTGGAATTGTTGTTAACCTTTGTGTTACAGCATGTCGGCTATGAATGCGGGGAACCTCAACGAAGAGGTGGGTGATATTGGGAGCGTGAATGCTAGCATCGGTCAGGCAAATCCTTTACCCCCACCTGCTGTGGGCATGGAACCGGTTGCTCAGTTACTGTTGCCAAGGGAGCTTAGCCTGACTCAATTTCTGACCTACCACACACCCATGTTTGAAGGAACAGAGACAGGAGAGGAGGCCGATGAGTGGCTGGAGAGACTAGAACAGATTTTTGTATCTGCGCCGTGTGCTAGGACGGCTTGGTTAAGACTGGCAGAATTCCAACTAGCGAAGAAGTCTTCCATGTGGTGGAAGACGACTCTAATGGAATTGAGGGCCCAAGGTGTGATAATTGACTGGACCTTTTTCAGAACCCGGTTTCTAAACCGGTACTTCTCTGCCGCGGCTAGGCAAACTAAGGAGGATGAATTTACGAATCTGAAGCAAGGGAACCTGACAGTTTTGGACTACGCCATGCACTACTCGTCCTTATTGAGGTATGTTCCACATATTGCTACAAATGGACATGCCAAGATGAGGCACTTTCTGAAGGGGCTGCGACCGGAACTATTTGATCGGGTCATTTCTAACAACCCGACATCTTTTGATGATGCACTGGTTAGAGCGGAGTTAGCAGAGATAGGGGTGAGTTCTTATCCTGAGGCCATACCCTCACCAGCTCCATCACAAAGATCAACATCTGAAAATCTGAGGCCCCGAGGAGGATCTTTTAAGTCGCGGGGGACTTCTTCTTCTTCTCGGTTTAGCGGAAGGCGGCCGGAGGGCCGGAAGCAAGGGGATCGGAGGAGTGGTGCATCTACTTATGGGGGACCGACTCAAGCTAGTAGAGCTGGAGATGTCAAGTGCCACTTTTGTGGAGGGCCGCATTTCATGCGAGATTGTTCTGCGTGCTACATTTGTGGCAGGTCGGGCCACATTGCTCGGCGTTGCCCCAACCGGGCAGGATCGACGGATCGCAGGGAAGGTCGAGGGAGGTTTTCTAGTGGTACAGTGCAGCAGAGGCCACCGATGGTGCCTCGTCAGATGGGAGGACAGGCGATGGGGCCACCTCAGGGACATGTCTATGCATTGACCAGGGAGCAGGCCGATGCAGTTCCAGAAGTGGTTATAGCTGGTACGTGCCTACTATTTACATATTCCGCCTTTATTTTCATAGACACAGGTGCTTCGCACTCCTTCGTGTCTGCGGACTTTGTGGCGAGACATCATATGTGCATGTCTCCGTTACCCACGTCTCTATTGGTCTCGACACCCACTGGGAAGAGAGTTGTTGCTGATCGGTTTCTGATGGACTGCCTCATTTATTTTGAGGACAATGAGATAAAGGCAGATTTGATTATTTTGGGTATGTCAGATTTCGACTGCATTGTGGGCATCGACATTCTGAACAGATATCAGGCAGTGGTAGATTGTTGACAGAGAACGGTTCGGTTCAGATCTGGTTTGGGAGTTCAGTGGACTTTTTATGGCAACAGGTCTCGTGCGAAGATTCTGTTGATTTCGGCAATCAAGATGTCCCAATTATTGGAACGTTGACACACGGGCTACCTCATCTATGCCGTGGACACGTCCGGAAAGGGTAAGGAGTTAAAGGTTGAGGATGTGCCATTGGTAGCAGAATTTGCTGATGTCTTTCCAGAGGAGATTCCAGGATTCCCACCGACTAGGGAAGTCGAGTTTGGGATTGAGTTATTACCGGGGACGTCCGCTATTTCTCGTGCTCCTTATCGAATGGCACCGGCAGAGCTAAGAGAACTGAAGGAACAGTTACAGGAGCTCCTTGACAAAGGATATATACGCCCTAGCGTATCGCCTTGGGGCACACCAGTTCTTTTTGTGAAAAAGAAAGATGGCTCGATGCGTTTGTGCATCGATTACCGGCAATTGAATAAGGCCACGGTGAAGAACAAGTATCCTCTCCCGAGGAATGATTATTTATTTGATCAGTTGCAGGGCACGAAGCTGTATAGCAAAATTGATTTGAGATCCGGGTACCACCAGATACGGGTCAGGGAGGAGGATGTGCAGAAAACAGCATTTCGGATTCGGTATGGGCACTACGAGTTCTTGGTGATGCCGTTCGATGTGATGAACGCCCCGGCTGTCTTTATGAGCTTGATGAACCGGGTATTTCAACCCTATCTAGATCAATTCGTCATTGTGTTTATTGACGATATACTCATCTACTCCCGGAGCGAGGAAGAGCACATGAGACATTTGAGGACAGTGCTCCAGATCCTCAGAGACCATCAATTATATGCCAAGCCCAACAAGTGTGAGTTTTGGTTGAGCAGTGTAGTATTTCTGGGGCACGTCATATCTAGCAGTGGGATTTCAGTGGACCCCAGGAAGATTGAGGCGGTGATGGAGTGGGCTGCACCCATTTCTGTGCCCGAGATTCGGAGTTTTCTTGGTTTGGCCGGTTATTACCGACGCTTCGTCGACGGATTTTCCAAGATTGCTAAACCCTTAACTCAGTTGACTCAGAAGGGAATACCGTTTTATTGGTCAGAGGCTTGCGAGGAGAGCTTCCAAGAATTGAAGCATCGATTGACCACGGCGCCGGTATTGGTGATTCCTTCAGAGAACAAGAGGTTTGTCCTTTATACTGACGCATCATTGCAGGGCTTAGGTTGTGTCCTGATGCAAGATAAGCATGTGGTAGCTTATGCATCGAGACAGTTGAAACCGCATGAGGCTAGATACCCAGTCCATGATTTGGTGTTGGCGGCTATTATTTTTGCCCTGAAGATTTGGAGGCATTATCTGTATGGTACATCTTTTACCATATGTACGGATCATAAGAGCCTGAAATTCTTGTTCACTCAGGCGGAATTGAATATGCGTCAGAGGAGATGAATGGATCTGCTTAAAGACTATGATTGCGAGATAGAGTACCATCCCGGGAAAGCCAATTTGACAGCATACGCCTTGAGTCGGAAAGTGAAGAACACTGCTGAAGATGTCATGCATTTGTCGGCTATGATGACTTCTTATTGCCATCTGGGCTATGACTTCGATGTGGACGCATCGCCGGTTTGGGTATCGACTTTATTGGCTGAGCCAGATATCTATGAGAATATTAGGAGAGCTCAGAGGACAGATGATGAGGTTCAGAGATGGACATCATTAGCACTTCAGGGTCAGCCATCGAAGTTCAGAGTGGCTGAGGACGGTTCTTTGAGACTCGGTAACCGATGGGTAGTTCCAGGTATGCCGGAGTTGCGTAGAGGAATCTTGGAGCGAGCTCATAGTAGCCGATTCAGTATCCACCCAGGAGGGAGGAAAATGTATAAGGACTTGTGTGATCAGTTCTGGTGGAAACGGATGAAACGTGATGTGATCTCATTTGTTAAGAGGTGTTTGATCTGCCAGCAGGTTAAGGCAGAGAGGCAGAGACCCGGTGGCGAACTGAGGAACTTAGAGATACCGGAGTGGAAGTGGGAACACATATCTATGGACTTTGTGACCCACTTGCCGAGGACTACTTCAGGTTGTGATGCCATTTGGGTGATCATTGACAGGCTGACGAAGGTAGCTCACTTCATTCCCTACAGTATGACGTACACATACTTGAGGATGGCTCAGTTGTACGTCCGGGACATAGTGAGACTGCATGGGATTCTAGTGTCTATTGTGTCTGACAGAGACCCGCGGTTCACATCTCATTTCTGGGGAGGTTTACAGTCAGCTTTGGGCACTGAGGTAATATTGAGTACGGCTTATCATCCCCAGACGGATGGTCAGACTGAGCGCACTATACAGACGCTCGAGGACATGCTACGGGCGTGTGTGCTAGAATTTGATGCCTCATGGCAAGATTCTTTGGCCTTGGTAGAGTTTTCATACAACAACAGCTATCAGGCGAGTATTCAGATGGCTCGGTTTGAGGCTTTGTATGGTAGGCGTTGTAGGTCGCCGTTATACTAGGATGACTTGACCAGTAAAGCAGTGGGAGGACCTGAGTTGATTCGAGAGATGGAGGATAAGGTAAAGGTTATCCATCTGAAAATGAAGGCAGCCCAAGATAGGCAAGCAGCTTATGCGAATAAACGGTGGAGACCGTTGGAATTTCAGTTGGGAGACAGAGTCTTTTTGAAGATCTCACCTTTCAGGGGTGTGGTTCGGTTTGGTATGCGTGGTAAATTGTCTCCGAGGTATGTGGGACCTATGAGATTTTACAGCTACCTTGGCTTACCGTTTGGCACTACCACCGTCGTTGTCTGGTATTCACGACGTGTTCCATGTATCTATGCTGCGGAAATATGAGCCGGATCCTGTCGCATGTATTGCAGCCTTCTGAGGTTCAATTGGATTCTGATGTATCATATGAGGAACGGCCAGTCATGATTTTGGATAGGGCTGATCGCAGACTCCGGAATAAAGTTATACCGATGATCAAGGTTCAGTGGGATCGCAGGGGTGTCGAGGAGGCCACGTGGGAGACGGAGCGGCACATGATGCAGCACTACCTGGAATTATTTTCTGGTATGTAGTTTATGTTTGGTTTCGTTATGGGTAAGTGCATGCGATTTCGGGGTCGAAATCTTATAAGTAAGGGAGTATTGTGATATCCCCGAAATAATTAATTGCAATTGGGCGTTAATTATGTTTATGTGATTTTTATGGTGATAATTAATATTTGTGTTGGCATTAATTATCTCGGTGAAATGCTTAGTCACACGGTAGGAGTGACCCGGTAGAGCATTTCGGGGTGCGTGTTATAAATGTTGGGTAATTGGGGATTTTATTGGTTAATTGAAATGGTTTGTAATTATTTGGGTGAATCATGTTTTAATTGTGATTTGGTGCCTTATGGTAAAATGCCTTTTAAATATCATGTTAGGGTGTTTTATACACCATGAGATTAGTGGAGTGCAATCTATTTTTAAACCATTCCACTTAACACCCTCCAATCCCCATTATGCCACCACTTGCTACTTTCCCAAATATCTCACCCCAGAACCTTTCTCCTCCTTACATTTTCGAATTTGGGCAAAGAAGTGGAGAGAAACCCTTCCAAAAGTTTGATTTGTGGAATTTATTGGGTGATTTGGAGTCCCCAAGAGGTATGGATGCCTCCTTGTTGTTTTTGTTGTGTTTTGGTTTGAGTTTGTTGTGGTTTTGTATGGTTTTGAAATGGGTTTTTATGGGTTGGTATTATTTGAGTTGAAGGTTGGATTTATGGTAGTTTTAAGGTGTATTTTGAAGGTATATGATGTTATTTATGTTGTGGGTTTGATGGTTTAAGTGTTGGTATGGTTTGGGTTGAAAATAGTGTGCAAAAATGGTGGGTTTCGGTGTACAGAGGTCAGCGATCGATCGCCCGTTTTTGGCGATCGATCGCGAGCCAACAGTAGGCTCTAGGGGCATTTTGCGATCTATCGCCACATCTTGGCGATCGATCGGTGAGGCTGGCGATCGATCGCGCCAAGTGTGGCGATCGATCACCGAAAGGTGAAAAATTTAATAACGGGCAGTGTGATTTGAATATTTTTGGGTAATTTTTGATACTGGACTATTATTGGCTCCTAATATTGAATTGTGTGAATGTGTAGAACCATCCCAGGTGGCCACACAGCTTAGGAGATAAAGTCCACGACACATCACATTTTGGGACTAAGGTACGTAGTGAGACGTACGGGCATCGGACGGTAAAACGTATTCATTACGCTATAAATTGGTTATGCATTATGGTTGCGTATATGGTCTCATTATGCATTGTGGTTGCATACATGATTGGAATGTGCATTATGGTTGCATGTGATTATGGGTCGAGATTATATTACAGTGATGAAGGATACTTGCCGCCTTCATGTCGAAGCGATGATAGAATACTTGCCGCTGTCATATATAGCGATGAAGAATATTTGCCGCAAACATGTCGAAGCGTAGGATAATGCCGCTGTCATGTTGATGCGAGGGATATTATGCCACTAATATGTCGAAGCGAGGGGTATTAATGCCGCTGTCATGCAACGCGAGGGGTATTATGCCACTGATATAATAAGACTGGGATTGGCCATTGGTATACATGGAATGGATGCATGTCATGACATACATTATTGGTGTTATAATCAATTGATTGTAATTATGGTATAGGGACAACCAAGGGAGCTTTTATATGTGTTACATACAGGAAGTGAATCGCATTTATGGTTTATGCATTGAATTATGATCATATTATTGTGAATATGATTTATATACATGCTCATGGTTTTGGGGTTGTTCCTGTAGGTACTTTTGGGCGTACGGGCTGAAGCGGGTTGATGCGGTGAGCCAGTGAGGAGTGCTTTTGGCATAGCAGGCCTAATTCTTTTGTATAGTTTCTACTCTAGGAGTAGTGTAAAACTATAGGATTAGCATTCAATTGGCTGGGAATGTAATTAATCCCTTTTGGAAATTTTATTTTGGCCTGTAATCTTAACGGCTCTATACATCAACACGAACTCTATATTCTTATATGCATGTTTAGCTCTATTACGCCTTTAATCCACACTTAAGGAACTAGGGTCCTTACAGGAATCAATATCCATATTCGGTTGAGGTGAAGTATCATCCAAAGTGGGTTCACCTGTGGAAACCATTTCCACAACACTTGGAATAGGAGGGATGGTTGGAGCTGAGCATGAGATGGTCAGAGCAGAGTCATCAGCCACCATTGGTTCAACTTGTGGAATTAGCACTGCAGCACTAGGAACATCAGGGATGGTTAGGACTAAGATCAAGTCAGTGGGAGTGGAGTCAGCATCATCTGGTACATTTGAGCATGAGTGCAGACCAGTACTGATTCTTAAGTCATGTAGAGCAGTCTCTGCCAGTTCAAGCTTGGGACCAAGAGCATTTAGCACAGCTCGGTCATGATTGGCAGTCCCAGCTGTAGCATTGAATTCATTCTGCCGGGATATGACCAGGGTCTGGAGTTCACCCACATAGATCATTAGGAGGAACACATCCCGGAGCTGGAGAGCTTTCTGTACGTCTTGTGCTTGGAGGAAAGCCTCGCCTGTTCCAGAACTGGAAGAAAATCATCAAAGCGAATTTTCAAGCGTGCTTTCACCCATCTATCAAAAACTTCAAGTTGAGGCTGCATGTTTGCCTCAACTGTGCTCATGACTAATTCAATCTCATATGCCACTGGAGTGGATGACGGGGTCATTGATTCTTTCCCTTTTCCAGTGACGGTGGTCTTGGGATGGCAATATGTGCAAAGAGATTTGGGTGATCTGAAGGAAATTGAGCCTGGTGGTTGAAGAGTACTGGGGTTGGTTGATGGGTTGCCTGCAGCAGAGGTTGGGTTAAATGCGATCATGGCCAGTGGAGCAACTGAGCTCACTGGCTCTACTGCCAACGTAGGGATCACATCCTCAGACATGGCTGCTGATATTTTTAGCTTGGCTGCAGCTGGTCCTCCTCTTTTTGTTCTCGGCCTTTTCGCAGGCGGAATAGGTGAAGTTTCATCAGATTCAGAGACTGTATGCTCAGAGTCACTGACTACCAGAGGTTGTCTCCTCTTGACTACTGCTGGTTGGCTGGTCTTAGTTTCTCCACCGATTCGTTTCTTGTTGATCTCTAGATATCTGGCATTTATGAGTCGTCCTGGGTGGAGAGAAGAAGAACCTCCGGTCTGAATATTCTTGCTCTCAAAAATACGACTTAGAGGGAGAGCGAATCCAGATTGACCTTTTCCGGAGAGCACTAAGTTTGAAAGCACTTGAAACAAAATTACTGACCAGTTAACTTCAACGTTATTTATGGTTGCACACATCAGTGCGAATTTCTCCGGTGTGATGACGTCGAAAGTTCCAGCTTTCCATAGCAACCCTTTTGATATTACATTTGCCAGTTGGCGAAAGTGGCTCTTAATCAATATCTTCTTGAAGGGCGGTTTGTGAAGACGCTCACGAGAGTCAGAAAAGCCCATTCTCATTGCCTCTAGGATTGGCACAGATATAGAGAGGGCATTTGTTATCCCAGACATTGGAAGACACATCTGAGTTGCAAAGTCTTCCAGAGTAATAGTGATATGTTGTCCAGTGATAGAGGACACAACAGCTTCGCCAACTATCCTTGCATTGGCGAAGAACTCCTGAATAGCCGCCGGGTAAAAAGTGGGAGATTGGCTTAAAAATACCAGTAAGCCAGAGGTGTCCAACTTTTGGAATACCGCTTTCATGGCTTCGTCGTTTGACGAATAGATAGATTGAAAATCCACATGAATAGCGTTGGTGAGAAAACTCGGCTGCGTTGTCTTTGACATGTTGAATGATTTCTGAAAGTTTGAAAATCCTGTGAGATAGAGAGAAAAATTATTTTAGGGTTTTGAGATTTTCAGAAGTGTTTAAGGAAGTAAACTGATTTTTCGGAGAAGAAGGCGGTTAAAAGATAATGGGTAGATGTAACGTCGTACTATAGATGAACGGACACATGTGTACGTGGCGTTCATCTAAACCATTTAAAAAAATATCAGAAGCAGTGGTTCTGAAAAGGGAGGGATTTGAATGATTTAAAAATAATAAAATAAATAATTTGAAAATTCCGACGTCCCAGCTGGTTGCTAAAAAGAGAAGGTATAAGACATCAAGGCTTATATAGTAACATCCACTGGTATGTAGACATCTACTGGTATAGTAGCATCCACTGCAGTGGACTATTGTGTTACCAGCCAGGCATCAGTAAAGGAAATTTTTACCAAAATTCCCCCTGAAAATATGCAGTTACATACAAACGATTCCCCCTGAGTTTAATAACAGTAAATAAATACGAATTAAGAGGAAATATCAATTAGTCCAAGGATATTCCGGAAGTAAGAGAATTTTGCATCCGGTAGGGGCTTGGTAAAAATATCTGCTGCTTGCTGCTCAGTAGATATGTACTCCAGTCGAATCTTCTTCTTCATTACGTGGTCTCTGATGAAGTGATGACGTATGTCGATATGCTTTGTTCAAGAATGAAGCACTGGATTGTAAGTAATGGCTATGACAGATGTATTGTCACAGAAGATTGGAGCTTTAGTTGACTCAATGCCATAGTCTCTCAATTGTTGTTGAATCCAGAGCAGCTGAGCGCAGCAACTTCCAGCAGCAAGGTATTCTGCTTCAGCTGTAGAGGTAGCAATGGAAGTTTGCTTCTTGCATCCCCATGAAATATGTCTATCTCCTAAAAACTGATAGTATCCACTGGTACTCTTCCTGTCAATTTTGCATCCAGCATAGTCTGCATCTGAGTATCCGATAAGAGTGAAAGTGGAGTCCTTTGGATACCATAGACCGACATTCTCAGTCCCTTTTAAGTACTTCAGAATTCGTTTAGTTGCTGTGAAATGAGATTGCTTGGGATTGGCTTGAAATCTAGCACAGATGCAAACTGCAAACATGATGTCAGGTCTACTGGCTGTTAAGTAGAGTAATGAACCAATGATACCGCGATACATTTTCTCATCTACTGGTATTCCAGATTCATCCAAATCAAGCTTTGCAGATGAGCTCATAGGTGTAGCAGCAGCTGAGCTGGTATTCATCCCATACTTCTTCAGAAGCTCTTTGGTATACTTGGATTGATTTATCAGAATTCCCTCACTGGATTGTTTGACTTGCAATCCTAGGAAAAATGATAGTTCTCCCATCATGCTCGTTTCAAATTGGTCCTGCATTATCTTTGAAAATCTTTCACATAATTTTGGGTTAGTACTGCCAAAAATGATGTCATCAACATATATCTGAACTAGCAGAGTATGGTCATCCTTTGTAAATTTGAATAAAGTTTTATCCACAGTGCCAATGGTGAAGTCGTGTTCAATCAAGTATTTTGACAGTGTTTCATACCATGCACGAGGAGCTTGCTTCAGACCATACAAAGCTTTGTTCAGATGATAAACATAGGAGGGTTGCAGATGACTTTCAAATACAGGGGGTTGTTCAACATAAACTTCTTCATTGAGATTACCGTTAAGAAAAGCACTCTTAACATCCACCTGATAGACTTTGAAGTCCATAAATGCAGCAAAGGCAAGAAATATGCGAATAGCTTCTAATCGGACTACAGGGGCAAAGGTTTCATCGAAATCAATGCCTTCTTTCTGCCTGTATCCCTGTGCAACTAATCTTGCTTTATTCCTGATTACTGCACCATTCTCATCTAACTTGTTTCTAAAAACCTATTTAGTGCCAATTACTGTGTGATGCGATGGACGTGGAACTAAATGCCAGACATTATTCCTCTGAAATTGATTCAGCTCTTCCTGCATTGCTTCTACCCAGCTAGGATCTAGAATAGCTTCATCAATCTTCTTAGGTTCTATGTGAGAAATGAATGTTGTATGAAGGAATTCATTGATCATCTGTCCTCTGGTACGCAGAGGAGCAAGAGGGTTACCGATGACCTGCCCGGGTGGATGATCCTTCTTCCACCGGAGCGGAGGTCCAAGGGGATTGACTTCTTCAGTTGTAGTGATTTTGGATGGTTGCTCAGGAGAATCGGTTGGTTCATTGTGTGCATTGTCTCCATCCACTGCAGTAGGAATCGGCCTGGTTCTAGTGTCAGTAGGTTCTAGTTCCTGTTGATCAGCAGGTTCGTCTGCCTGTGCTTCTGGAACTTCTGGCTCTAAGCTGCAGTCAATCCTTCTATTTGGCTTTTCTTCTTCATCACTTGGATCATGAATGACTGTGTTTTCCAGTCGATTGCTCAAATTGTTGATTCGCAAGTCGTTTCCAGTGTTATCTGCAGACTCATCAAATTTAACATGAATGGATTCTTCTACAGTAAGAGTCCTGTTGTTGAATACTCTGAAAGCTTTACTAACAGTAGAATAGCCAAGAAATATTCCAGCATCAGATTTAGCATCAAAAGCGGTGAGATGAGTTTTTCCATTGTTGTGTATAAAGCATTTGCAACCAAACACATGGAAATAAGAAATATTTGGCTTACTGCCATTCCAGATCTCATATGGAGTTTTGTCTGCTCGTTTATTAATCATTGATCTGTTTTGCGTATAACAAGCTGTGTTGACTGCTTCTGCCCAAAACCTCTGCGATATATTGGATTCTGCTAGCATAGTTCGCGCAGCTTCTTTCAAAGTGCGGTTCCTACGTTCAGCAACTCCGTTTTGCTGTGGTGTTCTTGCAGCAGAGTATTCATGTTTGATACCTAGGTCATCTAGATATGATTCGAGTGATTGATTAGTAAATTCTGTACCCTTGTCACTACGAATTCTATCTATCCCATATGCTTTCTCATTTTGTAGTCTCTTGAGTAGCTTGATCAGCTTTGGAGTAGCCTGATCTTTACCACTCAGAAATAAGACCCACGTAAAACGAGAGTAATCATATATCAACACTAGAGTGTACTTCATTCCCCCTAGACTTGTTACTGGTATAGGACCAAAAAGATCCATGTGCAGCAACTCTAGGCACCGAGAAGAAGATTTACTCCCTTTGTTCTTAAAGGTGGATCTGATTTGCTTACCCAATTGGTAGGCGGAACAGATCTTATCTTTTGAGAACTCGATTTGGGGCAGTCCAACAACCAGGTCAAGTTTACGAAGACTGGCAATAGTTTTAAAGTTTAAGTGACTCAACCGCTTGTGCCAAAGCCAATTTTTGGAGTAATTCAAAGCAGCAAAGCAAGTAGGGGAGGCAGGTTGATTAAAGTTCCAATCAATCAAATAGGTGTTCTCATGCCTTTTTCCTACGATTAGAGTATTACCATCATCAGTCTTAATTGTGCAGGTGTGTTGGTTGAATTCTACTGAATAGCCATTGTCACATAATTGACTGATACTAATTAAATTGTAGCATAAGTTTTCTACCAGCAAAATGTCTTTGATGATAACGTTACCATGGATAATCTTACCCTTACCCACGGTTCTACCTTTCGCGTTGTCCCCAAATGTTATTTTTGGTCCTGAGATGTCGATCAGTTCGGACAGCAGGGCAGCATTCCCTGTCATATGTCTAGAGCATCCACTGTCCAGAAACCACTCTGAGCTTCGAACTTGCTGGACTCCAGATATCTGCAATTAAAGCGAAAGAATGATTGGTACCCAGTCTTACTTGGGTCCGGGCAGGATTAGTCCTTTCGGAACCCACACTTGGATGACCCTGAGTGGCTTAGGTCGGTATGTGTTCTGAAATGTGTGTGCATTCATAAATGATGGTGATGATCTTGACCGTGTAGTGTGATAATGAGTGTATGCATGTGCTCTTGGTTTGTAGTTCCTGTTATAGAGCATATACCTCTTCTGGACAGGCTTACAGTTGTAGTACCAGTTGGGTTTAACCTCTCTAGCTGCTCGACCAGTGGGTTTAAGTTCATTTCTGAACTTTTCCCTCGGTTTAGCCTCTTTGAGTGGTTCTACATAACCGATACCCCTGTGATGTGCCTGTTCCTTGATGAGTGTTGCTTTAACAGGTTCTTTAACCAGTTCATAAGGGTCATATATTGTGCTAGATCTTACAAAGTTCATTGGTTGAACCTTGCTTTTTGTTAGACACAGTTGAGGTTTGTTTCCAGATGAACTGCCGTCATTGCTATTATAGCCTATGCCGGTTAAATCACCAGCAAGCCTTATAGACTCAAGCATTTCATCCTTTCTAGTAGTAGATGCATTCCAAGTGCTAACCAGTTTGCTAAGTTTCTGGTAAGCACACTTGGCTTCATCTCTTTCTTTCACTAGGAGACTGGATGTTTCTCTTAAGCAGTTCAACTCCCTCGATTGTTCACAATCAAGTTTGTTTTTATGCGTTTCAGTTGGGATTGAGTGCTCAGTCTTATAGCTTTCAAAGGATTCATATAACATACGATACTCATTGATCATGTCCTGTAATGCATTGGTAAGTTCACTATGTGTAAATTCAGATAGGTTAGACTCGTGTACCTCCATCTCATCATTTGCCATTAAGCAGTGGACTTCTTCATCTTCACTCTCGCTTGATGAGCTCGTTGATTCTTCTGACTCAGACTCAGAATCAGCCCATTTGCTCTTTCTTTCTTCAGCCATCAATACTTTTTGATCTCTGTCCCTTCTGGATGATCTTCTGGTTTCCTTGGATTTTCTGTAATCCTTGGCTTCTCTTTTGTGATCATCTTTCTTGGGTTTAGGACAATCTGCAATGAAGTGCCCCGGTTTGAGGCAGTTGAAGCACACTCGCTCTTCTTCTTCTAACTTTCCCTTGGAACTTTGCCTTCGAGGATATGATTGATAAGATTTCTAGTTCTTCTTCATAAATTTCCCAAACTTCTTCACGAACATTGCCATAGCATCATTACACATCTTTTCTGGAGTCATCTCTGTAGAAGTAGACAGGGACTCCGATGCAGTGAGAGCTTTGGTTGGTTGACTGGTACTGGGTTCATCTTCCACCCGGATACCTAGTTCAAATTCATAAGCTTTTAAGTCAGCAAATAGATCATGTAGATCTATCTTGTTTATGTCCTTCGACTCTCTCATTGCAATTGTCTTGACATCCCATTCTCTTGGGAGACCTCTCATCACCTTGAGAATGACTTCTCTGTTGGGTAACTCCTTACCCAGACTGCTAAGTTCATTGATTATACCAGTCACTCTCTCATCATATTCGTTGAGATTCTCTCCATTTGTCATCTTGATGTGCTCAAACTTCTGTAATGCCATAGTAAGCTTGTTTTCTTTTGTTTGATCATTTCCTTCGCAAAGTTGAGCAATCTTCTCCCAGATGTCTTTTGCTGTGGGACACATTTTGATTTTGTCGAACATATTTTTGTCCAAGGTTTTGAACAAAATGTCCTTTGCAACATTGTCCAGATTGGCCTTCTTTCTTTCTTCATTTGACCACTGAGATCTTTCCTTCTCTACCATCTGTGGTTCACCAGTTGTGATAGAGGCAGCTGTATTGATTTTCATAACCTTCATGGGTTCATTAGTAATCACGTACCACATATCATCATCTTGAGCATTTAGATGTGCTTGCATACGGATTCTCCAGTCATCATACTCATCCTTCTTGAACATAAGGATCTTGCTAAATGATGCCATTTGAACTTTAATATATCTCAAGATTGAGAAGAACCTGCTCTGATACCACTTGTTAGGATCGGAGGCGTGTTTAGAAGGGGGGGGGGGGGGGGCGGGGGCGGGGTTGAATAAACACTGCCCTCAAATTCTTATCTTCGACTGATTACTGCAAACTGTAAAGTGATGCAGTAGCTTCTCAATCAAATAAGCAAGTCAGCAGACACTAAGTGAAGTGCGGAATACGTCTGCTGCACTTGTGAGTTAACTAAAGTAAATAATAAAAAGAAAGTATATCACACAGAGATTGTTTCTGGAAGTTCGAAGCACAACGCTTCTACGTCTCCCCTTCTTCCTTTGCAGGAAGGATACACTAGAAGACTTTGGTTTACACTTTACAGTATACAACCTCCTTAGGATTTCACACAGCTTAGCCTAAACTCCTAGCAACACAATGTATATGATTTGTTTACAATGTAAACTATCTAACACTCCTTTGAATGACTATTACACTTGTACGCTTTGAGTGTTCTTGAACGATCTTTGCGCAGTACACCAGTTTTAACTTGATCTTTGATATATCAGTAGGTGTTCATTGCTCTAGCTGAATCTTCAGTGAATTATGACTTGATAAATTTATCTGTTTGAATGTATAGAATATTCGATTGTCAATGGATTAAACTCTCTCTTCATTCATTCAGCATCTGTATTTATAGATTTCTTTTCCAACGGTAAACTTTCTTGGTAAGGAAGGTTTAGCGTAGAATCTGTTTTCTTCTTCTTTTTATCTTCCTTCCATTTTTGTTCAGCAACGGCTCTTACAATCTGACGGAATTGGTGGCGATGATTTCGTAGTGCTCGTCGCTCTGTTGTACTTATGTCAGACGGAATTGTATTTACTTTGTCTTATTTCTTCAATCCGCTGCTGGATTTACTTCTACTGGTCTTGTAACTTCAATATCAAGTCGTACTCTTTAACTCAGTAGGTGTTGGTAAGACTTGATGAAAAACTTCATTTTGTAGATGTCTTTATCCGGTGGAAGTCTTTATCCGGTGGATGTCTTTATCCGGTGGATTAATAATACCGTAGATGTCTATTCCAGTACGTATCTCAGTCCGGTAGATGTCTTCACCCGGTAGATATCTTTATCCAGTGCTTATCTCAGTCCGGTAGATGTCTTCACCGGTAGATGTCTTTATCCAGTGCTTATCTCAGTCCGGTAGATGTCTTCACCCGGTAGATGTCTTTATCCAGTGCGTATCTCAGTCTGGTAGATGTCTTCACCCGGTAGATGTCTTTATCACCCGGTAGATGTTCATCCAGTAGGTGTTTGTAATCACCAAAACTTAGTATCATTTCCCAACAGACTGCATTGTGGGTATTGATGTTCTGAACAGGTATCAGGCAGTTGTGAACTGCAGGCAGAGGACTGTCCGATTCAGGTCTGATATGAGAGTCCAGTGGACATTCTATGGGGATGGTTCTCGTTCAAAGATCCCGTTGATATCTGCTGTCAAGATGGCACAATTGTTGGAACGAGGCCATACAGGATCTCTCATCTATGCTGTTGATATTACTGAAAAGAAGGAAGAATTAAAGGTTGAGGATGTGCCCGTAGTGGCGGAGTTTCCTGATATCTTTCCGGAAGAGATTCTCGGATTTCCACAGAGGAGAGAGGTCGAGTTTGGAATTGAGTTGCTACCGGGGACGTCTGCCATTTCTCGTGCCCCGTATAGGATGGCACCAGCGGAGTTAAGGGAGTTAAAGGTTCAGTTGCAAGAGCTCCTTGATAAGGGTTACATACGCCCTAGCGTATCGCCCTAGGGCGCACCAGTCCTATTTGTTAAGAAGAAAGATGGTTCAATGCGTCTGTGCATCGATTACAGACAACTGAAGAAAGCTACAGTGAAGAATAAGTATCCACTTCCGAGGATCGATGATTTGTTTGACCAGTTGCAGGGTACGAGGCTCTACAGTAAGATCGATCTGAGGTCGGGGTATCATCAGATTCGGGTGAGGGAATATGATGTTCAGAAGACAGCTTTCAGGACTAGGTATGGGCACTATGAATTCTTAGTCATGCCTTTTGGGGTGACAAATGCCCCAGCTGTCTTTATGAGTCTGATGAACAGAGTATTCCAACCGTATTTGGATCAGTTTGTCATTGTTTTCATTGACGATATACTCATTTATTCTCGGTCCGAAGAGGAACATGTGAAGCACTTGAGGACAGTACTTCAGATCCTTAGGGATCATCAGTTATATGCAAAGCTCAGCAAGTGCGAGTTTTGGTTGAGCAGTGTGGTGTTCTTGGGTCATGTTATATCTAGCAGCGGGATATCTGTAGATCCCAAGTGTAAGGAATCCAACAAGCAAATACGCAGCGGAAATAAAATAATTTTGGATTCCCAACCAGCGACCTATACAGAGTTAATCATATCGGGGGTGTAAAGAGAATCATACCCTTGTAGCGTGTTTGAGCCGAATCCCACGAAGTAGCACGTCCAACGCGTCCTCGAGTCAGTAGCAAAACTTTTTAAGTTATGCCTCTACGGTATCCACACGATTATGTCGTTGAAGGGATGTTGAAGAACAAGTTGCTAGACTTGATCTTCAACCAGAAAGTGACGAACCACCCAAAAGATGACGGCGGCCGTGTCTACACTTTTGTCTGCTAGGTTTAGGGTGCTAGTTAATTCACAATTAACGTCTAACCCTATTAACCTAATGACCAAGTATATATATACAGGAAGGTGGTGGCTAGTTAAACCTTAGGCTTTCGAAAAGCCCAAAACCACTTCCTTAATTATATTTGTAGCCTATTATATATATCATTATATATATATATATATATATATATATATATTTATTTATATGGCCCGATAGATTATATGTATGTATATATAATATTTTATGATTAAGACTCTTCTTAATCAGATTAATTCATCCAATGGATTTTATCTACCCTTTATCGATTTAATCTTTTGTGCGACCCGTTAGGATCTTGCAACGTTGGCAGTGACATAAAATCTAATTTTATGTCACAAGCAATGAGCGGTATCTAGCAACACATCAAGGCTACCCAAGTTACAAGAATGTCATTGACTCGACATAACCTATGGCCTGTGATAATATTAACCATGTAACTTAATCCCTTTGTCCTATGTGTTTAGATTAAACACGAGTCATGGAATAGTCATACTCGTATAGTTCAATCTTTTATTTCTTGATCCCCAAGTAGAACTAGAATAAACGAATAAGCTCGATATCACATATCGACTCATTCGAGCATGGCCATGCATTTTAGTCTTACTTGATCAAGGGCCCAAACACTTCTCCTGTTATATAGAAGGGACAAATCCTATCTTGATCAATCAACATCCCTTTACATAATTCGTAGTTTATCCAATATTTGCCTTTATAGTTTACCCTGTTACAGGTAACGTTCGACAATATCAAGATACATAACTCCTTAAGTTGGGATCTCTGATGATCTCAAGTCGTAAGGATTACATACATTATTATCACTATGAGAATTGCTTATGACACTCATATAACTATCCATGTAGCATTCTCATGGTGGGTCTGTCCAGTACATTGTTCTCTAATATGTACCCATGTGTTGATTTGATATCTCATGTCCATGAACAATTCATCAATCAAAACATTCTAGTCTCAATGCATTATCATTATCCCGATTCATGATAATACTTGACTAGGGACAATCTTTAAGAACAATACAATATTATTCTAAGGACATTAACTTATATGTCAATTCATATTGCACAGATATTCGAATAAGATATAATAATGACTTGCCATTTATAAAATCATAATACAGTGTATGTCATAAACAATCATCTAATGACTTGTCTTAGGCCATATCCCAACAAATCTCCCACTTGAACTAAGACCAATCAGACATATACTTAATGCCTAGAGATCTAGTATGACGATCATGCTTCTGCTGTGACAGTGGCTTCGTCAATGGGCCAGATACATTATCATCTGTTGGTACTTTGCATATTTTCACATCTCCTCTTTCAACAATATCTCTAATGAAATGAAAGCGCCGAAGTATGTGTTTGAATCGCTGGTGAGATCTGGGTTCCTTAGCCAATGCGATGGCTCCATTGTTGTCACAATAGAGTTCAATCGGATCTTGTATGCTAGGCATAACCCCAAGCTCCAAAATGAACTTCTTGATCTGTAGGGTCTTCCTACCTTAACAGTGTTATAATAACATAAGAAGAACTAAACATGCATTAAATAACATCTTAGGGTTCCAGTTGTTACGCGAGCTAACAGGATTACAGGCCAAAAATAAAACTTCAAAACTTATTAGTTACATTCCCAAAAATGAATGCTAACATTTTAGATTTATACTACTCCTAGAGTAGATACTAATCAAAATCCTGAATCCTATTCCTTTTTGTGCTCCTTGTAGCACACTGACTCAACCCGACCCTTAGTCCTTCAGTCCAAAAGTGTACCTACAGGGACAACCCATCATGAGCATGTACATCATTACTTAACATCCTAAGAAAATGGCATATGAATAAATGCATGAAATAACCGTTAACATATACTTCCTGGTTAATCGTTAACCCCTTTTTGTTGTCCCTGATTCACATTCATGCATGTAATCATTAGTACTAGACATAAACGATTAAAATCATAAATCATACTTCACATATGCTCATAACCAACAATGTTAATTGAAAATGGGAATGTTTCTGGCCTTGTTATGTCAGCGGAACAATTGGCCCCCTCGCTTCGTCATATAGCGGTACTGTGATTACCCCTCGCTACACCTTGATAGCGGATGTAATCTCCTCGCTAGCTATGTCAGTGGTAAGTACCTTCCTCGCTTTCCCATAACAACTACCAGAGAACTCCACCATTCCCAATAACGTAGTTTAACATAATCATCATCATAAACATCATATCATCTTTACTCATCCCAGACATCATCATGTCGTTACTTATCATAATCATCATAAACATCATATCATCTTTACTCATCATAGACATCATCATGTCTTTACTTATCATAAGCATCATCATAAACATCATAAACACTTATGCAATCATTGCATGGTCATAGTATAGGAGTGTGTTTTACCGTCCGATGCCCGTACGTCTCTTACGTACCTTTTCAAAAGGTGGAGGAGTCAATAGACTTTATCTCCTTGATTCTGCTGGTACCTGGGATGGTTCCCTCTTTTCGATCCTCTTTTGGTATGAATTTTGGACACCTTTACCAAGCTCTTTCCTTGCCTTAAAGCTGCTTACCAGGCACGAAAATGGAGGAGAGAAGGAGGAGAATTTTGAGTTGAGGAGAGGTGGTGGAGGAGTGGTTGAATGTATGATGAAGCATGGGTTGTTAGCAAGTGGAGCATGGGTTGCACTTGGGGGAGGGTGGCCGGTTATTGGGGGTAGTGGGTGGCATGGGATGTGGTGTTAATTGTGCCCCGGTATTTAGCACGATGTATTAAAATATCCTCACTCGATATTTCATAACATTACTTAATTAATACATCCCTTAAAACACCCAACATGCCCCCCCTCAATCATAACATCATAACATAATATAACCCCCAATTTAAATGCACCACAACCCTTAATCATATCATAACCATGTATGTTAATACATAAACATATAAACATTTCGGGGGTATTACATGATCCAAACGGCTTCCTTTGCAGCATCTGAGGCAGCAATATACTCAGATTCAGTTGTAGAATTGGCTATTGTCTCTTGCTTTGAACTCTTCCAGCTCACAGCACCTCCATTTAGGCAAAACACATATCCTGATTGCGATCGGAAATCATCCTTGTCGGTTTGGAAGCTTGCATCAGTGTAACCTATTACATTGAGCTCTTCCTCACCTCCATAAATCAAGAATGTATCCTTAGTTCTTCTCAAGTACTTCAGGATATTCTTGACTGCAATCCAGTGATTTTCAACTAGATCTACTTGATATCTGCTCGTCATGCTCAAAGCATACGAGACATCGGGACGAGTACATATCATGGCATACATGATAGATCCAATAGCTGACGCATATGGAATCATACTCATGCGTTGTCTCTCATCTGGTGTTGAAGGACACCGATCCTTCGAGAGATGTATCCCATGTCTCATAGGCACGAATCCTTTCTTTGATTCTTGCATGCTAAACCGTTTTAGCACTTTGTCTATGTATGTACTTTGACTTAGGCCAAGTAATCTTCTTGATCTATCTCTATAGATCTTGATACCTAATACATAAGTGGCTTCACCCAAGTCTTTCATAGAAAAGCAATTCCCTAGCCAAATCATTACAGATTGTAAGGCATGGATATCATTCCCAATTAGAAGTATGTCATCTACATACAATATTAGGAAGATAATTATGCTCCCACTGACCTTCTTGTAGACACAAGGTTCATCTACGTTTTTGATGAAACCAAACTCTTTGACTGCATCATCAAAACGAAGATTCCAACTCCGAGAAGCTTGCTTCAATCCATAAATGGATCGTTGTAGCTTGCATATCTTTCCAGCATCCTTTGGATCGACAAAACCCTCGGGGTGTGTCATGTACACATCCTCAAGCAGATTTCCATTAAGGAAACCTGTTTTGACATCCATCTGCCAGATTTCATAATCAGAAATGCAGCTATTGCAAGTAAGATCCTAATGGATTTAACCATGGCAACTGGTGAAAAAGTTTCATCATAGTCAATACCATGAATTTGTTTGAAACTTTTTGCTACCAGTCGACCTTTAAAGGTTTGTACATTACCATCCATGTCGGTCTTCTTCTTACAAATCCATTTGCACCCTATGAGTCTCACCCCTTCAGGTGGATCAACCAAAGTCCATACTTGGTTTGCATACATGGATTCCATCTCAGATTTCATGGCCTCTTGCCATTTCTCAGAATCAGTGCCCATTATAGCTTCTTGATAAGATGGCGGCTCATCCTCATCAATAAGTAGTAAGTCACCTTGTTGAGTCACAAGAAATCCATATCTCTGTGGCTCCCGGTGTTCTCTTACAGACCTACGCTGGGCTTGTGTCTCTTGAGCAGGCACTTCATCCACAACAGCTTGTGGTGACTGCTCTGTTTCCATCTCAATATCATGTTCAGTGTTTTCTTGTGGTTGAACTTCACTAAGTTCTATGTCTCCCACTGGTTTTTCTAGAAATAAATTCTCTTTCAAGAAAGACACCAGTCCGAGCAACAACCACTTTGTTCTCGGTGGGATAATAGAAATAGTATCCTTTCGTTTCCTTAGGATACCTCACAAATAAACACTTATAAGATTTGGGTCCAAGTTTGTTAGAGGCGTGACGTCTCACGAAAGCCTCACAACCCCAAAGCTTCATAAAAGACATACTAGGACGTTTCCCAGTCCATATCTCATATGGTGTCTTTTCCACTGATTTAGATGGATCACGGTTCAGTATGAATTTTGCTGTTTCTAAAGATGTCCCCAAAAGGATATCGGAAGATCTGCATGACTCATCATTGATCGAACCATGTCCAACAAGGTTTGATTTCTCCTTTCGGATACACCATTCCATTGTGGAGTATACGGAAGAGTGAGTTGTGGGACTATCCTTGTGATATCCCCGAAATTATGTGATTATAAACATTTATTATGTTATGAAGATTATGGTATTAATTCATGGGGTTGAATTAATTATGTAGGGGAAATGCATTTCAGGGTGCATGTGATATATGTTGGGATTTTGGGTTGTGGCATGATTATTTGGGGTGGGTGTTATTTGTTTTGGTGAAGCATTTTTAATTGGAAATTGAAGTATTTTATTGATTAAATACTATAAAATATCATGTGAGGATATTTTAATACATCGTGCTAAATACCGGGGCCAAAACATAACACATCACATAACCCACCACCCAACCACCCCCTTTGACCCATACCCTGCCAGCTGACTGCCCATACCCCTTTCCCACTCTCCCACTTCACCTTTCCATGTCTGAAACCCTTCCCTTTCTTTCCCAAAAATCGTCCAACATTTGCTGAGCAAGCTAGGGAGGAGATCTGCCATTTTTAATGCTAAGAAACCTTCCAAAAATCTGAGCAAAAGAGGGTGAGAAACCATGTTCTGTTTTGGTTTAAGTTTGGTTAAGTTCATGCTTTTATTCGTGTGAAAATGGCATGCTAGCTTAGGTTTTGTTAAACCTTCGATCTAGGTACATTCATGGTGTTTTTATGAAGTTCCTAGCAAGTTTACATGAGCATGTTATATGTGTTATGTGGTAGATTTGTTGGCTTGAAATTAGGTACTCGAAAATCTGGGTAAGGAATATGATACCCTGTTTTTTTCAGAGAGCTTGGATGGGTACTGATATGGTTGAGCGATTTTGACGCATGTGGGTTTAAGTTTGGGTATAACTTTGATATGAATACACTCAGGGTAGTATATTGTAGCTCTTAGCATATTTATTCAAGCATGTGGTGTGTCTTATATGCTAGATTGGATAGTATGAATATGGGTGTTCGGAATTCTAGAAAAATCGCGCACAGAGCATGTGGCGATCGATTGCTACAAAGGCAAGTGATCGATCGCCGAAGGCCAGTAGCCAAAATCAAAGGCAGGCGATCGATCGCCATGAATGGCGCGATCGATCGCCTCGAGCCAGTGAAGTCTGGCGATCGATCGCTTAGAAGTAGCGATCGATCGCCAGATACAGAACAATGGAAAATGATGTTTTTGTTGGAATTTTTGATTTTGGTCTATAGATTGGCATCTAATATTGTGTTGTACACTGGTGTAGAGCCTTCACAGATAGCTACACAACGCAGGGGATAGAGTCCTGCAACACACCATATTTTGGAAAGGTACGTAAGCGACGTACGGGCATCCCAACGGTAACATGTATTATTTATTCATTATTATGATAGATGCAAAGTTGTGCATTATGAGTATGATACATGTTGTTATGCATTGTTGTTGCATATATATGTTGTGGAATAAATGGTGTGTATTCCACGAGTCAGGGTTATCACTGTGATGATTTTAATGCTTACCGCTTATACCGCTAAAAATGTGGAGCGGGAGGGGGGAGGCTCGCTTGCACATGGAGGCGAGGTTTACCATACGAAGCGAGGATACAAATACCGCTTGTATGAAGAAGCGAGGGAAGGAGTTCCGCTTGTTCTAAAGTTATGAAGCGAGGGGCATTAAAATACACTGATGATAAACTGACTAAGGATTGAAGTAAGATTTAAGAAGTAAAGATATGTCATGACATTTATTAAAGAAGCCATAATAACATGTATTGATTTTATTATGAGTTATGGTACAGGGACAACCAAATTGGGCGTTTTAAATGCATTGGAAATTCAGGAAGTATCCTATGCCTATGATTTATGCATTTATGCTTTATATTCATATTATGATCGATATGAACTATGATGTGCTCATGTGTTGGGGGTTGTCTTTGTAGGTGCTTTTGACGATGAGAACCAGGATCGGGGTTGATACTATGAGCTGTAAGGAGTGCTACAGGATTAGCAGAACAGAAATTTCTTTTTGTATAGTTTCTACAAAGTGTAGAGTAAAGCTATAAGTGTAGTACCTTTTGTTAGGAATATGTATACTTCCTTTTTGAACTTTTGGTACTGTAATCTCTTAAGCTCAGGTAATCAACATGGCCTAATACTCCGATTTATATATGATTAGTTCTCTTAATTGCACCTTAGTATCTTGTTTAGATAACGGGGTCTCACATTTAGGGGTATCAGAGCAGTGGTTAGATAACCAGGGAACGAGTAAAGGGTAGCATTTAGAAACAAGTTGGCTAGGTATTCATTGGTGAGCATGTTTATGCATATGGTGCATATTTTTGTATAAGTTGTTATATTAACATGGTTTTGAATATGATTACTCCTGTTATCTAACGGTTTATGTTATGAACTGCTTTTGGTATTGTTGTTAACCCCTGTATTACAGCACGGAGGCTATTAATCTGGAGAACCTCAATGAAGGGGTGGGAGATGTAGGTAGTATCAATGACAGTATTGCTCAGTCAAATCCTCTACCGCCACCTGCTGTAGGCGTGGAACCTAGTGCACAGATACTGCTACCAGGGGAGATAAGCCTGACCCAATTCTTGAGCTATCATCCACCGTTATTTGAAGGGACTGAGACTGGGGAAGCAGCCGAGGAATGGCTAGAGAGATTAGAGCAGATATTTGTATCGGCACCCTGTGCACGGACTGCCTGGCTGAGGTTGGCAGAGTTTCAATTGGCGAAGAAGTCTTCCATGTGGTGGAAGACAACAGTGATGGAGCTGAGGGCTCAGGGTATGATAGTAGATTGGACTGTGTTCAGGACTCGGTTTCTTAACCGGTATTTCTCCGCCGCTGCCAGGCAAGTAAAAAAAGATGAGTTTACCAATCTAAAGTAGGGCAACATGACTGTATCAGATTATGCCATGCAATACTCTTCACTGTTGAGGTATGTGCCTCACATTGCTGTGAACAGTCACGCCAAGATGAGGCATTTTCTGAAAGGGCTGAGGCCAGAGTTATTTGATAGGGTTGTCTCCAACAACCTCAGCTCATTTGATGATGCCCTGACTAGGGCAGAGCTGGCAGAGATTGGGGTTAGTGTATACAAGGAAGCTGTACCCCCTTTTGTACCAACACAGAGACCAGCTGTTGACAGCCTGAGGCCACGAGGAGACCAGTTTAAGCCTCGTGGGGCTTCTTCATCTTCTAGATTTAGTGGGAAGAAATTTCAGAATCAGAAGCAGGGTAATCGGGGACCAGCGCAGGGAAATAGATCAGGAGGGAATAAGTGTGACAACTGTGGAGGATTTCATCTGACACGTGACTGTCGAGGCTGTTATGTTTGTGGCAGGGTGGGCCACCTGGCTCGGGCTTGCCCCAATCGGGTAGGTCAGGCAGACTCTGGGCCGAATAGGCCAAGATTTGACGCTAGGACGGCACCACCGAGACAGCAGTTTGCACCTCGACCACAGGGAGGTCAGGCGGCAGGACCGCCGCAGGGTCAAGTATATGCATTGACGCGTGAGCAGGCAGAGGCAGCTCCGGAGGAGGTGATTGCTGGTAAGTGCCACTTACTTACGTACCCTGCATTTATTTTGGTAGATATAGGTGCTTCTCATTCATTTGTATCTTCTGATTTTGTGGATAGACACCACTTGTGTTCGTCTCCGTTGCCCACGCCTCCATGGTCTCGACAGCCACGGGAAAGCATGTGATTGCAGATTGACTGTTATCTGATTCCCTCATTTATTTTGAGGGCAACGATCTGAGGGCCGATCTAATTTTGTTGGATATGGCAGATTTTGACTGCATTGTCGGCATTGATGTGTTGAGCAGATACCAGGCAGTGGTTGATTGCCGACATAGGATGGTGCGCTTTCTATCTGATCAGGGATTTCAGGGGACCTTTTATGGGGACGGCTCTCGTCCAAAGATTCCATTAATTTTGGCAGTTAAGATGTCGCGGTTGTTAGAATGCGGTCACTCGTGCTATATTATTTATGCCGTGGACGTATCAGAGGAAAAGGAAGAGTTGAGGATCGAGGATATACCAGTAGTTGCGGAATTCACCGATGTGTTTCCGGATGAGATTCCAGGTTTTCCGCCGATCAGAGATGTGGAGTTTGAGATTGAGTTACTGCCAGGGACATCTGCTGTTTCCTGTGCCCCTTATAGGATGGCACCGGCAGAGCTGAGGGAGCTGAAAGTGCAGCTACAGGAGCTCTTCGACAAAGGATACATTCGCCCTAGTGAATCACCATGGGGTGCACCAGTCTTGTTCGTAAAGAAAAAGGATGGTTTGATGCGTCTGTGCATCGATTACCGTCAATTGAATAAAGTGACGATTAAGAACAAGTATCCCCTTCCGAGGATTGATGACTTATTTGATCAGCTTCAGGGCACAGAGCTTTACCCGAAGATTGACTTGAGGTCAGGCTATCACCAGATACGAGTTAGAGCTGATGACATTCAAAAGACAGCCTTTCGAACTCGGTATGGACACTATGAGTTCTTAGTGATGCCATTTGGGGTGACGAATGCCCCTGCAGTATTTATGAGCTTGATGAACAGAATATTTCAGAGGTGTCTTGATCAGTTCGTCATCGTGTTTATTGACGACATTCTGGTTTATTCAAGAAGTAAGGAGGAGCATGCCAATCATTTGAGGACGGTACTTCAGATCCTCAGAGATCATCAGTTGTATGCCAAGCTCAGCAAGTGTGAGTTCTGGCTGAGCAGTGTGTAGCGTTCTTGGGTCACATTATCTCTCGAGAGGGGATATCAGTAGATCCAGGAAGATAGAGGCAGTTATGGATTGACCTGCGCCAACTTCAGTCACTGAGATCCGAAGTTTCCTGGGTTTGGCTGGGTATTATAGACGCTTTGTCGAAGGGTTTTCAAAGATTGCCAAGCCATTGACGCAACCAACTCAGAAGGGAGTGCCATTATGTTGGTCAGAAACTTGTGAGCAGAGCTTCCAAGAATTGAAGCACAGTTTGACTCCAGCGCCAGTATTGGTGATTCCCAGGGAGAACAAGGGGTTCGCTCTCTATACTGACGCATCGCTTCAGGGTCGAGGATGCGTGCTGATGCAGGATAAGCATGTTGTGGCTTACGCTTCGAGACAATTGAAGCCACACGAGACGAGGTATTCAGTCCATGATTTGGAGCTAGCAGCTATAGTGTTTTCCTTGAAAATATGGCGACACTACTTATACGGTACCTCATTCACTATCTTCACTGATCACAAGAGCCTGAAGTTCTTGTTTACGCAGGCTGAGCTGAATATGAGACAGAGGAGATGGATAGACCTGCTGAAGGATTATGACTTTGAAATCGAATACCATCCGGGAAGAGCAAATTTGACAGCCGACGCTTTGAGTCGGAAGGTGAAGAGCACGGCAAAGGATGCCATGTGTCTATCAGCTATGATGGGCTCCTATTGCCAGTTGGGATTTGATTATGATGTGTCTACTTCACCGGTACAGGTATTGACCTTATTAGCTGAGCCCGTTATTTTCTATCACATCAGGAGGGCTCAGGAGACTGACAAGGAAGTTCAGAGATGGTTGTCAGTTGTTCGTTTGGGTCAGTCGTCGAAGTTCAGGACGGCGGAGGATGGTTCCTTGAGGTTAGGTGATCGATGGGTGGTTCCGAATACGCCTGAGTTGCGTCAGGGAATACTACATCGAGCTCATTGCAGCAGGATGAGAATCCACCCGGGCGGAAAGAAATGTATAAGGACTTATGCAGCCAGTTTTGGTGGAGACGAATGAAACAAGATGTCACCACGTTCGTCAAGAGATGTCTGATTTGTCAGCAAGTGAAGGACGAGAGGCAGAGGCCTGGTGGTGAGCTTAGAAGTTTGGAGATACCAAAATGGAAGTGGGAGCACGTATCCATGGACTTCGTGACCCACTTACCGAGGACTGTTTCGGGTTTTGATGCTATCTGGGTAGTCGTGGACAGACTGACTAAAGTGGCTCACTTCATTCCATACTGTATGACATTCACGTACTTGAGGATGGCTCAGCTATATGTCAGATATGTAGTGAGACTGCATGGGATCCCTGTTTCGATTGTGTCTGATCGAGATCCGCGGTTTAAATCTCACTTTTAGGAAGGTCTTCGGTCAGCTGGGTACAGAATTGAGGTTGAGCACAGCATACCATCCCCAAACGGACGGACAGACCGAGCGTACCATACAGACGCTCAAAGATATGTTACGGGCTTGTGTGTTGGAGTTCGATACTTCTTGGCAGGACTCGGTAGCCTTAGTAGAATTTTCTTATAACAACAGCTACCAGTCAAGCATACAGATGGCTCCTTTTGGAGGCCCTCTATGGTAGACGTTGTAGGTCACCGTTATATTGGGACGATGTGGACGTAAATCGGTCGGAGGACCAGAGTTGGTCCAAGAGATGGAAGAAAAGGTGAAGGTGATCAGAAGGAAAATGAAAGCAGCCCAGGACAGACAGGCAGCGTATGCTATTCAACGGCATCGGCTGTTAGAGTTTCAGTTGGGCGACAGGGTCTTTTTGAAGATCTCACCTTTCAGAGGTGTAGTACGTTTTGGGATGCGGGGGAAATTTCCCCGAGATATGTCGGGCCGTACGAGATCTTACAGCATGTTGGTACTCTGGCATACCGATTCGCTTTACCGCCCTCTCTGTCCGGCATTCACGATGTGTTTCATGTGTCTGTGTTGCGGATGTACGAGCCAGATCCTTCTCATGTGTTGCAACCTTCTGAGGTTCAGATAGAGTCTGATGTTTCCTATGTGGAGCGGCCTATCAGGATCCTGGATCGGGCAGATCGCAGACTACGAAACAAAGTTATTCCTATGGTCAAAGTTCAGTGGGATCGTAGGGGTGTCGAGGAGGCCACGTGGGAGACGGAGCGACACATGGTGCAGCACTATCCAGAACTGTTTTCTGGTATGTTATTTATGTTTTGTTTCGTTTTGGTAAGTGCATGCTGATTTCGAGGACGAAATCTTATAAGTAGGGGAGTATTGTGATATCCCTGAAATGATTATGTGATTATAAACATTTATTATGTTATGAATATTATGGTATTAATTCATGGGGTTGAATTAATTATATAGGGGAAATGCATTTTAGGGTGCATGTGATATATGTTGGGATTTTGGGTTGTGGCATGATTATTTGGGTTGTGTGTTATTTGTTTTGGTGAAGCATGTTTAATTGGAAATTGAAGTATTTTATTGATTAAATACTATAAAATATCATGTGAGGATATTTTAATACATCGTGCTAAATACTGGGGCCAAAACATAACACATCACATAACCCACCACCCAACCACCCCCTTTGACCCATACCCTGCCAGCTGACTGCCCATACCCCTTTCCCACTCTCCCACTTCACCTTTCCATGTCTAAAACCCTTCCCTTTCTTTCCCAAAAATCGTCCAACATTTGCTGAGCAAGATAGGAGGAGATCTGCCATTTTTAATGCTAAGAAACCTTCCAAAAATCGGAGCAAAAGAGGGTGAGAAACCATGTTCTTTTTTGGTTTAAGTTTGGTTAAGTTCATGCTTTTATTGGTGTGAAAATGGCATGCTAGCTTAGGTTTTGTTAAACCTTCGATCTAGGTACATTCATGGTGTTTTTATGAAGTTCCTAGCATGTTTACATGAGCATGTTATATGTGTTATGTGGTAGATTTGTTGGCTTGGAATTAGGTACTCGAAAATCTGGGTAAGGAATATGATACCCTGTTTTTTCAGAGAGCTTGGATGGGTACTGATATGGTTGAGCGATTTTGATGCATGTGGGTTTAAGTTTGGGTATAACTTTGATATGAATACACTCAGGATAGTATATTGTAGCTCTTAGCAATATTTGTTCAAGCATGTGGTGTGTCTTATATGCTAGATTGGATAGTATGAATATGGGTGTTCGGAAATCGGGAAAAATCGCGCACAGAGCATGTGGCGATCGATCTCCTGCCTTTGATTTTGGCTACTGGCCTTCGGCGATCGATCGCACTTCCCTTCGTCTTCTTAAGATCCTTCAGATAAACTTTGCAATTTCTTTTCCAATGTCCGGTCTCACCGCAATGGAAACAGTTCCCCTCTTTTGCCACTCCTCCCTTCGGTTTTAGTTCAGAAACATGTGGCTTAGACTTAACAAGGACCTTCTTGTTCTTCTTGTAGCTTTTAGCTTTAGTCTTTCCTTTGCTCTTATTCACAATAAGAACATTTGTAGGCTTAGACTTCTCGCTGTTTTCTTCAAAAGCTCTAAGCATGCCAAGCAACTGTGGTAGAGTCTTTTCAATTTCAATCATATTGTAATTCAAGACAAATTGACTGAAGCTTTCAGGCAACGATTGCAAGATCACGTCAGTGGACAACTCTTGGTCCAATGGAAAACCCAACTTCTCCAGATTCTCAATGTACCCAATTGTCTTGAGTACATGAGTTCCACCCAGACTTCCTTCTACCATTCTACACTGGAATAACGCTTTAGAGACGTCATACCTCTCTTGTCTTGCTTGTTGTTGGTACAGTTTCTTTAGATCTCGATCATATCGAACGCCTCCATTTCCTCATGTTGCTTCTGAAGCTCAGAGTTCATGGTGGCAAGCATAAGGCACCCAACATCAAGTGCGTCATTTTGATGCTTCTTGTAAGCATCTTTATCGGCTTTAGCAGCCCTCAAGGGAGGTTCCTCAGCAGGTAAGGGTTCCTCTAGTACATATTGCTTCTTTTCTTGTTTGAGGACAATCCTCAAATTCCTATACCAGTCTAGGAAATTTGTCCCATTAAGTTTGTCCTTCTCAAGGACCGATCGTAATGATAGTGTGCTTGTAACGTTGGTTGCCATGGATATCACAATATAAATATGCAAAATAAGTTTATGATTTTAATCATTTAATATGGTCTTATATTAAATGACACTCCCACTATTTTGTTTAAAATTATCAACCCTCGAAAACTTTAGTGGGCCAAGATCCATACTTAATCTTGAGTTAGCTTTGGCCTCGGTTATTTAGGTAGACAACTCTTTGTCAATTACAATCACATGCAATTCTTGGATGGTTGGACGAACAACGCTTTGTTCAAATTCATCTAATGAATTATTTCCAACCCCATGCCTCTAGGTTCCCAATCCTATTGAGATAACGCTAGTTAAGTCGAACCCAATTTTAAATAACACGGATATCACTTTTATCCTTTCGCGTCTTACTAAGATTGTCACGGTGCTTTGCTTTGGCAAACCCACACATGTTCAATCGAAGTCTTGACGAGTATTTTTAATTGGAAGTAATCTTAAAACTTAATATTATAAGAGGGATTTATTGATCTCACGATTTTATTAATATTGAAAATATGTCTGGTACATATATGAATATATACATATCTACATATATATATATCAAGCATCAATATTAAATAAAACAGTAAACATGCATCTCATACATCAACATAAAGAAAACGTGACATGGTTATAGCCCCAACTAATGATTTCTCAAGCCAATGAGAAAATCTAAAAGGTCAACCTAAGGGTAACTTCTCCAAGCACCTCTTTGGTCCTTTTGTGAATGGCCTCCTCGTCCCGGCACCATGGTCCATCTTCATTGATCTCCATCAATAAAACTCTAACTAAACTATATAACAATTACATGATTTAGAGAATTCCTCGAGTTACATTCGAGGGGAGCATAGGGGAGGGAATACATTCAGAAAAATAGAGAAGGCACGACTCGCAGGCCGTATTGAATTACAATCATTCACAAAATCCTATCTAATAGGTTCTAGGGCTATAACCATGCACCATGCCCAAATAACACATAAAACATACTAGGACATCATAACAGTTAATGAATTAAATTCTAAACATTTTAAAATTTAATTCTATGTCCATAAACTGTAATAAAATTTTGAAAAGGAAAAAAAAAATATTGTAGGACCTCGCTACCTTAACAGTGTTATAGGGACATAAGAAGGACTAATCATGCATTAATAACATCTTAAGGTTCTGGTTGTTACATGAGCTAACAGGATTACAGGCCAAAATACAAAACTTCAAAAATAATTCATTACATTCCCAAAAGAATGCCAACATTTAGATTTACACTACTCCTAGAGTAGATACTAATCATAACTTGAAACCTAAACATTCCTGTGTTCCTCGTGGCTCACTGCCTCAACCCGACCCTTAGTCCTTTAGTCCAAAAGTGTACCTACAGGGACAACACATCATGAGCATATACAATCTTACTTAACATCATAAAAACATCACAGTAAATGCATGAAATATTGGTTAAGTAGTTATGCTTGTTATTCATTAACTTCTTTTTGTTGTCCCTGATTCATATTCATGCATATGGGCATCTTACCCTGTGGCATCTTACCACATCATAATATCGTATGGCCTCTTACCATATGGGCATCTTACCCCGTGGCATCTTACCACATAATAACATCGTATGTCATCTTACCATATGGGCATCTTACCCCGTGGCATCTTACCACATAATAAATATCGTATGACATCTTACCATATGGGCATCTTACCCCGTGGCATCTTACCACATCATAAACATCGTATCACATCATTATATACATCGTATAAACATCATCATATAAACATCATGCGATAAATTCCTAGTCATAGTGTAGAGATGTGTTTTACCGTCCGATGCCCCTCTTACGTACCTTTTTAAAAAGAGGAGGAGTCAACAGACTTTATCTCCTTGATTGTGCTAGTACATGGGATGGTTCTACAAGACCACATAATACCATATTAGATGCCTCAATATCATCTCATACCATAAACTTAACAAAACAAATCATCATTTTATTTTTCAACATTCTGCATCTCTCGATCGATCGGCCCCAAGGTCTCGATCGATCGAGAAACTGTGCATAAACAGTGCCCAAACATTCTGCCTCGATCGATCGATCGAAATATTTTACCGATCGCTCGAGGAGCTTCACCGATCGATCGGAAAATCCCTCGATCGATCGACACCTGAAATTCAAACCATGCTTAAAAGCTTCTGCCTCGCTCGATCGATCGGGACCAAAATTTTGATCGATCGAGAGATCTGAAAATCGGGACTTCCCCAGATTTTTGAGCACCTCATTTCATACCATCATTTCTACTTCATAAGGCGTAAAACATGCCTGAACAAAAATGTTATAAGCTTCATATGACTACCATGTATGTATTCAAATTAAAGGTTTAGCAAAAAACCTAAGCTAACATGCATCATAACATCATCATAATCTTCATCCTCAACCAATCTATACAGAAAAACAGAGTATGTTCTTCTTTGCCCAGGTTTTCGAGCACATAGATTCATAACCAGAAATCTACCACATAAAACATGTAACATGCTCAAACAAACATGCTAGTAGTTACATAAAACTACCATGTAAGTACTCATACCAAGGTTTCACCCAAACCTATACTTAGCATGCATAAAAATCATTCAACAAAACCCAACTCAATCCAAGACTCCGAAAAACAGAGTAAGGCTTACCCCTCTACTTTTGCTCCTCTTTTTGCAAGGTTTTAGACACCCTTCTAACCAAGCTTTTCCTTGCCTTAATGCAGCTAAATCTGGAACGAAAGTGGAGGAGAGGAGGAGGAGAAGGGGATGGAGGAGAGTTGATTGGAAAGTAATGAGTGCAAGCATGGGTTGCCAAGTGGGAAAAGGCATGGGTTGCCAAGTGGGGGAGGGGAGGTGGCCGAGTAGGGGGGGTGGTGAAGGTTGGGGTGGTCATGTGGTGTTTAATTGTGTCTCGGTATTTAGTACGATGTATAAAAATATCCTCACTCGATATTTCATAACTTCATTTAATTAATACATCCCTTAAAACACCCTACATGCCCCCTAAGTCATATCATCATATCATAATTATAATCCCCCAATTCAAATACACCACAACCCTTAAACATATCATACTTCATCATCATAGCACATAATCATATGACATTTCAGGGGTGTTACATTACTCCCCTACTTATAAGATTTCGTCCTCGAAATCCACATGCATCACTATATCGAAACTAAACATAAAAACATACCAGAGAATAGTTCCGGATAGTGCTGCACCGCACCATATGCCGTTCCGTCTCCCACGTAGCCACCTCGACACCCCGACGATCCCACTGAACTTTGACCATCGGTATAACTTTGCTTCGTAGTCTGCGATCCTCTCGATCCAGAATTCTGATTGGTCGTTCCACGTAGGACACATCTGAGTCTAACTGAACTTCAGTAGGCTGTATGTGATATCCCTGAAATGATTATGTGATTTTAATCATTTATTTATATTATGATGATTTAGTGTTAATTTGTGATATCCCCGAAATGATTAATTGCAATTTAGGCATTAATTGTGTTTATATGATTAATTATGATGGTAATTAATTGATTATGTGCTGGATTTATTTAATGTGTGGAAATGCATGGTCAAATGGAAAGGATGACCCGGGAGTGCATTTCAGGGTGCATGTTGTGCATGTTGGGGAAAATTGCTATTAGCATGATTTATTTGCCATGGTTAGCAATTATTTGGAAAGCATGAGTTAATTGATATTTTGGTGCATTTTGGATTAATGCTTTTGGAAATATCATGTTGGGGTGTTTTATACACCATGGGTTTGTGAAATACTTTTAATTAAAACCCAACCCCTTTTTACCCCAACCCCACTCAATACACTCTCACTTTTACTTTACCAAATCACCACCAAAAACCTTCCCCCTCCTCATTTTCGAGTTGAAGCAAAAAGGTGGGGAGAAATCCTTCCAAAGTTTGAGTTTGTGGAGTTTATTGGGAGATTTGAGGTCCCCAAGAGGTATGGATACCTCATTGTTGATTTTGTAAGGTTTTATTTAAGTTTGGTATGATTTTGAAGGGTTTTAAAATGGGTTTGTGTTGGGTTGTTGTGGTTTTGGTTTAATGTTGGATTTTTGAGGTGCTTTAAGTGTTTATGGAAGGGTATTATGTATTTGATGTTGTTGGTTTGTTGGTAGGGGAGATGGAGTGGGTTGGAATGAAGTTTTGGAGCATTAATGGCGATTTTTTGCGTTTCAGGGCTCGGCGATCGATCGCCCGTTTTTGGCGATCGATCGCGGAGAGGCAGTGCGCTCCAGAGGCAATTGGCGATCGATCACCACATTTGGACGATCGATCGGCGAGGGTGGCGATCGATCGCGCCAAATGTGGCGATCGATCGCCGAAGGAACAAAAATTCATGTTCGGACAGTGTGATCTCGCGATCGATCGGCCCTTTGCCGCGATCGATCGCGAGTTATAAAATGTGGTGTTTTTGGATTTTATTGTAGGATTTTTGGTATTGGACTATAATTAGGTTAGTATGATATGAATTGTATTAATCAAATTAATCACCATGCAATCATATTATATATGATTAATTAAAGGCTTTCATAAAGCCTCATGGGCTTAAGCCCATGATTTAATTTAATCATTATGATTATTAATTAAGACTCCTCTTAATTATTTAATTCATCCCATGAATTTAATTTCCCTTCTCGATTTAATCTTTTGTGCGACCCGATAGGATCTTGTAATGTTGGCAGTGACATAAAATCTCATTTTATGTCGCAAGCAAGGAGCGGTGTCTAGCAACACATCGAGGCTACCCAAATTACAAGAATGTCAATGACTCGGCATAACCTTTAGAACTTGTGATAATATTAACCATGTAGCTCAATCCCTTTGTCCTTTGTGTTTAGATTGAAAACGAGTCATGGAATAGTCATACTCGTATATCCAATCTTTATTTCTTGATCCCCAAGTAGAACTAGAATAAACGAATAAGCTCGATATCTCATATCTACTCATTCGAGTATGGCCATGCATTTTAGTTCTCACTTGATCAAGGGCCAAACACATCTCCTGTTATATAGGAGGGACAAATCCTATCTCGATCAGTCAACATCCCTCTACATAATTCGTAGTGTATCCAATAGTCGCCTTTATAGTTTACCCTGTTACGGGTAACGTTTGACGATATCAAAATACATAACTCCTTATGTTGGGATCTCTGATGATCACAAGTCGTAAGGATTACATACATTATTATCACTATGAGAATTGCATATGACGATCATATAACTATCCATGTTGCATTCTCATGGTGGGTCTGTCCAGTACATCGTTCTCTAACATGTACCCATATGTTGATTTGATATCTCATATCAATGAACAATTCATCGATCAACACATACTAGTCTCTACGTATTATCATTATCCCTATTCATGATAATACTTGACTAGGGACATCTTTAAGAATAATACAATATTATTCTAAGGACATTAACATATATATTAATTCACATTGCACAGTTAAAAGAATAATATATAATAATGAATTGCCATTCATAAAATCATGTTACATTGTATGTCATAAACAATCATCTAATGATATGTCTTAGGGCATATCCCAACAAATCTCCCACTTGCACTAAGACCACTCAGACATATACCTAATGCCTAGAGATCTAGTATGACGATCATGCTTCTGCTGTGACTGTGGCTTCGTCAATGGGTCAGATACATTATCATCTGTTGGTACTTTGCATATTTTAACATCTCCCCTTTCAACGATTTCTCGAATGAAATGGAACCGCCTAAGTATGTGCTTGGATCTTTGGTGAGATCTTGGTTTCTTAGCCAATGCGATCGCTCCATTGTTGTCACAATAGAGTTCTATCGGATCTTTAATGCTAGGCACCACTCCATGTTCAGAAATGAACTTCCTCATCCAAACAGCTTCCTTTGCTGCATCCGAGGCAGCAATACACTCAGCTTCCGTTGTAGAATCGGCTACTGTTTCTTGCTTTGAACTCTTCCAGCTCACAGCACCTCCATTTAGGCAATACACATATCCAGATTGCGATCGAAAATCATCTTTGTCAGTTTGGAAGCTTGCATCAGTGTAACCCATTACATTGAGCTCTTCCTCACCTCCATAAATCAAGAATGTATCCTTAGTCCTTCTCAAGTACTTCAGGATGTTCTTGACAGCAATCCAGTGACCTTCACCTGGATCACCTTGATATCTGCTCGTCATGCTCAAAGCATATGATACATCTGGACGAGTACATATCATGGCATACATGATAGATCCAATAGCTGACGCGTATGGAATCTTACTCATGCGTTGTCTCTCATCTTCTGTTGAAGGACACTGTTCCTTCGAGAGATAAATGCCATGCGTCATAGGCACGAATCCTTTCTTGGATTCTTTCATGCTAAACCTTTTAAGCACCTTGTCTATGTATGTACTTTGACTTAGACCAAGAAGCCTTCTTGATCTATCTCTATAGATCTTGATTCCTAATACATAGGTGGCTTCTCCTAAATCTTTCATCGAAAAGCAGTTCCCTAGCCAAATCTTTACAGATTGCAAGGCAGGGATATCATTTCCAATAAGAAGTATGCCATCTACATACAACACTAGGAAAATGATTACGCTCCCACTGACCTTCTTGTAGACACAAGGTTCATCTTCATTTTTGATAAAACCAAACTCTTTGATTGCATCATCAAAACGAAGATTCCAACTCTGAGAAGCTTGCTTCAATCCATAAATGGATCGTTGTAGCTTGCATATCTTTCCAGCATCCTTTGGATCGACAAAACCCTCGGGCTGTGTCATGTACACATCCTCGAGCAGATTTCCATTAAGGAAAGCTGTTTTGACATCCATCTGCCAGATTTCATAATCATGAAATGCAGCTATTGCAAGTAAGATCCTTATGGATTTAACCATGGCCACTGGTGAAAAGGTTTCATCATAGTCAATACCATGAATTTGTTTGAATCCTTTTGCAACCAGCGACCTTTATAGGTTTGTACGTTACCATCCATATCGGTCTTTTTCTTGAAAATCCATTTGCACCCTATGGGTCGTACCCCTTCAGGTGGATCAACCAAAGTCCATACTTGGTTTGCATACATGGATTCCATCTCAGATTTCATGGCCTCTTGCCATTTCTCAGAATCATTGCCCATTATAGCTTGTTGATAAGATGACGGCTCATCCTCATCAATAAGTAGTAAGTCACCTTGTTGAGTCACAAGAAATCCATATCTCTGTGGCTCCCGGTGTTCTCTTACAGACCTACGCTGGGCTTGTGTCTCTTGAGCAGGTGCTTCTTCCACAACAGCTTGCGGAGCCTGCTCTGTTTCCATCTCAATCTCAGGTTCAGTGTTTTCTTGTGGTTGAACTTCACTAAGTTCTATTTTTCTCCCACTGGTTTTTCTACAAATAAATTCTCTTTCAAGAAATACACCAGTCCGAGCAACAACTAATTTGTTCTCGGCGGGATAATAGAAATAGTATCCTTTCGTTTCCTTAGGATACCCCACAAATAAACACTTATCAGATTTTGGGTCCAAGTTTGTTAGTGGCGTGACGTCTAACGAAAGCCTCACAACCCCAAATCTTCATAAACGACATACTAGGACGCTTCCCAGTCCATATCTCATATGGTGTCTTTTCCACTGATTTAGATGGAACACGGTTCAGTAAGAAAATCGCTGTTTCTAGAGCGTGTCCCAAAACGATATCGGAAGATCTGCATTACTCATCATTGATCTAACCATGTCCAACAAGGTTCGATTTCTCCTCTCGGATACACCATTCCATTGTGGAGTATACGGAGGAGTGAGTTGTGGGACTATCCCACACTCCTTTAGATAGTCATGAAACTCTTGGCTTAGGTATTCACCTCCTCGATCTGATCGAAGGATTTTGATACTTTTGCCAAGTTGGTTTTGTACTTCATTCTTGAAATCTTTGAACTTTTCAAAGGTTTCATGCTTATGCTTCATTAGCTACACATACCCATATCTACTGAGGTCATCAGTAAATGTAACGAAGTATTGAAAACCACCTCTAGCTTGTGTACTTATTGGTCCACATACATCACTATGTATTAGTCCCAATAAAACACTTGCCCTTTCAACATGTCCCTTGAAAGGGGCTTTTGTCATCTTGCCCATTAAACAAGATTCGCATGTTTCATATGATTCAAAATCAAATGAATCTAATACTCCATCCTTATGAAGTTTAGATATGCGGTTCTCGTTTATGTGGCCCAAGCGACAATGCGAGAGATAAGTCGGATTACAATCATTATTTTTAATCCTTTTAGTATTTATGTTATAGATAGGTATATCAAGATTTAATACATAAAGACCATTCACCATTTGTGCACTAGCATAAAACATATCATTTAAATAAATAGAACAATAGTTGTCCTTTATTATAAATGAAAAACCATACTTGTCTAAACAAGAAATAGAAATTATGTTTTTAGTAATAGATGGCACAAAATAACAGTCTTTTAAAATCAATGATAAACCAGAAGGTAAAGCTAAATGATAATCTCCTATAGCTAATGCAGCAACTCTTGCTCCATTTCCAACTCGGAGATCAACTTCGCCTTTCGCCAACAATCTACTCTTTTTGAGGTCCTGCACATTTACACAAATGTGAGATCCACATCCAGTATCTAATACTCATGATGAAGAAGTAGATAAATTGACTTCTATAACAAAAATACCTGAAGCGGAAGTCACACTTCCTTTCTTTAGATCCTCCAGGTATACTTTGCAGTTTCTTTTCCAATGGCCTGTCTCACCGCAATGGAAACAGTTCCCTTCCTTCGCTATCCCCCCTTTTGGCTTTAGTGCATAAGACTTTGGCTTAGATTTAACAAAGACCTTCTTTGCTTTCTTGTTGCCTTTAGCTTTGGCCCTTCCTTTGCCCTTATTCACAATAAGAACATTTGTGGCCTTAGTCTTCTTTGTATTTGCTTCATATGTTCTCAACATACCAAGCAATTGTGGTAGAGTCTTTTCCATGTCAGTCATATTGTAATTTACTACAAATTGACTGAAGCTCTCAGGCAACGATTGCAAGATCACATCGGTGGCCAACTCTTGGTCCAATGGAAAACCCAGCTTGTCCAGATTCTCAATGTACCCAATCATCTTGAGCACATGAGTTCCAACTAGGCTTCCCTCTACCAGTCCTGCACTGGAATAACGCCTTAGAGACGTCATACCTCTCTTGTCTTGCTTGCTGTTGGTACAATTGCTTTAAGTGTTCGATCATATCAAACGCCTCCATTTCCTCATGTTGCTTCTGAAGCTCAGAGTTCATGGTGGCAATCATAAGGCACCCAACATCAAGTGCGTCGCTTTGATGCTTCTTGTAAGCATCTTTTTCAGCTCTTGTAGCCGTTATGGGAGGTTCCTCAGCGGGTAAGGGTTCCTCTAGGACATATTGTTTCTTTTCTTGTTTGAGGACTATCCTCAAGTTCCTATGCCAGTCTAGGAAATTCGTCCCATTTAATTTGTCCTTCTCAAGGACCGATCGCAGTGATAAAGTGCTAGTAACGTTGTTAGTTGCCATGGATATCTACAATATAAATATGCAAATAAGTTTATGATTTAATCATTTAACATGGTCTTATATTAAATGATACTCCCACTATTTTGTTTAAAAAAATATCAACCCTCAAAACCTTTAGTGGGCCAAGATCCATATTTCGCCTAATCTTGAGTTAGCTTTGGCTAATCGCCCAAGACTCGGTTATTTAGGTAGACAACACTTTGTCAATTACATCACATGTAATTCTTGGATAGTTGGACGAACAACACTTTGTTCAATTCATCAAATGAATTATAATCCAACCCATGCCTCTAAGTTCCCAATCCTATTGAGATAACTTAGTTAAGTCGTACCCAATTTTAAGTATAACGGATATCACATTTATCCTTTCGCGCCTTACTAAGATTGCCACGGTGCTTTGCTTTGGCAAACCCACACATGTACAATCGAAGTTATTGACGAGTACTTTTAATTTTGGAAGGCATCTAAAACTTAATATTTTAGAGGGATTTATTGATCTCATGATTAGTTTGATAATTTAAAATATGTACACTACATATAGTTGTATACATATCTACATATATGTGTAATACAATTATCATACTAAAACATAAGATAAATCATGCATCAACATACATAATTAAACGTGACATGGTTATAGCCCCTACTAACGATTTTCTCAAGCCAATGAGAAATTCTAAGAGTCAACCTAAGGTAACTTCACAAGCACCTTCCTTTGGCTCCAATTTGTGAATGGCCTCCTCATCCCGGCACGATGCTCCATCTTCATTGATCACCATCAATAAAATAAACTACACTATTTACAAGATATAGAATTCCTCGATTTACATTCGAGGGGAACATAGGGGAGGGATAACATTTAGAATAAAATAGAGAAGGCACGACATGCAGGTCGTATTAAAAATTACAAACATTCACAAATCCTATCTAATAGGTCAAAGGGCTATAACCACGCACCATGCTCAAACAACACATAAAGCATGCATTAACATTTAATTAATTAAATTCTAAACATTTTAAATTTAATTCTAATTTAAACTGTAAAATAGAATTTCTGAAAAATTATCGTACGCTCGAGACATCACATGCCACGAACTAATTTCGACTTAGCTACGAACCACCATGGTTCGAACCAACATGGACCACGGCTGGACCAATTATGGGCCTAGGGTTCGAAACCCTAGCCCATGGCCGAACCATTGAGCGGCGGCGGCCGAGCCCATGCACGGCTGCTAGGGTTCGAAACCCTAGCCGTCATGAGCTAGCCGTCACGAGCCAATGGGTTCAAAACCCTAATTTACGCGGCGGCTCGGCCCACGCTCGAGCCAGGGTCCGAACCCTAGCCCTTATGCGGCGGCTGCTCGGCCATGCACGAGCCAATGGGTTCGAAACCCTAGCAACATGCGGTGGCCGTGAGCCATGATGACTAGGGTTCGAAACCCTAGCCCTTTGGTGCCTTCGGCCGTGAGCCATGGTGACTAGGGTTCGAAACCCTAGCCCTTCGGTGGCTGCGGTCGTGAGCCATGCATGAGCTAACACCTCGATTTTACGCTTTCGTGTATCGTATACAATTATTCGCCAATTATATCAAATATAATTATACGATGATTTTCACAAACTCAATTTAATCATATCATATATGATTATATACAATTTTAAATAGCATGCAATATTAATTCTAATATGATTAAACTATTTAACCACATAAATCCGATATGAGCCTTGTACACGGCTCTGATACCACTGTAAGTAATGCATGAGCACACAACGCAGCGGAATAAAATTTTATATGGATTACTAACCAGCAGATCTATACATAGGATTTCATATCGGATAAAGGAATTACAAGTGTCTCACCCTTGTACCGTGTTTGAGCCGATTCCACGGAGCTGCACCACGTCCAACGCCTCCTCCGAGTCACTAGCAAAACTCAACAAGTTTTGCCTCAACGGTATCCACACGATCAAATCGGATGAAGGGATAGTCTAAGAACAAGTTGCTAGACTAGTTCTTAAACCGGAACAAGAAACACTCTCGATTCACAATCGAAAAGGATGGCCGGAATGCACCACAACTCACGTCGGCTATATCAAAACCGAGAGAGCTTGGAGATGCACTTAGGCGGCCGAATGTTTTCTTAGTTTAGGTTAGTATGATATGAATTGTATTAATCAAATTAATCACCATGCAATCATATTATATATGATTAATTAAAGGCTTTCATAAAGCCTCATGGGCTTAAGCCCATGATTTAATTTAATCATTATGATTATTAATTAAGACTCCTCTTAATTATTTAATTCATCCCATGAATTTAATTTCCCTTCTCGATTTAATCTTTTGTGCGACCCGATAGGATCTTGTAATGTTGGCAGTGACATAAAATCTCATTTTATGTCGCAAGCAAGGAGCGGTGTCTAGCAACACATCGAGGCTACCCAAATTACAAGAATGTCAATGACTCGGCATAACCTTTAGAACTTGTGATAATATTAACCATGTAGCTCAATCCCTTTGTCCTTTGTGTTTAGATTGAACACGAGTCATGGAATAGTCATACTCGTATATCCAATCTTTATTTCTTGATCCCCAAGTAGAACTAGAATAAACGAATAAGCTCGATATCTCATATCGACTCATTCGAGGATGGCCATGCATTTTAGTTCTCACTTGATCAAGGGCCAAACACATCTCCTGTTATATAGGAGTGACAAATCCTATCTCGATCAGTCAACATCCCTATACATAATTCGTAGTGTATCCAATAGTCGCCTTTATAGTTTACCCTGTTACGGGTAACGTTTGACGATATCAAAATACATAACTCCTTATGTTGGGATCTCTGATGATCACAAGTCGTAAGGATTACATACATTATTAGCCCTATGAGAATTGCATATGACGATCATATAACTATCCATGTTGCATTCTCATGGTGGGTCTGTCCAGTACATCGTTCTCTAACATGTACCCATATGTTGATTTGATATCTCAAATCAATGAACAATTCATCGATCAACACATACTAGTCTCTACGTATTATCATTATCCCTATTCATGATAATACTTGACTAGGGACATCTTTAAGAATAATACAATATTATTCTATGGACATTAACATATATATTAATTCACATTGCACAGTTAAAAGAATAATATATAATAATGAATTGCCATTCATAAAATCATGTTACATTGTATGTCATAAACAATCATCTAATGATATGTCTTAGGGCATATCCCAACACGCTTTACCGGGATATACTCAATCTCACAGTCATAGTCTTTGAGTAAATCCATCCACCTTCTTTGCCTCATATTCAACTCTGCCTGAGTGAATAAGAACTTCAGGCTCTTATGGTCCGTAAAGATGGTAAATGAAGTACCATAAAGATAATGCCGCCAAATCTTTAAGGAGAAGATAATAGCCGCCAACTCCAAGTCATGAACTGGATATCTGGTCTCATGAGGCTTCAATTTCCTCGAAGCATAAGCCACCACGTGCTTATCTTGCATCAACACACAGCCCAAACCCTGTAGTGATGCATCCGTATACAAGGCAAATCTCTTATTCTCAGACAGAATTACCAACACCGTGCTGTAGTCAAGCGGCGTTTCAGTTCTTGGAAACTTTCCTCACATGCCTCAGACCAAAAGAAGGGGACTCCTTTCTGAGTCAGCTGTGTCAGGGGTTTGGCGATCTTTGAAAAACCCTCGACGAAACGTCGGTAATATCCTGCCAAACCGAGAAAACTCCGTATCTCCGGTACAGAAGTGGGTGCAGCCCACTCCATCACAGTCTCAATCTTCATGGGATCCACAGATATCCCACTACTAGATATGACATGGCCTAAGAATACCACGCTGCTCAACCAGAACTCGCACTTGCTGAGCTTTGCATATAGGTGATGATCCCTGAGGAGCTGGAGTACTGTCCTCAAGTGCTCCGCGTGTTCTTCTTCAGTCCGGGAGTAAATAAGTATGTCGTCAATGAAGACTATGACAACTGATCCAAGTATGGCTGGAACACCCTGTTCATCAAACTCATGAAGACAGCTGGGGCATTTGTCACCCCAAAAGGCATGACCAGGAATTCATAGTGCCCATATCTCGTCCTGAAAGCCGTCTGCTGAACATCATCTTCCCTCACTCAGATCTGATGGTACCCCGACCTCAGATCGATCTTACTGTAGAGCCTCGTGCCCTGCAACTGATCAAACAAGTCATCGATTCTCGGAAGTGGATACTTGTTCTTCACTGTGGCCTTATTCAAGTTGCCTATAGTCAATGCATAGACGCATCGATCCATCCTTCTTTTTAACAAATAAGACAGGCGCACCCCAGGGTGATACGCTAGGGCGTATGTAGCCTTTGTCAAGGAGTTCTTGTAACTGAATCTTTAACTCCCTTAACTCCGCTGGTGCCATCCTATACGGGGCACGAGAAATTGCAGACGTCCCTGGTAATAACTCAATCCCAAACTCGACCTTACTCGTCGGTGGGAATCTGGGAATCTCCTCCTGAAAAACATCGGGAAACTCCGCCACTACAGGCACATCCTCAACCTTCAAGTGTTCTTTCTTCCCAGTAACATCAACAACATAAATAAGATATCATGTATTGGCCTCGTTCTAATAACTGCGCCATCTTGGCAGCATATATCAACGGAATCTTTGGACGAGAACCATCCCCAAAGAATGTCCACTGGACTCCCATATCAGACTTGAATCGGACAGTCCTCTGCCTGCAGTTCACGACTGCCTGATACCTGTTCAGAACATCAATGCCTACAATGCAATCAAAGTCTGACATTCCCAGCACAATCAAATCTGACCTTAACTCGTTATCCTCAAAATAAATGAGGCCATCAAAAACAATCTGATATGTAGTCAAACTTCTTCCAGCGGGTGTCGAGACCATAAGAGGCATGGGGGACGGAGAAGTGCATATGTGGTGCCTTTCAACAAAACTCGTCGACACAAAAGAGTGTGATGCACCTGTGTCTATCAATATAAAAGCAGGGTGCGTAAATAAAAGACACATACCCGCTATCACCTCCTCCGGAGCCGCTGTAGCCTGCTCCCTCGTCAAAGCATAAACCTGCCCCTGAGGTGGCCCCGTCGGCTGACCTCCATATTGTCTTGGCACAAATGGTGGCCTGTGTTGTACTGCTCTGTCCGCAGGCCTCTCCGCAGAGTTCTGTTGTCTTCCCCGATTGGGACACTATCGAGCAGAGTGGCCTCTGTCGCCACAGACATAACATCCTGAACAATCCTTTGACGAATGTGGTTGCCCACAAATAGAGCACTGGACCCTTCCAAATCTGCCTCCCTGAGGCTGTCCTCTCCCCGTAGGGGCATCATTCCTACGATTCCCTTTCCAACGGTTCTCGGGCCTCTTGCCACTGAACCTCGAAGGCGTTGTGTTCCCCCTTGGTTTGAACTGATCACCCCTCGGCCTCAAATTGTCTGAAGTAGATTTCTGAGGGGGTGCTGGAGGTGGCACTGCATCAGGATATGCACCAACTCCCATTTCGGCTAGCTCGGCTCGTGAAAGTGCATCATCAAAACAGGCAGGGTCATAAGTGATCACCATGTCATACAGTTCCGGCCTCAAGCCCTTTATGAAGTTCCTCATCTTCGCTTGAGTGCTTGCAGCAATGTGAGGTACATACCAAAGTAAGGAACAGTAATGTAGAGCATAATCTGATACAGGCATGGTACCTTGCTTGAGGTTGGTAAACTCATCCTCATTAGCCTGTCTCGCAGCAGCTGAGAAATAACGGGCCAGAAACCGCGTCCTGAACAGTTTCCAATTGATCTCCTGACCCTGAGCCTCTTGTTCTATCACTGTGTTCTTCCACCACATCAGTGCCTTCTTAGCCAGCTGAAATTCTGCTAATCTGATCCATGTCGTCTTTGCACAAGGCGCTGCCACAAATATCTGCTCAATCCTCTCTAACCATTCCTCAGCCTTTTCCCCTGTTTCAGTTCCTTCAAACATCGGGGGTCGGTACATCATAAATTGAGCCAAGCTCAACTCCCCGGGTAATAATTGCTGTTCAGAAGGCTCTTCGCCCAAGGCTGGCGGTGGCAGTGGGTTCGTACGCCCAGCACTTGCATTTACACTAATAGCGTCACCCACTTCTATATTCGCTGCCATGCTGCAACACAAAGGTTAACAACAATACCCAAAAGCAGTTCATAAAGTACATCGTTAGATAATTAAACATGTTAGCATATCATTTTCTACTTCATATGCAACATACATATAAAACATGTTTAAAAGTAAGCACCTAGCCAACTTATTGCTAAGGCTACCCTTCACTCATTCCCGGGTTATCTAACCACTGCTCTGATACCACTAATGTAGGACCTCGCTACCTTAACAGTGTTATAGGGACATAAGAAGGACTAATCATGCATTAATAACATCTTAAGGTTCTGGTTGTTACATGAGCTAACAGGATTACAGGCCAAAATACAAAACTTCAAAAATAATTCATTACATTCCCAAAAGAATGCCAACATTTAGATTTACACTACTCCTAGAGTAGATACTAATCATAACTTGAAACCTAAACATTCATGTGTTCATCGTGGCTCACTGCCTCAACCCGACCCTTAGTCCTTTAGTCCAAAAGTGTACCTACAGGGACAACACATCATGAGCATATACAATCTTACTTAACATCATAAAAAATGCATGAAATATTGGTTAAGTAGTTATGCTTGTTATTCATTAACTTCTTTTTGTTGTCCCTGATTCATATTCATGCATATGGGCATCTTACCCTGTGGCATCTTACCACATCATAATATCGTATGGCCTCTTACCATATGGGCATCATACCCCGTGGCATCTTACCACATAATAACATCGTATGGCATCTTACCATATGGGCATCTTACCCCGTGGCATCTTACCACATAATAAATATCGTATGGCATCTTACCATATGGGCATCTTACCCCGTGGCATCTTACCACATCATAAACATTGTATCACATCATTATATACATATATAAACATCATCATATAAACATCGTATAAACATCATGTGATAAATGCCTAGTCATAGTGTAGAGATGTGTTTTACCGTCCGATGCCCGTACGTCTCTTACGTACCTTTTTAAAAGGAGGAGGAGTCAACAGACTTTATCTCCTTGATTGTGCTGGTACCTGGGATGGTTCTACAAGACCACATAATACCATATTAGATGCCTCAATATCATCTCATACCATAAACTTAACAAAACAAATCATCATTTTACTTTTCAACATTCTGCCTCTCTCGATCGATCGGCCCCAAGGTCTCGATCGATCGAGAAACTGTGCATAAACAATGCCCAAACATTCTGCCTCGATCGATCGATCGAAATATAAGCTTCATAAAACTACCATGTATGTATTCAAATTAAAGGTTTAGCAAAACCTAAGCTAACATGCATCATAACATCATCATAATCTTCATCCTCAACCAATCTATACAGAAAAACAGAGTATGTTCTTCTTTGCCCAGGTTTTCGAGCACATAGATTCATAACCAGAAATCTATCACATAAAACATGTAACATGCTCAAACAAACATGCTAGTAGTTACATAAAACTACCATGTAAGTACTCATACCAAGGTTTCACCCAAACCTATACTTAGCATGCATAAAAATCATTCAACAAAACCCAACTCAATCCAAGACTCCGAAAAACAGAGTAAGGCTTACCCCTCTACTTTTGCTCCTCTTTTTGCAAGGTTTTAGACACCCTTCTAACCAAGCTTTTCCTTGCCTTAATTCAGCTAAATCTGGAACGAAAATGGAGGAGAGGAGGAGGAGAAGGGTATGGAGGAGAGTTGATTGGAAAGTAATGAGTGCAAGCATGGGTTGCCAAGTGGGGGAGGGGAGGTGGCCGAGTAGGGGGGTGGTGAAGGTTGGGGTGGTCATGTGGTGTTTAATTGTGTCCCGGTATTTAGTACGATGTATAAAAATATCCTCACTCGATATTTTATAACTTCATTTAATTAATACATCCCTTAAAACACCCTACATGCCCCATGAAAATCATTCAACAAAACCCAACTCAATCCAAGACTCCGAAAAACAGAGTAAGGCCTACCCCTCTACTTTTGCTCCTCTTTTTGCAAGGTTTTAGACACCCATACAACCAAGCTTTTCCTTGCCTTAATGCAGCTAAATCTGGAACGAAAATGGAGGAGAAGGGGATGGAGGAGAGTTGATTGGAAAGTAATGAGTGCAAGCATGGGTTGCCAAGTGGGAAAAGGCATGGGTTGCCAAGTGGGGGAGGGGAGGTGGCCGAGTAGGGGGGGTGGTGAAGGTTGGGGTGGTCATGTGGTGTTTAAATGTATCCCGGTATTTAGTACGATGTATAAAAATATCCTCACTCGATATTTTATAACTTCATTTAATTAATACATCCCTTAAAACACCCTACATGCCCCCTAAGTCATATCATCATATCATAATTATAATCCCCCAATTCAAATACACCACAACCCTTAAACATATCATACTTCATCATCATAGCACATAATCATATGACATTTCGGGGGTGTTACAAAAATATATTGCACGCTCGGGTCAGACACCGCCCAGCCATGGTCGGTGGCCCGCCCAGCATGGGCGGTCGCCCGCCCAGACATGGGCGGTCCCCCGCCCAGCCTTGGTCGGTCGCCCTCCTAACCATGGGCGGTCGCCCGCCTATGCGTTGGCGCGTTCGCCCGCCTTGCGATCTGCGTCAGCCCGACTTTGAGCTACGGTCGCCTGCCTTGCTTGCTACGTTCCCCCGACTATCGAGCTACGTTCGCCCACCTTGCTAGAGCCAGTCGCACGCACACATATGTATCTTATACATAATTAATATATCATATATATTTTACGATTCTTTCCACACACATATCTCATATGTTGATTATAACATATCTAATATGTTATTACAGTTTCGATTAGCATGTAACAATAACTCATAATCTGATAAAACAATTTATCATATAACCCCGATATGAGCTTCGTACACGACTCTGATACCACTGTAAGGAATCCAACAAGCAAATACGCAGCGGAAATAAAATAATTTTGGATTCCCAACCAGCGACCTATACGGAGTTAATCATATCGGGGTGTAAAGAGAATCATACCCTTGTAGCGTGTTTGAGCCGAATCCCACGAAGTAGCACGTCCAACGCGTCCTCGAGTCAGTAGCAAAACTTTTCAAGTTATGCATCTACGGTATCCACATGATTATGTCGATGAAGGGATGTTGAAGAACAAGTTGCTAGACTTGATTTTCAACCAGAAAGTGACGAACCACCCAAAAGATGACGGCGGCCGTGTCTACACTTTTGTCTGCTAGGTTTAGGGTGCTAGTTAATTCACAATTAACGTCTAACCCTATTAACCTAATGACCAATATATATATACAGGAAGGTGGTGGCTAGTTAAACCTTAGGCTTTCGAAAAGCCCAAAACCACTTCCTTAATTATATCTATAGCCTATTATATATATATCATTAAATATATATATATATATATATATAAGGCCCGATAGATTATATGTATGTATATATAATATTTTATGATCAAGACTCTTCTTAATCAAATTAATTCATCCAATGAATTTTATCTACCCTTTATCGATTTAATCTTTTGTGCGACCCGTTAGGATCTTGCAACGTTGGCAGTGACATAAAATCTAATTTTATGTCACAAGCAATGAGCGGTATCTAGCAACACATCAAGGCTACCCAAGTTACAAGAATGTCATTGACTCGACATAACCTATGGCCTGTGATAATATTAACCATGTAACTTAATCCATTTGTCCTATGTGTTTAGAATAAACACGAGTCATGGAATAGTTATACTCGTATAGTTCAATCTTTTATTTCTTGATCCCAAGTAGAACTAGAATAAACGAATAAGCTCGATATCACATATCGACTCATTCGAGCATGGCCATGCATTTTAGTCTTACTTGATCAAGAGCCCAAACACTTCTCCTGTTATATAGGAGGGACAAATCCTATCTTGATCAATCAACATCCCTCTACATAATTCGTAGTGTATCCAATATTTGCCTTTATAGTTTACCCTGTTACAGGTAACGTTTGACAATAACAAGATACATAACTCCTTATGTTGGGATCTCTGATGATCTCAAGTCGTAAGGATTACATACATTATTATCACTATGAGAATTGCTTATGACACTCATATAACTATCCATGTAGCATTCTCATGGTGGGTCTATCCAGTACATTGTTCTCTAACATGTACCCATGTGTTAATTTGATATCTCATATCCATGAACAATTCATCAATCAAAACATACTAGTCTCAATGCATTATCATTATCCCGATTCATGATAATACTTGACTAGGGACAATCTTTAAGAACAATACAATATTATTCTAAGGACATTAACTTATATATCAATTCATATTGCACAGATATTCGAATAAGATATAATAATGACTTGCCATTTATAAAATCATAATACAATGTATGTCATAGACAATCATCTAATGACTTGTCTTAGGGCATATCCCAACACCAAGAAGGTTGAGGCTGTGATGGAGTGGGCTGCACCCACTTCTGTACCCGAGATACAGAGCTTTCTTGGTTTAGCGGGTTATTACCGACGTTTCGTCGAGGGATTCTCTAAGATCGCTAAGCCATTGACACAGCTGACTCAGAAAGGAGTCCCGTTCTATTGGTCCGAAGCTTGTGAGGAAAGCTTCCAAGAATAGCGTCGTTTGACTACGGCACCTATATTGATGATTCCTTCTGAGAATAAGAGGTTTGCTTTGTACACGGATGCATCATTGCAGGGTTTGGGCTGTGTGTTGATGCAAGATAAGCACGTGGTGGCTTATGCTTCAAGGCAGTTGAAGCCTCATGAGACCAGATAGCCAGTTCATGACCTGGAACTGGCGGCCATCATTTTCGCCCTGAAGATTTGGCGACATTATCTATATGGTACTTCATTTACCATTTATATGGACCATAAGAACTTGAAGTTCTTATTTGCCCAAGCGGAACTGAATATAAGGCAAAGAAGATGGATGGATTTACTCAAAGATTATGATTGTGAGATTGAGTACCATCATGGTAAAGCAAACTTGATAGCAGACGTCTTAAGTCAGAAGGTGAAGAGTACTGCTGAGGATGCCATGAGTTGATCAGCGATGATGACTTCTTATTGCCATCTAGGCTATGATTTCGATGTGGACACGTCGTCGGTGCGAGTGTCGACCTTACTGGCTGAGCCAGACATATTTGAGGCAATCAGGAAAGCCCAGAGGTCGGATGATGAGGTTCAGAGATGGTCATCGATAGTACTTCAGGGACAGCCATCAAAGTTCAGAGTGGCAGAAGATGGTTCCTTGAGACTTGGTAACCGTTGGGTAGTGCCAAAGGCACCAGAGTTGCGTCAAGGGATCTTACACCGTGCTCATAGCAGCAGGTTTAGCATACATCCAGGAGGAAGAAAGATGTACAAGGACTTGTGCGACCAGTTTTGGTGGAGACGGATGAAAAGAGACGTCATCACCTTTGTCAAGAAGTGCTTGATTTGTCAGCAAGTAAAAGCGGAGAGGCAGAGGCCTGGTGGCGAGCTGAAGAGCTTAGAGGTACCTGAATGGAAGTGGAAGCACATATCTATGGACTTCGTGACCCACTTGCCAAGGACGGCCTCTGGATTTGATGCTATCTGGGTGATCGTGGATAGGCTGACGAAGGTAGCTCATTTCATCCCTTACTGTATGAATTTCACATATCTAAAGATGACCCAATTATATGTACGGGATGTAGTGAGGTTACATGGGGTTCCAGTCTCGATCGTGTCTGTCAGAGACCCAAGATTTACTTCGCATTTCTGGGAGGGTCTCCAGACAGCTTTGGGCACAGAGGTTAGACTGAGTACAACTTATCACCCTCAGACAGACGTCCAGACAGAGCATACTATACAGACGCTCGAAGATATGCTGAGGGCATTTGTATTGGAGTTTGATACTCCATGGCAAGATTCATTACCACTAGTAGAGTTCTCGTATAATAACAGCTATCAGGCGAGCATTCAAATGGCCCCTTTTGAAGCTCTTTAGCTCTTTACGGTCGACGCTGTAGGTCACCGCTGTATTGGGAGGACTTGACTAGTAAAGCGGTCGGAGGACCGCATATGATAAAGGATATGGAAGAAAGATTAAGTTGATACGCCAGAAGATGAAAGCGGCCCAGGATAGGCAAGCAGCCTATGCCAAAAGCAACGACGACCGCTAGAATTCCAAGTAGGAGACAAGGTCTTCTTAAAAATCTCACCCTTCAGGGGCGTAGTTCGTTTTGGTATGCGGGGGAAGTTATCTCAGAGGTATGTTGGGCCGTATGAGGTATTGCAGCGTATCGGTACTTTGGTCTACCGTTTGGCTCTACCGCCGTCTTTATCTGGTATACATGATGTTTTTCACGCCTCTATGTTACTGAAGTACGAGCCAGACCCGTCTCATGTATTACAGCCTACTGAAGTGCGGTTGGACTCAAATGTATCCTACGTAGAACGACCGGTCAGAATTCTGGATCGAGAAGATCGCAGACTACGAAGCAAGATTATACCGATGGTCAAAGTTCAGTGGGATCGTCGGGGTGTCGAGGAGGCTACGTGGGAGACGGAACGGCATATGATGCAGCATTACCCGGAACTATTTTCTGGTATGATTTATGTTTAGTTTCATTTTGGGTAAGTGCATGCGATTTCGAGGACGAAATCTTATAAGTAGGGGAGTATTGTGATGCCCCGAAATTAATTATATGCAATTTGGGCATTAATGATGTTTATGTGATTAATTATGGTGATAATTGATTTATATGTTGAAATTAATTATCATGTTGAAATGCTTAGTCACTTGATAGGCGTGACCTGGGGTTGCATTTCAGGGTGCATGTTATGCATGTTTGAAAATGAGGTGTTAGCATGATTTAATTGTATTGGTTGTTAATTATGAGGAAAGTATGGATTTAATGAAGTTTGGTGCATTTTAGTAAAAATGCTTTTAAAATACAATGTTGGGGTATTTTATGCATCATGTTAATTATTGGGGTGCAATTAATTAATAACCCATACACCCCCACTATATGCCTTTCCCCTTCACTTTACCAATCACTCTTAAAATCCCCAAATTCATCCCCAACCCTAACCCATTTGCTATTTTCGAAACTTGGCAAAAGTGGAAGGAGAAATCTTCACAAAACCTTAGTTTGTGAGATTTATTGTAGGATTTGGAGTCCTTAAGAGGTATGGAACCCTTCCTAAAGTTTTTATGATGTTTAGTTTTGAAATGTGTTAGCTTTTTGTGTTTTTATGTGGGTTTGTTTGGGTATGTGTTGTATGTGGTTGGGGTATGATTTTTGAAGTGTTTTATGTGGGTTTTAGTAAGTTATGATAATATTGATGTTGTTGGAAAGTTTGGGTTTGAAGGGTATGAGGATGAGCTTGAAAAATGATCAAAAATGGTGCAAGATCGCGCACACAGCGTGCGGCGATCGATCGCTACGAAGGCAGCGATCGATCGCCGAAGGCCAGTGGCGATTTGCACAGCAGGCGATCGATCGCCATATATGGCGCGATCGATCGCCGCGAGACAGAAGGGTCAGGATATCGATCGCTACATCGAAGCGATCGATCGGTAAGGCTCGCGATAGATCGCCTCGATGCAGCGATCGATCGCCAGCAGCTTAAAAGTGGCAAATGATGTTAACCATGTAACTTAATCCCTTTGTCCAATGTGTTTAGATTGAACAGGAGTCATAGAATAGTCATACTTGTATATTCAATCTTTTATTTCTTGATCCCCAAGTAGAACTAGAATAAACGAATAAGCTCGATATCACATATCGACTTATTCGAGCATGGCCATGCATTTTAGTCTCACTTGATCAAGGGCCCAAACACTTCTCCTGTTATATAGGAGGGACAAATCCTATCTCGATCAATCAACATCCCTCTACAAAATTCGTAGTGTATCCAAAAGTTGTCTTTATAGTTTACCCTGTTACATGTAACGTTTGACAATATCAAGATACATAACTCCTTATGTTGGGATCTCAGATGATCTCAAGTCGTAAGGATTACATACACTATATCACTATGAGAATTTCTTATGACACTCATATAACTATCCATGTAGCATTCTCATGGTGGGTCTGTCCAGTACATTGTTCTCTAACATGTACCCATGTGTTGATTCGATATCTCATATCCATGAACAATTCATCAATCAAAACATACTTAGTATCAATGCATTATCATTATCCCGATTCATGATAATACTTGACTAGGGACAATCTTTAAGAACAATACAATATTATTCTAAGGACATTAACTTCTATATCAATTCTTATTACACAGATATTCGAATAATATATAATAATGAATTGCCATTAAAAAAACCATAATACATTGTATATCATAAACAATCATATAATGAGTTGTCTTAGGGCATATCCCAACAAATCTCCCACTTGCACTAAGACCAATCAGACATATACTTAATGTAAGGACCCCGTGCCCTTAACCCATTATCAGTGTATTAAGCCATACCATTAGTGCATATAATCATACTATCATGGGGGAAACCATATGCAAGTGCAACACCATATGCTATCCAGAAAATTTCTTGCATTCAATCCACATAATATTCAAATTCCCCAACCAAAATTATTCATATAACATGCACCCTCATAATACACTAACATGCTCTTAGTTCCTTTAGCAATTCCGTATTTAATTGCAATGGGTTAAGGGCACGGGGGTCCTTACACTTAATGAGATCTAGTATGAAGATCATGCTTCTGTTGTGATAGTGGCTTCGTCAGTGGGTCAGATACATTATCATCAGTTGGTACTTTGCATATTTTTACATCTCCTCTTTCAACGATTTCTTGAATGAAATGAAAGCGCCGAAGTATGTGCTTGGATCTTTGGTGAGATCTAGGTTCCTTAGCCAATGCGATGGCTCCATTGTTGTCACAATAGAGTCCAATCGGATCCAGTATGCTAGGCATCACCGCAAGTTCAGAAATGAACTTCTTGATCCAAACAGCTTCCTTTGCTGCATCTGAGGCAGCAATGTATTCAGCTTCAGTTGTAGAATCGGCTACTGTCTCTTGCTTTGAACTCTTCCAGCTCACAGCACCTCCATTTAGGTAAAACACATATCCTGATTGTGATCGGAAATCATCTTTGTCGGTTTGGAAGCTTGCATCAGTGTAACCCATTAAATTGAGCTCTTCCTCACCTCCATAAATCAAGAATGTATCCTTAGTTCTTCTCAAGTACTTCAGGATATTCTTGACAACAATCCAGTGACATTCACCTGGATCAACCTGATATCTGCTCGTCATGCTCAGAGCATATGAGACATCGGGACGAGTACATATCATGGCATACATGATAGATCCAATAGCTGACGCATATGGAATCTTACTCATGCGTTGTCTCTCATCTGGTGTTGAAGGACACTGATCCTTTGAGAGATGTATCCCATGTGTCATAGCATGAATCCTTTCTTTGATTCTTGCATGCTAAACCGTTTTAGCACTTTGTCTATGTATGTACTTTGACTTAGGCCAAGTAATCTTCTTGATCTATCTCTATAGATCTTGATACCTAATACATATGTGGCTTCACCCAAGTCTTTCATAGAAAAGCAATTCCCTAGCCAAATCTTTACAGATTGTAAAGCAGGGATATCATTCCCAATAAGAAGTATGTCATCTACATAAAACACTAGGAAGATAATTATGCTCCCATTGACCTTCTTGTAGACACAAGGTTCATCTACGTTTTTGATGAAACCAAACTCTTTGACTGCATCATCAAAACGAAGATTCCAACTCCGAGAAGCTTGCTTCAATCCATAAATGGATCGTTGTAGCTTGCATATCTTTCCAGCATCCTTTGGATCGACAAAACCCTCGGGTTGTGTCATGTACACATCCTCAAGTAAATTACCGTTAAGGAAAGCTGTTTTGACATCCATCTGCCATATATCATAATCATGAAATGCAGCTATTGCAAGTAAGATCCTAATGGATTTAACCATGGCAACTGGTGAAAAAGTTTCATCATAGTCAATACCATGAATTTGTTTGAAACATTTAGCAACCATTCGACCTTTAAAGGTTTGTACATTACCATCCATGTCGGTCTTTTTCTTGAAAATCCATTTGCACCCTATGGGTCTTACCCCTTCAGGCGGGTCAACCAAAGTCCATACTTGGTTTGAATATATGGATTACATCTCAGATTTCATGGACTCTTGCCATTTCTCAGAATCATGGCCCATTATAGCTTCTTGATAAGATGACGGCTCATCCTCATCAATTCTAGTAAGTCACCTTGTTGAGTCACAAGAAATCCATATCTCTGTGGCTCACGGTGTTCTCTTACAGACCTACGCTGGGCTTGTGTCTCTTGAGCAGGCATTTCATCCACAACAACTTGTGGTGTCTGCTCTGTTTCCATCTCAATATCATGTTCAATGTTTTCTTGTGGTTGAACTTCACTAAGTTCTATTTGTCTCCCACAGGTTCTTCTCAAAATAAATTCTCTTTCAAGAAAGATACCAGTCCGAGCAACAACTACTTTGTTCTCGGTGGGATAATAGAAATAGTATCCTTTCGTTTCCTTAGGATACCCCACAAATAAACACCTATCAGATTTGGGTCCAAGTTTATTGGAGGCGTGATGTCTCAAGTAAGCCTCACAACCCTAAATCTTTATAAAAGACATACTATGACATTTCCTAGTCCATATCTCATATGGTGTCTTTTCAACTGATTTAGATGGAACACGGTTCAGTATGAATATTGATGTTTCTAAAGCATGTCCCCAAAAGGAAATCGGAAGATCTGCATGACTCATCATTGATCGAACCATGTCCACAAAGTTCGATTCCTCCTTTCGGATACACCATTCCTTGTGGAGTATACGGATGTGTGAGTTAGTGGCGTGACGTCTAACGAAAGCCTCACAACCCCAAATCTTCATAAACGACATACTAGGACGCTTCCCAGTCCATATCTCATATGGTGTCTTTTCCACTGATTTAGATGGAACACGGTTCAGTAAGAAAATCGCTGTTTCTAGAGCGTGTCCCCAAAACGATATCGGAAGATCTGCATTACTCATCATTGATCTAACCATGTCCAACAAGGTTCGATTTCTCCTCTCGGATACACCATTCCATTGTGGAGTATACGGAGGAGTGAGTTGTGGGACTATCCCACACTCCTTTAGATAGTCATGAAACTCTTGGCTTAGGTATTCTCCTCCTCGATCTGATCGGGGGATTTTGATACTTTTGCCAAGTTGGTTTTGTACTTCATTCTTGAAATCTTTGAACTTTTCAAAGGTTTCATGTTTATGTTTCATTAGGTACATATACCCATATCTACTGAAGTCATCAGTAAATGTAACGAAGAATTGAAAACCACCTCTAGCTTGTGTGCTTATTGGTCCACACTATGTATGAGACTCAATAAATCATTTGTCCTTTCAACATGTCCCTTGAAAGTGGCTTTAGTCATCTTGCCCATTAAACAAGATTCACATGTTTCATATGATTCAAAATCAAATGAATCTAATACTCCATCCTTATGAAGTTTTGTGATAGGCTTAGATTTTGAGTGATTTTAACTGTAATTTCTTCCCATTTTCCGTACTTTTTCCTGGATGATATTATGTTTTTTGGTATTTATTCGTTTGTTTCAGGAAATTAGACCGGAAGTGGAAGAAATGAGCTTACATGAAGATAACGGGCGAAATCGAGGCGTAAAAGAAGAGAAAATGAAAGAAGATGGATTTCCCAAATCTCGATCGATCGAGATTTATTCTCGATCGATCGAGCCAGCCAGAAGCGATAATCAGATTTTTTGAAGGCTCGATCGATCGGTGGAAATCTCGATCGATCGAGCGAGGCAGTAACTTCAGCAACAAATTTTGAGAAATCTCGATCGATCGAGGGAAATTCTCGATCGATCGAGCGAGGCAGTGAGTGCAAAAGGGCTGACGTGAATAGTACACCGATCGATCGGTGAAAATCTCGATCGATCAAGACGCGAAATCTGAAGATTTTATTTTCCTTATTTATCGAGATTGTGGGGCTTTTAAGCGGGAGGCTTGATCCATTTCAGGGGGATACACGATATTAGACCATTTTTCAGACGATTTCTAGGTCAAGTAGCCGCCGCCCAACGCCGCCAAGGAGATCCAATCTCCGTTCTTCGTCCAAAGTCGAGCCAATCTCTTCCGGAGTGCAAGGAAGGAACAAGAGAAGAAATTACGGTGCAACGCACGGATTCATCCATCGTTTATCGTATTTCTGAACCTTAATTTATTTGATTTTCATTTTCATTTGATGTTTTTGAGGTCGAGAGACAATTAAACTCATCTGTATTTGATTTGAATTGAATTTGGTTTATATTATTGAAGTTTTAGTTCGTTGTGTTTGATATATTGATTCATTGATATTTGAGCGCATTGATATTTATTGTTCATAGATTGATTGCATGTGTAGATCAAAGTCTAGCTAGCTTTGATTGAATTTGAGAGTTACAACCGAGATCGAGAGATAACGTTGTAACACGCTCCATTAATTTATGATGTATGTCACGATTGAGATCGAGAGATGATATCGCATATGTGAGAACTTGAAATCGAAAGATTTAGAGTTATAAGGTTTTGATAATTTAAGCAACTTTGAATTAATAAATAGGTGCACGAGAGTGACTTATTCTAATTTATTGTTAGTTTCGTTACAGCTCGAGAGAGTGTATCGAATAATAGTGAAAACCTTTCACCTTTAAAATCAATTGAGTGATAATTTGAGAATTCCGTTGAATCAGTAGAGATAATATAATTGAACGACGAGCTTGGTAATTTTCTCGAGTGACTTACCTTCGCATTTCCGGAACCGTTCTATTCTTTGTTTCTAGTTTAATCTTTATTCTTCAGTTTAATTTAGCTTTAGTTAATCAAACTCCTTTTATCGTAGGCTAAATATAATTTTAATAATCTTATTTGGTACTTATACGTTAGTCCCTGTGGATTCGACAACCTGTACTTAATTTTCACTATACTAAAACTTGACAACCGTGCACTTGCGGTAGAATCGCTTCAACCCATTCTTTGAAATATCTAATTGTTTAAAATAAAAGCGGTCATGTTTTTGGCGCCGTTGCCGGGGACTAATCTGTATAATATCATACGAGATTAGTTAATTGTAATTTAGCCAATTCTTTTATTATTGCATTTTTGTTTTTATTATCTTTGTTTTCTTTTGTCGATCTTTGTTAATATTTACTTTGTGCATTTTGTTGTCTCCTTTTGTCTATTTTGTACAAGAACCGTTTCTCTAGTGCATGCTTAGAAGAGAGGAGCCCATTCTCGAGCCTTTCGATCCGGAGATAGAAAGAACTTTACTTAGGCGATTACGAGAAGCTCGAGCAATGGCTGAGAATAACGAAGAACAGCACCCTAGATCGATGATGGACTTTGCACAACCCGCATTTCATGGATCGTTGTCGAGTATTACAAGGCCGACGATTCAAGAAAACAATTTTGAGATCAAGCCGGCAATCATACAAATGATTCAGCACTCGGTGATGTTCGGGGGAGCAGCTACAGATGATCCGAACAATCACATCTCCAACTTTTTGGAGATTTGTGATACATTCAAACACAATGGCGTCTCTGACGACGCCATCAGGTTAAGACTTTTCCCCTTTTCATTACGAGACAAAGCTAAGGCATGGTTGAATTCTTTACCTGCGGGTTCCATAACAACATGGGAGGGGATGACAAAGGCGTTTTTGTCAAAGTACTTTCCCCCTTCCAAGACGGCAAAGATGCGGAACGATATCACGACTTTTGGTCAGTTTGACCCCGAGACTTTATACGAAGCGTGGGATCGGTTTAAGGAGTTGTTGAGGAGATGCCCACACCATGGTCTACCCATATGGCTGCAGGTACAAACATTCTATAACGGTTTATTTTCTGCTAACCGTTCAATGATTGATGCAGCATCTGGGGGATCCATAATGAGAAGACGCCGGAAGAGGCATATAGCTTGTTGGAAGAAATGGCGTGCAACAGTTACCAGTGGCAATCTGAGAGGAGCACGCCACAGAAACCAATGGGGGTCCATCAAGTGGACGAGATCACTGCTCTTTCGGCTCAATTAGAAGCCATGAACCGGAAGATAGACAGCATGGGAGCAGCAGCAATGCAGGCCCAAACTATTTTCTGTGAGCTGTGTGGAGGCGGTCATCCTAGCATCGAGTGCCAGGCAGGTAATCAATTTAACCAATCCGTTGAAGCTGTTAATTTTGTAGGTAACAGGCCACCCAATAATTCCTACTCGAATTACAACCAACCATGGAGGAACCACCCGAATTTGAGGTGGTCGAATCAAGAGAATGTGTTGAACCCACAACCACAGGCAGGGTTCACACAAAAGCCGAGTATGGAGGAACTTATGGCGAAGCTGATTTCATCAAAAGTGGTGAGGATGCAGAATCAAGATGCATCAATCAAAAATTTGGAGGTGCAGATAGGGCAGTTGGCCACGTTGATATCTGGGAGGACGCAAGGTACGCTCCCGAGTGATTCTGTAAAGAATCCGAAGGAGCCATCAAATTGATGAAGACGAGGAGGTGACAGTCCAGCTTGGGACTATAAATTGTTTTTGATTTCTTGTTTTGTTGAGTTTTTGTTAGTTTGTTTGTTTTTGAGTTTGTCTGGGAATGAATTTGTGTATTTTCTATTGCAGATGTGAAAGCAAGAGCAAGTTGGTTATAGGCGAGGCAATCCGAGAGAAAGATGTTGAGAAAAAATTTTCAAATTTTGGTTGCTGCTGCTGGCGATCGATCGGTGGAAATCTCGATCGATCGCCCGAATTTTTAAAATGACATTGTGCCTACTGCCTCGCTCGATCGATCGAGAATTTTTCCGATCGATCGAGCGAGAGAAAATTTTGAAAAAAATAAGGGCACAGACGCAGCATCCATCACTTTCAAAAATCAATCTTTCTCCTCTCCACAACAAAAGCCCTAGCCGCCTCTTTCAAATTCCTTCATCTAATCTCCTCATTTTGTTCATCAAATTTCAATTTACTTCAACTCTAAGAAGTAATATTCATCCTAATGAGATTTTCATTGCAGATTTGAAGACTTGCAAGGCAAATTGGGTAGAAGCGCATAAAGAAGGGAATTCCAAGCCAAGTGCCAAACTTTTCCAAGATCGGATTTTTAAGCGGTAATTGGTCTCTAATTCTCAAAGATTTTATCTTTTGGTGCTAAGTTCTGAATTGTAGTAGAAGTGGGTTAGGAAAGATTGAAATTTGGAGGAAGTTCTGTGGTATTGAAGGGTGTCGGATTGACAGTGTTGTGGGGTGTTAGTTGAATTGAATTGTATTAGTTGGGAATCAATTGGCAAGAAAATGTCATCCAGAAAGAGGTCAAAGCAGGCGGAAGCTTCCCAGAAGCAAAAGCAGGCAGAGGCCACTGTTTCTGAGCCAGTTTATGATGAACAGAAGTTTCTCAATGCCAAGATTGCTGAGTTATACCCCATCTACCATAAGAAACCCCTGAGCCGTGAAAGGGGAATGAGCTTGGATAAATTGGAGTGTCCTGTCATTAGGACAGTACGCCGAAAAGGGTGGTTTCAATTCGTTCAGGCACCGATTGATGCTGTGGTGCCACTGGTGAGAGAGTTCTATACAAATCTTCGAGCTGTTCAACCAGGGCACCGAGTAAGTGTTTATGTTCGAGGGAAAGATGTGTTGGCGGATCGAGCCACAATCAATAATATTCACCGGATGCCTTTCATTCACAACTGTGAATACCAATCTTTCAAGAACAGCAGGATCGATTACGATGAGGTATTGACAGTCATTGGCAAGCCGGGAGTGGATTGGCAAAGGAATGATAAAGCAGAGCCACAGTTGGTTCTAAAGAATTTGAAGCCAGAGGCCCAAGCATGGTTTTCATTTGTCGCCTCGCGGGTCATGCCATCGACCCACACTTCTGAGGTGACAAAAGATAGAGCGGTCCTGGTTTATGCCATCCTCTCAGGGAAGGATGTGGACTTCGGTGAGATCATCAGTGATCATATTCAAGAGATTGGAAGTAGCCCACCGACCTCCGCACTACCGTTTCCATCCACGATCACTGCTTTATGTCAGCGATACGGAGTGACATGGGGGGAAGACGAGGAGCTACTCCCGCCGAAGACACCAATCATTGTAGCCGATCCTACGAACCGACGAAGACCCTCGGACACTACACAAGCTGGAGCATCATCCTCTGCTGCAGAGCATACACGAGTTACTTTGGATTCTCTTCATAGGGATCTCCAAGATATTCGCCTTGGAGCAGCAGAGCATTCACAGCATGCAGCGGGACATTCATAGCATGCAAAGAGCATTGAAGATGGACCATGAGCAGGTAGCTCAGAGACAGATGGAGTTCATGCACTATCAGAGTGCATGGAACACTGCCATGGCCCAGGGCTTTCCAGGTTTCCAGTTCCCGCCGGAGCCACACTTTGCACCCTATCATCCGCATGCACCTCCACCTTCTGAGTACCCACCTTTTCCGCCATATCAGGGCGAGGAGCACCACGACCCAGTTCCCCCTCCGGAGCATGATGAGGATGACGATCAGTGACGATCGTCATCATGGTATGTGTCTTTGCCATTGCATTTATTTTTCTTGTTCATTTAGGGCAATTCACATGCTAAGTTTGGGGGGGTTTTTGATTATTTGTATATATCTTGCTTTTGCACATTTTGCTACTTGTCTTGTTTCTTTTTCTAGCATGACTGCATGATGATGAGACTAATTCGTCCTTGAGCATTTCCAACAAAAATTTTTTATTGATTGAGTTATTCTTGAGAATTGTTGAGTTGGACTTGCAACGGTAATACATGATGAAATTAATCCTCATCTAGATAGGAGTCATGAAAATGTTTAACTTGTTTGTATATATCCTTTGTTAACTATATGTCAAAACTGAGGAATAATTTGAGCACTTATTGAGTCATGATTGAGTGAAGTATGTATTGATTAAATTGAAAACTTGTGTTAACTATGATGAGTCTTGAGTATCTTAGATAACTTTACAGTTTAGTTGAAAGCACTTTGAGGCGAAATTTATAATTAGGAACTAGACTTGGAGATGATTTAGGCGATCTTTGGACCGTTTGAGCCTTTCAAGCCTACCTGTTATATATTATTCCTTAGTGTCCCCTTTTGAGCCTTATTGAAAAAAGAATGGTATATGCATTGCATATGATTAGACCCCCATTCGACATTCTTGGCAACTCATTATACCCACCTTGGTTTGAGCCTAAAAGAAAATTTTTACCTACCCCTAGGAGAGTATAATGAATCTCATTCATTGCACAGAATTGTTATATGCAAATGAGTTCAAAAGGAACAAAAGAATGAGCAAAGAAAAAGAAAAGATGTAGAGAAAAGCCTTGAAAAGAAAAATTCAAAATAAGACCCAAAGTGGCCAAGGCTAGAAAAAAGCTGAAGAGAAGCTCAAAAATAGTTGAACTGATTTTGTTATACTCTCTTCTTTGAATTCATCCTACCTTTCCTTTGAAGCCGACACCAAAAGGCCTAACGTTATAAGCTTTCAAGACCTTTTGATCCAAGTCTAGGGAACAATTACATTAGTGGAGAAGTGCTGGATAGTAAACTTGTAGAGTAATTCAAAGTAATCTTGACTAGGAGTTAATATGGCACATGTTGATGTTAAAGATATATATGTAACTCATGTTTGACAATAGCACACACGCACGTTCCGATGTTGCGATGTATTGTTTAACTTAGGAGAAATTGCTTCTTGTTAAATGTTGATTGACTTCTATTAATGTGTAAGTAGGATTTCTGAGTTGTTACGTATGTTGTAAAGATGATTCATGCTTAGTATCGAGTTTAACTTTTCTTTTTGAGTTTATTGCTTGCTCGAGGACGATCAAGTCTAAGTTTGGGGGAGTTGATAGGCTTAGATTTTGAGTGATTTTAACTGTAATTTCTTCCCATTTTCCGTACTTTTTCCTGGATGATATTATGCTTTTTGGTATTTATTCGTTTGTTTCAGGAAATTAGACCGGAAGTGGAAGAAATGAGCTTACATGAAGATAACGGGCGAAATCGAGGCGTAAAAGAAGAGAAAATGAAAGAAGATGGATTTCCCAAATCTCGATCGATCGAGATTTATTCTCGATCGATCGAGCCAGCCAGAAGCGAGAATCAGATTTTTTGAAGGCTCGATCGATCGGTGGAAATCTCGATCGATCGAGCGAGGCAGTAACTTCAGCAACAAATTTTGAGAAATCTCGATCGATCGGTGGAAATTCTCGATCGATCGAGCGAGGCAGTGAGTGCAAAAGGGCTGACGTGAACAGTGCACCGATCGATCGGTGAAAATCTCGATCGATCGAGACGCGAAATCTGAAGATTTTATTTTCCTTATTTATCGAGATTGTGGGGCTTTTAAGCGGGAGGCTTGATCCATTTCAGGGGGATACACGATATTAGACCATTTTTCAGACGATTTCTAGGTCAAGTAGCCGCCGCCCAACGCCGCCAAGGAGATCCAATCTCCGTTCTTCGTCCAAAGTCGAGCCAATCTCTTCCGGAGTGCAAGGAAGGAACAAGAGAAGAAATTACGGTGCAACGCACGGATTCATCCATCGTTTATCGTATTTCTGAACCTTAATTTATTTGATTTTCATTTTCATTTGATGTTTTTGAGGTCGAGAGACAATTAAACACATCTGTATTTGATTTGAATTGAATTTGGTTTCTATTATTGAAGTTTTAGTTCGTTGTGTTTGATATATTGATTCATTGGTATTTGAGCGCATTGATATTTATTGTTCATAGATTGATTGCATGTGTAGATCAAAGTCTAGCTAGCTTTGATTGAATTTGAGAGTTACAACCGAGATCGAGAGATAACGTTGTAACACTCTCCATTAATTTATGATGTATGTCACGATTGAGATCGAGAGATGATATCGCATATGTGAGAACTTGAAATCGAAAGATTTAGAGTTATAAGGTTTTGATAATTTAAGCAACTTTGAATTAGTAAATAGGTGCACGAGAGTTACTTATTCTAATTTATTGTTAGTTTCGTTACAGCTCGAGAGAGTGTATCGAATAATAGTGAAAACCTTTCACCTTTAAAATCAATTGAGTGATAATTTGAGAATTCCGTTGAATCAGTAGAGATAATATAATTGAACGACGAGCTTGGTAATTTTCTGAGTGACTTACCTTCCGGAACCGTTCTATTCTTTGTTTCTAGTTTAATCTTTATTCTTCAGTTTAATTTAGCTTTAGTTAATCAAACTCCTTTTATCGTAGGCTAAATATAATTTTAATAATCTTATTTGGTACTTATACGTTAGTCCCTGTGGATTCGACAACCTGTACTTAATTTTCACTATACTAAAACTTGACAACCGTGCACTTGCGGTAGAATCGCTTCAACCCATTCTTTGAAATATCTAATTGTTTAAAATAAAAGCGGTCATTTTGATATGCGATTCTCATTTATATGGCCCAAGCGACAGTGCCAGAGATAAGTTGGATTAGAATCATTATTCTTAATCCTTTTAGTATTTATGTTATAGACAGGCATATCAAGATTTAATACATAAAGACCATTAATCAATTGTGCACTAGCTTTCATGTTTATGTTTCATTAGGTGCACATACCCATATCTACTGAAGTCATCAGTAAATGTAACGAAGTATTGAAAACCACCTCTAGCTTGTGTGCTTATTGGTCCACATACATCACTATGTATGAGAGTCAATAAATCCTTTGTCCTTTCAACATGTCCCTTGAAAGGGACTTTAGTCATCTTGCCCATTAAACAAGATTCACTTGTTTCATATGACTCAAAATTAATGAATCCAATACTTCAACCTTATGAAGTTTTGATATGCGATTCTCGTTTATATGGCCCAAGCGACAATGCCAGAGATAAGTTGGATTAGAATCATTATTCTTAATCCTTTTAATATTTATGTTATAGACAGGCATATCAAGATTTAATACATAAAGACTATTAATCAATTGTGCACTAGCATAAAACATATCATTCAAATAAATGGAACAACACTTGTCTTTTATAATAAATGAAAACCCAACCTTGTCTAAACAAGAAATTGAAATAATGTTTCTAGTGATAGAAGGCACAAAATAACAGTCTTTTAAATCCAATAATAAACCAGAAGCCAAAGTTAAAGAGTAATCTCCTATAGCTAATGCTGCAACTCTTGCTCCATTTCCCACTCGGAGATCAACTTCGTCTTTTGCCAATACCCTACTCCTTTTGAGATCCTGCACATTAACACAAATGTGAGAACCACATCCAGTATCTAATACCCATAACGAAGAAGTAGATAAATTTACTTCTATAACAAAAATACCTGAAGTGGAAGTCACACTTCCCTTCGTCTTCTTAAGATCCTCCAGATAAATTTTGTTGTTCCTCTTCCAATGTCCGGTCTCACCGCAATGGAAACAGTTCCCTTCCTTAGCCACTCCTCCCTTTTGGCTTGAATGCAGAAGCTTGAGGCTTAGATTTAACAAAGACTTTCTTGTTCTCCTTAAAGTCCTTTGCTTTAGCCTTTCCTTTGCTCTTATTCACAATAAGAACATTAGTGGGCTTAGGTTTCTTGGTGTTAGCTTCAAAGGTTCTCAGCATACCAAGCAACTGTGGTAGAGTCTTTTCGATTTCAATCATATTGTAACTCAAGACAAATTGACTGTAGCTATCAGGCAACGATTGCAAGATTACGCTAGTGGCCAACTCTTGGTCCAATGAAAAATCCAGCTTCTCAAGATTCTCAATGTACCCAATCATCTTCAGTACATGAGTTCCAACAAGGCTTCCTTCTACCATCCTGCACTGGAATAACGATTTAGAGATGTCATACCTCTCTTGTCTTGCTTGTTGTTGGTAGAGTTGCTTTAAGTGCTCGATCTTATCGAACGCCTCCATTTCCTCATTTGCTTCTGAAGCTCAGAATTCATGGTGGCAAGCATAAGGTAACCAACATCAAGTGCGTCTTTTTTATGCTTCTTGTAAGCATCCTTATCGGCTTTAGCGGCCGTCACGAGAGGTTCCTCAGCAGGTAAGGGTTCCTCTAGGACATATTGCTTTTTCTCTTGTTTGAGGACAATCCTCAAATTCCTATACCAGTCTAGGAAATTAGTCCCATTCAGTTTGTCCTTCTCAAGGACCGATCGTAATGACAGTGTGCTAGTTACGTTGTTTGATGCCATGGATATCTACAATATAAATATGCAAAATAAGTTTATGATTTTAATCATTTAATAAGGTCTTATATTAAATGACACTCCCACTATTTTGTTTAAAATTATCAACCCTCGAAACCTTAGTGGGCCAAGATCCATATTTCACCTAATCCTGAGTGAGCTTTGGCTAATCACCCAAGACTCGGTTATTTAGGTAGACAACACTTTGTCAATTACATCACATGTAATTCTTGGATAGTTGGACGAAAAACACTTTGTTCAAATTCATCTAATGAATTATTATCCAACCACATGCCTCTAGGTTTCCAATCCTATTGAGATAACCTAGTTAAGTCAGACCCAATATAAAGTAAAATGGATATCACTTTTATCCTTTCGCGCCTTACCAAGATTGTCACGGTGCTTTGCTTTGTCAAACCCACACATGTTCAATCGAAGTTTTGACGAGTACTTTTAATTTTGGAAGGCATCTAAAAATTAATATTATTAGAGGGATTTATTGATCTCATGATTTTATTGATAATTAAAAATATGTTTGGTACATATACGCATAACATATCTACATATATGTATAACAATCATCAATATAAACATCATAAGATAAACATGCATCAAATACATCAACTTAAATAAAACGTGACATGGTTATAGCCCCTACTAAAGATTTTCTCAAGCCGAGAAAATCTTAAAGGTCAACCTAAGGTAACTTCTCCAAGCACCTCTTTGGCTCCCTTTTGTGATGGCCTCCTCATCTCGGCACCTTGGTCCATCTTCATTGATCTCCATCAATAAAATAAACTATACTATATAACAATTACATGAGATAGAGAATTCCTCGAGTTACATTCGGGGGGAACATAAGGGAGGGATATCATTTAGGAAAAATAGAGAAGGCACGACACGCAGGCCGTAATAAATTACAAACATTCAAAAAATCCTATAATAGGTCATAGGGCTATAACCATGCACCATGCTCAAACAACACATAAAACATGCTATAACAATTAATGAATTAAATTCTAAACATTTTAAAATTTAATTCTAATTATAAATTGTAAAATAAAATTTTGGAAAATTATCGTACGCTCGGGGCATCATATACCACGGTGACTCGGTTCGTCTCAAGCCATGGACTTGCTAACCCTAGCAACCCCACGATTTCAATCTTGTCACGGACCAAGGGTATTCGAAAAACCCTAGCATGACACACAGCCCAACCATGCACGAGCCTAGGGTTCGAAAACCCTAGCCCACATACGACGGTGGCCGAGAGCCACGAAACCCTAGCCCATTTGCGTGCGGCGACCGAGAGCCTATGGAGCCAAGGGTGGTTCGAAACCCTAGCCCATGTGGTTGCAGCCTCCACCTTGCATGAACCCGTGAACCCTAGCTAGACGGTGCACGAGCCAAAATTGGCTTGTAAGCTGTAGCTAGGCTATGGTCCGAACCATACACGAGTCAAGGCTCGGTTTTGCGCACGTATTATCGTATACATCAATCCGTCAATTATATAACATATAATATTGCGATGATTTCCACAAAATCGATTATCACATATCATATATGAATCATACAGTTTCAAAGCATGCAAGAGATTCAAAAACCATGATTAAACAATTAATCACATATTCCGATATGAGCTTTGTACACAGCTCTGATACTGTTAGGAATCCGATCAAACAAAAAAGGCAGTGGAAAATAAAACTGGATTCCTACCAAGGACCTATACAAAGTAATCATATCGAGATTGAATAGAATCATACCCTTGTAGAGTGTTTGAAGCAGATTCCTCTTTGCAACACCACGAGTCACGAACAAAGATTTGCACCTTTGTCTCTACGGTATCCACACGATCAAATCGAAAGGGACGTTAAAGAACAAGTCGCTAGACTTGTTCTTCAACCGAAACAAAGACACACACGATTCACAACCGATAAACGCGGTCGGATGATCAACCAAGGTGACGACGGTGGCGGTGGTTCTCGGATGAGAGGGGCGGCCGAATGCTTTTTTGGGTGGCTACTAGGTTTTAGAAAAATTAACACTTAATCATCTCAAACCCTTGTTAGCTTATTATATCTAATATTAGATTTAATTAAAGGCTTTCAAAAAGCCTCATTGGCGCAAACCCAACATCTTAATTAAATCCATTTATCTAATATTTGTAATTAAGATTCTTCTTAATTAATTCATTCATCCAATGAATTTTATCTCCCTTTATCGATTTAATCTTTTGTGCGGCCTGTCAGGATCTGGCAATGTTGGCAGTGACATAAAATCTAATTTTTTGTCACAAGCAATGAGCGGTATCTAGCAACACATCAAGGCTACCCAAATTACAAGAATGTCATTGACTAGACATAACATATGGACTGTGATAATATTAACCATGTAACTTAATCCATTTGTCCAATGTGTTTAGATTGAACACGAGTCATGGAATAGTCATACTCGTATATTCAATCTTTTATTTCTTGATCCCCAAGTAGAACTAGAATAAACGAATAAACGCGTTATCACATATCGACTTATTCGAGCTTGGCCATGCATTTTAGTCTCACTTGATCAAGGGCCCAAACACTTCTCCTGTTATATAGGAGGGACAAATCCTATCTCGATCAATCAACATCCCTCTACATAATTTGTAGTGTATCCAATAGTTGTCTTTATAGTTTATCCTGTTACAGGTAACGTTTGACAATATCAAGATACATAACTCCTTATGTTGGGATCTCAGATGATCTCAATTCGTAAGGATTACATACACTATATCACTATGAGAATTGCTTATGACACTCATATAACTATCCATGTAGCATTCTCATGGTGGGTCTATCCAGTACATTGTTCTCTAACATGTACCCATGTGTTGATTCGATATCTCATATGTATGAACAATTCATCAATCAAAACATACTAGTCTCAATGCATTATCATTATCCCGATTCATGATAATACTTGACTAGGGACAATCTTTAAGAACAATACAATATTATTCTAAGGACATTAACTTATATATCAATTCATATTATACAGATATTCAAATAATATATAATAATGAATTGCCATTAATAAAACCATAATACATTGTATGTCATAAGCAATCATATAATGAGTTGTCTTAGGGCATATCCCAACATGTTTGACTGCCATGAGTTCTCCGAGGAGAAGAAGGTAAAGCTAGTTGTCATAGAGTTTACACACTATGCTTTGATTTGGTGGGATCAATTGGTACAAAGTCGAAGGAGAAATAAAGAGCAGCCTATTACCACATGGGATGAGCCGAAGGCAGCAATGAGACGTCCATTTGTGCCATCACACTATTACCGTGAAATTTTTCAGCGATTGCAAGGACTGAATCAAGGTTCAGGGAGTGTGGAGGATTATCATAAGGAAATGGAAATTCTGATGATACGAGCAGATGTGGAGGAGGATAGAGAGGCGACAATGGCAAGATTTTTGCAGGGTTTGAATTGGGATACAGCTAACGTAGTCGAATTACAACACTTTGTTGAGCTTGAGGATATGGTACATATGGCTATAAAAGTTGAGAGGCAGATTTGGAGGAGGAGTAATGTGACTAAGGTTAGCTCAACTTCAGGTACATCTTGGAAACCTGGTTTGAATAAGAGATTTGATAAATCGTTTGGGAAAAAGAAATTTGAAACACCAAAAGGGAAGGATATTGTGGTTATAAGGGTAAGAAACCAGTGGATGGATCCCAAGAGACGAGTAGAGACATTAAGTGCTTTAGATGTTTGGGGCGAGGAGACATTGCATCTCAGTGTCCTAATAAGCATGTCATGATACTGCGGGAAGATTGAGAGATAGATCCTGAAAGTGAGGAAGACAACAACTCACAAGCATCATCAGAGGGTGCAGAGTGTGAGAAGGAGTATGTTGTGGAAGGAGAGTTACTTGTGGCTCGTAGAGCATTGACTATGAAAGTGAAGGAGGAAGCGGAAGTGCAACGTGAAAAAATTTCCATACTCGTTGCCACATAAACGACAAAGTTTGCAGTTTGATCATTGATGGGGGTAGTTGTACGAATGTTGCTAGTACATTATCGAGAAGTTGGGGTTGCCTACAATGAAACATCCTAGGCCATATAAGTTGTAGTGGTTGAATCATTGTGGGGAAGCAAAGGTTACAAAACAGGTGTTGATATCATTTTCGATTGGAAAATACAGTGATGAGGCTCTTTGTGATGTGGTACCAATGCAGGCGGGACACATACTATTAGGGAGACCTTGGCAGTATGATAGAAAGGTGACACATGATGGCTTCAAGAATCGCTATTCTTTTGTAAAGGATGGGCGAACTGTTACCTTAGTCCCATTGACACCAAAACAGTTGTATGATGATCATTGAGGGTGGAAAATGAGATTACAAAAAAAAAAAAGAGCATGAAAAAAAAATGTGAGTGAAAAGAAAGAGGAGTGTGGAAAAAAGAGAGAAAAAAAAAGATGAGCTCAGTGAGAAAAAGAGAGAGAGGTTGAGCGAAAGAAAAAAAAAAGGAGTGAGTTTGTTTGCAAAAGAATGTGAGATTCACGAGGCTTTTCTAGCAAGGAGGCCTTTGTTTGTGCTTATGTACAAAGAGGCTTATTTAGCTGTTGAAGAATCTAACAATACTTTGTCTAGTTCTTTTCGTGCTATTTTGCAGGTATATGATGATATATTTCAAGACGAGATACCTACTGGATTGCCACCAATTAGGGGAATTGAGCACCAAATTGACTTCCTTCCAGGAGCTTCAATTCCTAACCGACAGCTTATAGGAGCAACCCTGAGGAGACAAAGGAATTGCAGCAGCAAATTCAGGAACTCATGGAAAAAGGGTACGTTCGAGAAAGTCTGAGTCCTTGTACAGTACCCGTACTTCTTGTAAACCAAAAAAGGATGGGACGTGGAGGATGTGTATTGATTGTAGGACGATCAACAAAATCAATGTAAAGTATCGCCACCCTATTCCCCGTTTAGATGATATGCTTGATGAATTGCATGGTGCATGTGTGTTTTCTAAGATTGATTTGAAAAGTGGTTAGCATCAGATACGCATGCGAGAGGGAGATGAGTGGAAAACGGCTTTTAAAACTAAACTTGGAGTGTTTAGTGATGCCTTTGGGGTTAACTAACGCACCTAGTACATTTATGCGCCTTATGAATCATGTTTTACGTGCATTTATTGGTAGATTTGTTGTGGTGTACTTTGATGACATTCTTATTTACAACACTAGTTTGGAAATTCATGAAACACATGTCACTCAGGTATTAGCAGTTTTGAGGAAAGAAAAATTGTATGCGAACCTAAAGAAATACTGATATGACCCTTCTGACGCCCTTAACAACGATATAGAATGGATCGTGCTAAGTACCACAAAAATCTCGATTTACATGTTGTAACCATGACATGGCCCTTGTGACACCATTAACAACGATATGGAATGAATCGTGCTAAGGACCACAAAAATCACGATTTACACGGCGTGACCCAAGAAAGTTTTAAAATTAGATTGAAAATTACAAGGCTTGAATAATATAAATTTTGTTACCTTAAACCTCGACCCGTTGCTTAACGAAGCAAGAATCTCGGTATGATGATAAGCACATCGACCCAATATATATAAAGAGATATGAACCTCAGTATCTGATAATAAGCACCTCGACCCAATATCTATAAAGAGATATGAACCTCGTTATCTGATTCTGAACGCCACAAGGAATGAAAAACTTGATAAGTTCAGAATGATCTTTGAAGATCAAATTTTCGAGTGAAAATTTCAAGAGGTATGAAAAACTTGATTTTTGGAATCAAAATGATTAATTTCCCTCAAAAGACTACTATGGGTGCTTATATATAACTTTAGCACCTTTAATTTGACCTTATGGGCTCAAAACAAGCTAGCATGCCACTTTTATGAAGCCCATCAACTTACAACTCGAAAATGCAGGAAATAAAATAAGTATTAAGCCCACTAAGGCATAAAATACTATAACAATTTGGAACAAATAATAAGAGAAAAGTTTTAAGCAGTCCGAGTACAAAAATTTGAAATAGTTCAATTGATTCACTCTTCTTCTTGAACTTGGAGTAGATTCAGCATTGGAGGATCATTTGTCATAAATTGTTTTGAATCAGTGTTCCTTTGTTATGGTGTGCAGTACGAAGCTTAGCAATGAGTTGGCCAACTTTTTAGCTCGTGCTCTTGTAATTGGTCCATTTGGAATTAGAGGAATCGTATGTACCTCTCCTTGGTTAGCTCCTTGTTCATCATACACTGGTAGATCTTCATCATCCCCCCGTTCGTCAAAAGAATTTTTCCTCAAATCAGCAACTACATCAAATGAAGAAAGATCAGCAACATTAAAAGTATTGCTTACGTTGTACTCACCTGGAAGATCTAGTTTGTATGCATTGTCATTTATCTTAGCAATGATCTAAAAATGACCATCCCCTCGTGGTAGTATCTTAGATCTCCTCTTCGCTGGAAAACGTTCCTTTCTCAAGTGTAACCACACCCAATCGCCCGGTTCAAACACCACCTTCTTACGCCCTTTGTTTGCATGATTCATATATTGCTGAGTTCGTTTCTCGATATGATGACGAACTTGTTCATGTAATTTCTTAACAAACACGGCTTTCCTTTTTCCATCAAGATTAGTTTGTTCACTTTCTGGCAGTGGTATCAAATCCATAGGTGTGAGAGGGTTAAAGTCATACACGACCTCGAATGGTGAATATTGAGTAGCAGAATGAACACTCCTGTTATAAGCAAACTCCACATGTGGTATGCAATCCTCCCAAATTTTCAAATTCCTTTGCATTATGGAGCGCAATAATGTCGACAATGTTTGATTAACCACCTCTGTTTGCCCATCTGTCAGGGGGTGACAAGTGGTGGAGAAAAGAAGCTTAGTACCAAGGTTACCCCATAAGGTCTTCCAGAAATAACTCAGAAACTTCACATCTTTATCAGAAACAATTGTGCGGGGAACACCATGCAATCGTACAATCTCTCGAAAATACAACTCCGCAACGTTGGATGCATCATCAGTCTTGTGACATGGTATAAAGTGAGCCATTTTAGAGAAACTGTCAACAGCAACAAAAACAGGATCGTGCCCCCTCCTAGACCTAGGTATCCCCAAAACAAAATCCATTGACACATCTACCCATGGTTCAATAGGAATAGGCAAGGGTGTGTACAAGCCGTGAGGTAAAGCTCTAGACTTAGCCTTCCTAAAGGTGATACATCGCTCACACATTCTTTCAACATCTCTCCTCGTGTGTGGCCAAAAAAAATGCTCACTCAGTACGTCTAAGGTTTTTTTGACTCCGAAATGTCCCATAAGCCATCCTCCATGTGACTCCCTTACCAATAACTCTCTCAATGAACTTTTTGGCACACACAACCTATTCTCACGAAACAAAAATCCCTCATGCCTATAGAACTTGCCAAATGCTACTTTCTCACATGCTCCAAAACATTGCCAAAATCAGAATCGTTAGCATATAAATCTTTAATGAATTCTAAACCAAGCAACTTAGCATTCAAAGTAGAGATCAGGGTATACCTTCGAGATAGACCATCTGCTACAACATTCTCCTTTCCTTGTTTATACTTTATCACATATGGGAATGTTTCAAAAATTCAACCCACTTCACATGGCGTTTCTTCAGTTTCCCTTGCCCCTTCAAGTACTTCAGTGACTCATGATCAGCGTAGATGAAAAATTCCTCCGGCCAAAGATAATCTTGCCATGTCTCCAATGCCCTTACCAATGCGTAGAATTCCTTGTCATATGTTGGATAGTTCAAGGCTGCCCCATTAAGCCTCTCACAGAAATATGCAATAGGCTTCTTTTCCTGCATTAAAATAGCTCCAATACCAATACCAGATGCATCACATTCAATTTCAAAAGTCTTGGAGAATCAGGCAAAACTAGTAATGGTACAGAACTCAACATTTGTTAATCAGGCAAAACAGCTCCAATACCAACACCTTGATCTCTACTTTGAATGCTAAGTTGCTTTGTTTTGAATTCATTAAAGATTTATATGCTAACGATTCTGATTTTGGCAATGTTTTTGGAGTATGTGAGAAAGTATCATTTGGCAAGTTCTATAGGCATGAGGGATTTTTGTTTCGTGAGAATAGGTTGTGTGTGCCAAAAGTTCATTGAGAGAGTTATTGGTAAGGGAGTCACATGGGGAGGGCTAATGGGACATTTCGGGGTCAAAAAAACCTTAGACATACTGAGTGAGCATTTGTTTTGCCATACATGAGGAGAGATGTTGAAAGAATGTGTCAGCGATGTATCACCAGCATGAAGGTAAGTCTAGAGCTTTATCTCACGGCTTGTACACACCCTTGCCTATTCCTGTTGAACCATGGGTAGATGTGTCAATTGATTTTGTTTTGGGGCTACCTAGGTATAGAAGGGGGCAAGATTCTGTGTTATGATGTTGTTGACAGGTTCTCTAAAATGGGTCACTTTATGCCATGTCACAAGACTGATGATGCATCCAACTTTGCTGAGTTGTATTTTCGAGAGATTGTACGATTGCATGGTGTTCCCCGCACATTTGTTTCTGATAAGGATGTGAAGTTTCTGAGTTATTTCTAGAAGACCTTATGGGGTAACCTTGGTACTAAGCTTCTTTTCTCCACCACTTATCGCCCCAGACAGATGGGCAAACAAAGGTAGTTAATCGAACATTGTCGACATTATTGCTCCATAATGCAAAGGAATTTGAAGAATTGGGAGGAGTGCATACCAAATGTGGAGTTTTCTTATAACAGGAGTGTTCATTCTGCTACTCAATATTCCCCATTCGAGGTCGGGTATGGCTTTAACCCTCTCACACTTATGGATTTGATACCACTGCCAGAAAGTGAACACACTAATCTTGATGGAAAAAGGAAAGCCAAGTTTGTTAAGAAATTACATAAACAAGTTCATCATCATATCGAGAAACGAACTCAGCAATATATGAATCATGCAAACAAAGGGTGTAAGAAGGTGGTGATTGAACCAGGCGATTGGGTGTGGTTACACTTGAGAAAGGAACGTTTTCCAACAAAGAGGAGATCTAAGTTACTACCACGAGGATGGTCCTTTTCAGATCCTTGCTAAGATCAATGACAATGCATACAAACTGGATCTTCCAGGTGAGTACCACGTAAGCACTACTTTCAATGTTGCTGATGTGATATCCCCGAAATGATTAATTGCAATTTAGGCATTAATTGTGTTTATATGATTAATCATGATGGAAATTAATTGATTATGTGCTGGATTTAATTAATGTGTGGAAATGCATGGTCACATGGAAAGGATGACCTGGGAGTGCATTTCAGGGTGCACGTTGGGCATGTTGGGGAAGATTGCTTTTAGCATGATTTATTTGCCATGGTTAGCAATTATTTAGAAAGCATGAGTTAATTGATATTTTGGTGCATTTTGGATTAATGCTTTTGAAAATATCATGTTGGGGTGTTTTATACACCATGGATTTGTGTAATGCTTTTAATTAAAACCCTACCCCTTTTTACCCCAACCCCACTCAATACACTCTCACTTTTACTTTACCAAATCACCACCCAAACCCTTCCCCCTCCTCATTTTCGAGTTGAAGCAAAAAGGTGGGGAGAAATCCTTCCAAAGTTTGAGTTTGTGAAGTTTATTGGGAGATTTGAGGTCCCCAAGAGGTATGGATACCTCATTGTTGATTTTGAAGTGTTTTATTTGATTTTGGAAATGGTTTAAATGGGTTTGTGTTGGGTTGTTGTGGTTTTGGTTTAATGTTGGATTTTTGGGGTGCTTTAAGTGTTTATGGAAGGGTATTATGTATTTGATGTTGTTGGTTTGTTGGTAGGGGAGTTGGAATGGGTTGGAATGAAGTTTTGGAGCATTAATGGCGATTTTTCGCGATACAGGGCTCGGCTATCGATCGCCTGTTCTTGGCGATCGATCGCGTAGAGGCAGTGCGCTCCAGAAGCATTTGGCGATCGATCGCCACATTTGGGCGATCGATCGGCGAGGGTGGCAATCGATCGCGCCAAATGTGGCGATCGATCGCCGAAGGAACAAAAATTCATGTTCGGAAAGTGTGATCTCGCGATCGATCGGCCCTTTGCCGCGATCGATCGCGAGTTATAAAATGTGGTGTTTTTGGATTTTATTGTAGGATTTTTTGGTATTGGACTATTATTGGGTTCTCATATTGATTTGTGTGAATGTGTAGAACCATCCCAGGTGGCAACACAGCCAAGGAACTGAAGTCCTACCATATCCTACTTTTTGGAAAGGTACGTAGAGGACGTACGGGCACCCAACGGTACATGTATCTAATATACTCATTGTTTATGCATTGTGGATGCGAGTATATATGTGATTATGCATTGTGGATGCAAATACATGTTGAATTATGCATGATGATTGTAGATGCATATGATTATTGGTGCACATCCCATGAGTCGTGGTCATCCCTTGATGATTTTAATGCTTGCCGCTATTTGTTTTGGTTCCGCTAAATGTGAAGCGAGGGGTGGGAGCGCCGCATGTCACATTTGAGCGTGGTTGTCATATAGGGCGAGGAAAGGATATTTGCCGCTCAATGTGAGGCGAGGGGTGGGAGTACCGCATGTCCATTGAAGCGAGGTTATTCTATGCCGCCTATATGTAAATAAGCGAGGGGCATTAAAATACATTGTGATGGACAGACTAGGGAATGGTGACCGGTATTTGATATTGATGAGATGGTATTGTGTCATGACATGTCTAGACCATTAAAAATAATCTATTGATTATACTCATGAGTTATGGTACAGGGACAACCAAACTGGAAGCGTTTTGAAATGCATGGGAAAACAGGAAGTGTTTTAATTGTGTTTTATGCATTTACACTTTATATTCATATTGTGTTGAATATGAATGATATTATTGCTCATGTTTGGGGGTTGTCCTTGTAGGTACTTTTGGCATGATTTGAAGGGGGCTATGACGGGTTGAGACCGTGAGCTTGAAGAGCACTTTTGGGACATGATTATTTTGTATAGTGTCTACTCTAGGAGTAGTGTAAAACTATAATTGATAACATTCTTTTGATGGGGAATGTAATTAATCCATTGATAGTCCTCATTTTGGCATGTAACTTTTAGGCTCATAGCCTCAACACGATTAATTTACTCTGATCATTTATATTATCTCTAATTATGCCTTTGATCCGCACTTAAGGATTAGGGTCCTTACATTAGTGGTATCAGAGCAGTGGTTAGAGAACCCGGGAACGAGTGAAGGGTAGCCTTAGCATGATTGGCTAGGTGCTTACATTTGAAGCATGTTTATGCATGTGGTGCATATTGATGTATATTCTGTTATACAAACATGCTTATTATCATTCCTGTTATCTAACGGCATAACATGTATATTTGTTTTGGAATTGTTGTTAACCTTTGTGTTACAGCATGGCTGCTATGAATGCGGGGAACCTTAACGAAGAAGTTGGCGATGTGGGCAGTGTTAACGCTAGCGTTGGACAAGTGAACCCTCTACCTCCACCAGCAGTAGGCTTGGAGCCAGTGGCTCAGTTATTACTACCCGGTGAGATTAACTTGACTCAGTTTCTGTCTTACCACCCGCCCCGGTTTGAGGGAACAGAATCAGGGGAGGAAGCTGAGGAGTGGCTGGAGAGACTTGAGCAGATATTTGTGTCGGCTCCTTGTGCTGTTACAGCGTGGCTGAGGCTGGCGGAGTTCCAGTTAGCTAAGAAACCTCTAATGTGGTGGAGGGGCACTGTAATGGAGCTAAGAGCACTGGGTACTGTGATCGATTGGACACTCTTCAGGACCCGGTTTCTGAACCGGTACTTCTCCGCAGCGGCGAGACAGACGAAGGAGGACGAGTTTACAAGTTTGAAACAGGGGAACATGACAGTGTCAGACTATGCCACGTGGTACTCTTCGTTGCTGAGGTATGTTCCCCACATTGCCACCAATGTGCACGCAAAGATGAGGAGTTTTATGAAGGGGTTGCGACCGGAGCTCTATGACCGGATTATCACCAATAACCCAACTTCTTTTGATGATGCTCTCACAAGAGCGGAACTTGCCGAGCTTGGAGTGGGAGCTTATCCTAGTGCTGTGCCACCACAAGTACCACAACAGAGGCAAACTAATGACAGCTTGAGGCCCCGGGGAGAGCCATTTAAACCTCGTGGTGCCTCTTCATCTTCACGGTTTGGTGGAAAGAAGTTCTTTGGTCAGAAACAGGATAACAAGAAGAATTGGTCGGCCAATCGAGGATCTTCACAAGGGAATAGATCGGGGGAACCAAGGTGCGACAATTGTGGAGGACCACATTCTTCAAGTAAGTGCCCTGCCTGTTATAGCTGTGGCAAGATGGGCCACATCTCTCGGTATTGCCCCACCCGGGAGGACAGTCAGAGTTTCAGGGCAACAGGCCGAGGTTTGATGATAGGACTGTACACCAGAGGCAGCAGTTTGGGCCTCGACCATCGGGAGGTCAGACAGTGGGACCGCCCCAGGGACAGGTGTATGTGCTGACTAGAGAGCAGGCCCAGGCAGCCCCAGAGGAGGTGATCGCCGGTACGTGTCATTTATTTACGTACCCTGCTTTTATTTTGATAGATACAGGTGCCTCCCACTCTTTTGTATCTGTTGGCTTTGTGGAGAGACACCATATGCGCACGTCTTCTCTACCCACGCCTCTCCTAGTCTCGACACCCACTGGAAGAAATGTCGTTGCTGATCAGTTTATGGCAGATTGCCTCATTTATTTTGAGGGCAACGAGTTGAAGACAGACTTGATTGTGTTGGGTATGTCGGACTTCGACTGCATCTTGGGCATTGATATTCTGAACAGATATCAGGCAGTGGTAGATTGCCGGCAGAAGACAGTGAAGTTCAGGTCTGATTTGGGTAGTCAGTGGACTTTCTATGGCAACGGTTCTCGTGCGAAGATTCCGTTGATTTCAGCGATCAAGATGACTCAACTGTTGGAACGTGGCCACACGGGCTATCTTATCTATGCCGTGGACACGTCCGGGAAGAATAAGGAATTGAGAGTTGAGGATGTACCAGTAGTAGCAGAGTTTGCTGATGTGTTCCCAGAAGAGATCCCAGGATTCCCACCGGCTTGAGAAGTTGAGTTTGGGATCGAGTTGTTATCGGGGACATCCGCTATCTCTCGTGCACCTTACAGGATGGCGCCGGCAGAGTTGAGGGAATTGAAGGAACAGTTGTAGGATCTCCTTGACAAGGGATATATACGCCCGAGCGTATCGCCAAGGGGCGCACCGGTTCTCTTTGTGAAGAAGAAGGACGGTTCGATGCGGTTGTGCATCGATTACCGGCAACTAAATAAAGCCACAGTAAAGAACAAGTATCCTCTCCCAAGGATTGATGATCTGTTTGACCAGTTGCAAGGTACCAGACTGTATAGCAAGATTGATTTGAGGTCCGGGTACCATCAGATTCGAGTCAGAGGGGAAGATGTACAGAAGATAGCGTTTCGGACACGATATGGACATTATGAGTTCCTAGTGATGCCGTTCGGTGTGACAAATGCTCCAGCGGTCTTTATGAGCTTGATGAACAGAGTGTTTCAGCCGTATCTTGACCAGTTCGTCATCGTGTTCATCGACGACATTCTCATCTATTCCCGGAGCGAGGAAAGCACGTGAAACACTTGAGGACAGTGCTCCAGATTCTCCGAGATCACCAGTTGTATGCCAAGCTCAGTAAGTGTGAGTTTTGGTTGAGCAGTGTAGTATTTCTGGGCCATGTCATATCGAGCAGCGGAATATCTGTGGATCCCAGGAAGATCGAAGCTGTGATGGAGTGGGCTGCCCCCACTTCTGTGCCTGAGATTCGGAGCTTCCTTGGTTTGGCCGGATATTATCGACGCTTCGTCGAGGGCTTTTCGAAGATTGCCAAGCCGTTGACACAGTTGACCCAGAAGGGAGTACCTTTCTTTTGGTCAGAAGCTTGTGAGGAGAGCTTCCAGGAGTTGAAGCACCATTTGACGACGGCGCCAGTGTTAGTGATCCCTACGGAGAACTCCAGATTTGTTTTGTATACCGATGCATCACTCCAGGGCCTTGGGTGTGTACTGATGCAGGATAGACATGTGGTAGCTTATGCATCGAGGCAGTTGAAGCCGCATGAGACGAGATACCCAGTCCATGACTTGGAACTGGCGGCTATCATCTTCGCCCTGAAGATTTGGTGGCATTATTTGTATGGTACGTCGTTTACCATTTAAACGGATCACAAGAGCCTCAAGTTTTTATTCACTCAGCCAGAGCTGAACATGAGGCAGAGGAGGTGGATGGACTTACTCAAAGACTATGATTGTGAGATTGAGTACCATCCCGGGAAAGCTAATTTGACAGCAGATGCTTTGAGCCGGAAAGTAAAGAGTTCTGCTGAGGACGTCATCCATTTGTCAGCCATGATGACCTCCTATTGCCATCTGGGCTATGATTTTGACATTGATGCATCACCTGTGTATGTATCGACCTTGTTAGCTGAGCCAGATACTATGAGAACATCAGGAGAGCTCAGAGGTCAGATGATGAGGTTCAGAGGTGGTTATCTTTAGTACATCTTGGTTAGCCAATGAAATTCAGAGTGGCCGATGACGGATCTTTGAGATTGGGTGACCGTTGGGTGGTTCCGAGTACGCCGGAGTTGCGTAGAGGGATCTTGGAGCGAGCTCATAGTAGCAGACTTAGCATCCACCCAGGCGGGAAGAAGATGTATAAAGATCTACGTGGTCAGTTTTGGTGGAAAAGGATGAAATTTGATGTCGTCGCTTTTGTAAAGAGGTGCTTGATCTGCCAGCAGGTTAAGGCAGAGAGGCAGAGACCTGGCGGCGAGTTGAAAAGCTTGGAGATACCGAAGTGGAAGTGGGAACACATTTCCATGGACTTCGTGACTCACCTGCCGAGGAGTGCTTCAGGCTTTGATGCTATTTGGGTGATTGTGGATCGATTGACTAAGGTAGCTCATTTCATCCCCTATAGCATGACTTTCACCTTTTTGAGGATGGCGCAGTTGTACATTCGAGATGTGGTGAGATTGCATGGGATCCCCATTTCCATAGTGTCGGATCGAGATCCGCGATTCACATCTCATTTTTGGGAAGGTCTTCAGTCAGCCTTGGGAACTGAAGTCAGATTGAGCACTGCTTATCATCCTCAGACGGATGGCCAGACCGAGCGTACTATCCAGACGCTCGAGGACATGTTGAGAGCTTGTGTTTTGGAGTTCGATGTTTCTTGGCAAGATTCGTGCCTTTGGTAGAGTTCTCTTATAATAATAGCTACCAGGCGAGTATTCAGATGGCTCCTTTTGAAGCTCTTTATGGCAGACGGTGTAGATCACCCTTGTGTTGGGATGATTTGGACCGCAAATCGGTCGGAGGACCGGAGTTGATTCGGGAGATGGAAGAGAAGATAAAGATGATAAGGCAGAAAATGAAAGCAGCCCAGGACAGACAGGCAGCTTATGCGAATAAACGGCGGAGACCGTTGGAATTTCAGTTGGTAGATAAGGTCTTTTTGAAGATCTCGCCTTTCAGAGGCGTTGTGCGATTTGGGATGCGCGGGAAACTGTCTCCGAGGTATGTTGGACCGTACGAGATTTTGCAGCGCATTGGCACTTTAGCTTACCGACTAGCTCTGCCGCCTTCTTTATCTGGTATACATGACGTGTTTCATGTATCGATGTTGCGGAAGTATGAGCCGCATCCTTCTCATGTGTTACAGCCTTACGAAGTTCAGTTAGAATCCGATGTGTCTTATGTGGAACGGCCTGTCAGAATTCTGGATCGAGCAGACCGTAGACTTCGGAACAAAGTGATACCTATGATCAAGGTTCAGTGGGATCGCAGGGGTGTCGAGGAGGCTACGGGGGAGACGGAGCGGCATATGGTGCAGCACTACCCGGAACTATTCTCTGGTATGTAATTATGTTTAGTTCTCTTTGGGGTAAGTGAATGTGATTTTGAGGACGAAATCTTATAAGTAGGGGAGTATTGTGATATCCCCGAAATGATTAATTGCAATTTAGGCATTAATTGTGTTTATATGATTAATCATGATGAAATTAATTGATTATGTGCTGGATTTAATTAATGTGTGGAAATGCATGGTCACATGGAAAGGATGACCCGGGAGTGCATTTCAGGGTGCACGTTGGGCATGTTGGGGAAGATTGCTTTTAGCATGATTTATTTGCCATGGTTAGCAATTATTTAGAAAGCATGAGTTAATTGATATTTTGGTGCATTTTGGATTAATGCTTTTGAAAATATCATGTTGGGGTGTTTTATACACCATGGATTTGTGTAATGCTTTTAATTAAAACCCAACCACTTTTTACCCCAACCCCACTCAATACACTCTCACTTTTACTTTACCAAATCACCACCCAAACCCTTCCCCCTCCTCATTTTCGAGTTGAAGCAAAAAGGTGGGGAGAAATCCTTCCAAAGTTTGAGTTTGTGAAGTTTATTGGGAGATTTGAGGTCCCCAAGAGGTATGGATACCTCATTGTTGATTTTGAAGTGTTTTATTTGATTTTGGAAATGGTTTAAATGGGTTTGTGTTGGGTTGTTGTGGTTTTGGTTTAATGTTGGATTTTTGGGGTGCTTTAAGTGTTTATGGAAGGGTATTATGTATTTGATGTTGTTGGTTTGTTGGTAGGGGAGTTGGAATGGGTTGGAATGAAGTTTTGGAGCATTAATGGCGATTTTTCGCGATACAGGGCTCGGCGATCGATCGCCCGTTCTTGGCGATCGATCGCGTAGAGGCAGTGCGCTCCAGAAGCATTTGGTGATCGATCGCCACATTTGGGCGATCGATCGGCGAGGGTGGCGATCGATCGCGCCAAATGTGGCGATCGATCGCCGAAGGAACAAAAATTCATGTTCGGACAGTGTGATCTCGCGATCGATCGGCCCTTTGCCGCGATCGATCGCGAGTTATAAAATGTGGTGTTTTTGGATTTTATTGTAGGATTTTTTGGTATTGGACTATTATTGGGTTTCTAATATTGATTTGTGTGAATGTGTAGAACCATCCCAGGTGGCAACACAGCCAAGGAACTGAAGTCCTACATATCCTACTTTTTGGAAAGGTACGTAGAGGGCGTACGGGCACCCAACGGTACATGTATCTAATATACTCATTGTTTATGCATTGTGGATGCGAGTATATATGTGATTATGCATTGTGGATGCAAATACATGTTGAATTATGCATGATGATTGTAGATGCATATGATTATTGGTGCACATCCCATGAGTCGTGGTCATCCCTTGATGATTTTAATGCTTGCCGCTATTTGTTTTGGTTCCGCTAAATGTGAAGCGAGGGGTGGGAGCGCCGCATGTCACATTTGAGAGTGGTTGTCATATAGGGCGAGGAAAGGATATTTGCCGCTCAATGTGAGGCGAGGGGTGGGAGTACCGCATATCCATTGAAGCGAGGTTATTCTATGCCGCATATATGTAAATAAGCGAGGGCATTAAAATACATTGTGATGGACAGACTAGGGAATGGTGACCGGTATTTGATATTGATGAGATGGTATTGTGTCATGACATGTCTAGACCATTAAAAATAATCTATTGATTATACTCATGAGTTATGGTACAGGGACAACCAAACTGGAAGCGTTTTGAAATGCATGGGAAAACAGGAAGTGTTTTAATTGTGTTTTACGCATTTACGCTTTATATTCATATTGTGTTGAATATGAATGATATTATTGCTCATGTTTGGGGGTTGTCCTTGTAGGTACTTTTGGCATGATTTGAAGGGGGCTAAGACGGGTTGAGACCGTGAGCTTGAAGAGCACTTTTGGTAGATGAAGGACAGGATTATTTTGTATAGTGTCTACTCTAGGAGTAGTGTAAAACTATAATTGATAACATTCTTTTGATGGGGAATGTAATTAATCCATTGATAGTCCTCATTTTGGCATGTAACTTTTAGGCTCATAGCCTCAACACGATTAATTTACTCTGATCATTTATATTAGCTCTAATTATGCCTTTGATCCGCACTTAAGGATTAGGGTCCTTACAGCTGATCTTTCTCCATTTGATGCAGGTGCTGATTTGAGGACAAAGCCTTTTGATGAACGGGGGGATGATGAAGATCTACGGGTGTATGATGAACAATGAGCTAATCAATGAGAGGTATATACGATTTCTCTAATTCCAAATGGACCAATTACAAGAGCACGAGCTAAAAAGTTGGCCAACTCATTGCTAAGCTTCGTACTGCACACCATAACAAAGGAACACTGATTCAAAACAATTCATTACAAATGATCATCCAATGCTGAATCTACTCCACGTTCAAGAAGAAGAGTGAATCAATTGAATTATTTCAAGTTTTTGTACTCGGGCTGCTTAAAACTTTTATCTTATTATTTGTTCCAAATTGTAATAATATTTTATGGATTAGTGGGCTTAGTACTGATTTTATTTCATGAATTTTCGAGTTGTAAGTTGATGGGCTTCATAAAAGTGGCATGCTAGCTTGTTTTGAGCCCATTAGGTTAAATTAAAGGTGCTAAGGCTATATATAAGCACCACCCATGGTAGTCTTTTGAGGGTACTTTAATCATTTTCATTCCAAAAATCAAGTTTTTCATATCTCTTGAAATTTTCACTCGAAAATTTGAACTTCAAAGATCAAATTTCTGAACTAATCAATGTTTTCATTACTTGTGGCGTTATCAAGGTTTTCATTCCTTGTGGCATTCACAATCAAATTCCGAGGTTCATATCTCTTTATATATATTGGGTCGAGGTGCTTATTATCAGATACCGAGGTTCATATCTCTTTATAGATATTGGGTCGAGGTGCTTATCATCATACCGAGGTTCTTGCTTCGTTAAGCAACGGGTCGATGTTTAAGGTAACAAAATTTTCAATCTGATTTAAAACTTTCGTGTAAATCGTGATTTTTTGGTCCTTGGCACTATTCATTCCATATCTTTGTTAATGGTGTCACAAGGGTCATATCGTTACGTGTAAATCAATATTTTTGTGGTCCTTAGCATGATCCATTCCGTATCGTTGTTAATGGCGTCACAAGGGTCATATCATGATGTACACAAGACTTGATGTTAAAATTTCACAAATTGAATTGATTTACGAAGACATGTACTCTAATATTCGCACAAAATAGAATCCTATCAAGAAATACAAAACCTCGGTAATTGTGAAAATTGTTCAAAAACTTCTTCCAACCAAGAAAACGATGTAATCAAGACACACACTCGAATATTCACACGAAATCCAAATTTATCAAAAGATCAAAAAACTTACGTAATTTGGGAAAATTTCTCAAAACACCTTCCAAAGTTAAAATTCCAAAATTTTAATTGTTTTACGAAAACATATACTCGAATAATCACACAAAATCGAAACTTATCAAAAAATAAAAAAACGTCCGTAATTTTTAAATTGTTCAAAAACTTATTCCAACCAAGAAAATGATGTATTCTAGACACATACTTGAATATTTGAGCGAAATAAAAATTTATCAAATGATCAAAAATGATGTATTCAAAATATATACTCGAATATTCGCACGAAATCAAAATTTATCAAAAGATCAAAAAACTTACGTAATTTGTGAAAATTTCTCAAACCTTCTTCCAACCAAGAAAATGATGCACTCAAGACTTTATGTTAAAATTCCACAAATTGAATTGATTTACGAAGACATATACTCGAATATTCACACAAAATCATAACTTATAAAAAAATAAAAAAAAACGTCTGTAATTGTGAAAATTGTTCAAAAACTTCTTCCAACCAAGAAGATGATGTATTCAAGACTAGATGTAGAAATTCCACAAATTAAATTGATTTACGAAGACATATACTCGAATATTTGAACAACTTATCAAAAATAAAAAACGTCCATAATTGTGAAAATTGTTCAAACACTTCTTCCAACCAAGAAAATGATGTCTTCAAAACACATACTTGAATATTCGCACGAAATCAAAATTTATCAGAAAATAAAAAAAAACTTACGTAATTTGTAAAAAAATTTCGAAACTTCTGACTGTGATACCCGGGGATTAATGTTGATAATCCCGGTGTGGTAATAATCCCTAATGGGTTTTATTGTGCAATTATAAATTAATTACGGTTTTGAGAATCTTGGGGATTTTAAATCCGACTTTTGGAGTCATTGGATCCAAGGGATGAGATTGTATTCTCATCCTGGTGATAACCTTGGAATTTGGTCTTTGGTAGGATTTGGGGTCCCGAGTACTTTGTACTGGGGCTGGTAATGGGAATTGAGGTTAGAGAGATGATTTTTGAAAACATATGATTTTTAATGAGTCATGATGTATTTGTGAAAGGATTGGTTATTTGGAGTTTTGGTACTATATACCAAGTGGACTCGGTATTCCGTCATTTGGCACGGAACCTTTCCCTCTCTTCGCTCAAGCCCTTTCCCCCATTTCCCTCTTTTGCTCTTGGAAGCAAAATCGTTGGGGGCTCGTCTTGGGAGCCTGATTTCTTGAAGATAATCAGGTATTCATCTTCCCCTCGCCATTATCTTCGATTTGGTTGTGGTATGGTAGTTTTTGGTTGAGGTTTTGGTTGGTTATGGGTTTTGGGGATTTTGTTTAAAATACAAGTTTTTGAGTTTTTATTGGCTTTAAATGGAGTATTTGAGGTGTTGAAGGTTTATGGGGTGTTGGATTTGAGTTTGGGTGTGAAAAACACCATGGAAGCTCAAATTTTTTGATAAATCGCAGGTGGCGATCGATCGCCGAGGAGGGGCGATCGATCGCGACGTGAGCTGTATTTTGAGTGACGATGAACAGTGCTGGCGATCGATCGCGAGGTCTTGGCGATCGATCGTGAGCGGGTTGGTGATTGATCGCGATGATACACTGATTTAGCCACTTGACTGTGGCGATCGATCGCGATGTAAGTGGCGATCGATCTCCACCCAAAGTTTCTTTGTTTTGAAATTTTTTGGAAAATGTCGGGATTTTGGAATCGAGGTTTAAAGGGGCCGTTTCCGGGGCAACGTCTACATTCCAATGGGAATGCTATACTTTTAAAATGGATTGGTTGGAACCAAAGTTTAATAAAATGGGGTTCTCGGTTGGGTTTTTGGCTATCTTTTAAACTGGTAAAATGGAATATTTTGGGTATTATGCATGCTTAGCCGGAGGGCTTTAATTTTGTTAATCGTCATGGATTGACGATATGTTTGGGGGTTATGAACGTGCTTGGGCACGTGGTTGCATGCTTGTGTTTAATTGTGAACTATTTATGTGTTAGCACATAATTCATCGTGTCGTGGGACTCAGGCGAGGTCGGACTCGAACTATGGAACTATAAGGTACGTATGACGTACGAGCATAACCTATTATAATGTTGTAAATGTAAAATGCATGGTATGTGGTAATTGCATTAAATGGGCATTGAAATGCATGGTATGTAATATTTGCAATAAATGGATAGTGATATGCATGGTAAATGGTAATTGTGTTAAATGGACATGCATTGGGAACCATACGATGCCGCTATTGAACGAGCAATGATTTGGGATGTTGTCGCCGATGAGCGACCATCGGTTATGACGCCACTATTGTTGAGCGTGCGCGGGGTTTAGAATGCCGCTATTGTGGAGCGAGCAATGAAATAGGAACATGGAATCATTGGCTAGATATATGTGATATCTACGGTCTCTTATATAATGATTTTACCATATTGACTATGGAACTGGCATAATAGGAATGGTATTAGTTAATCTATGTGGCGATTAACTGGCTTTGAGAATTTGATGAGTTGGTTATTTTTAGAATAGGGACAATACATGGGATCCGGATGAGGATGATGCCATCCATGGAGTATCATTTAAATTATGGCATTTACATTCTGTAATTATGAACTGCAATATTATGATTATTGGATTGGTGATATTGGTATGCTCACCCCGTGTGGGGGCTGTCTCTGTTGGGACAGGTGTTACAGGTGTAGCAACAGCTTTGGAATTATGCTCGGGCTGTTGATTAGAGGTACTTCCCGGATCGAGGTACCAGAGCTAGTTGAATAAGTGCATGGATCCAGAGTTGAGATCGAGTTGTGCTTGAGAGGTGCTTCCATGATTGAAGTACCAGTAACAGGTATCCGGTAGAGTGTTTTATATATCAGATACACGCTTATTCATTGGGTGCTCTTATGTGAGTACATTTTACGTGTATATGGAATGTATAATGGGCTACAGCTTTTCTCTGTTCATTTATGGGTTGCATGCAATTAAATATGGAATTGCTAAATGAACTAAGAGCATGTTAGTGTATTATGAGGGTGCATGTTGTATATGTAATCTTGGTTGGGGATTTGAATATTATGTGGATCAAATGCAAGAAATTTTCTGGAAAGCATATGGTGTTGTACTTGCATATGGCTTTTCCCCATGATAGTATGATTATATGCACTAATGGTATAATACACTAATAACGAGTTAAGGGCACGGTGGTCCTTACACTTACAATCAAAAAAATAATGTACTCAAGACTTGATGTTAAATTCAACAAAATGAATTGATTTACGAAGACATATACTCGATCATTCGCACAAAATCAAAACTATTCAAAAAATAAAAAACGTCCGCAATTGTGAAAATTGTTCAAAAACTTCTTTCAACCAAGAAAATGATGTATTCAAGACACATACTCGAATATTCGCACGAAATTAAAATTTATCAAAAGATCAAAAAACCTACGTAATTTGTTAAAATTTCTCAAACCCTTCTTCCAACAAAGAAAATGATGTATTCAAGACTAGATGTTAAAATTCGACAAATTGAATTGATTCACGAAGACATACTTGAATATTCGCACAAAATCGAAACTAATCGAAAAATAAAAAATGTCAGTAATTGTTAATATTATTCAAAAATATTTTCCAACCAAGAAAATGAGGTATTCAAGACATATATTCGAATATTCGCATGAAATCAAAATTTATCAGAAAATACAATATCTTACATAATTTGTAAAAATTTCTCAAACCTTCTTCTAAACAAGATAATGATGTACTCAAGACTTGATTTAAAAATTCCACAAATTGAATTGATTTACGAAGACAAATACTCGACTATTCGCACAAAATCGAAACTAATAAAAAAAAAGTCCTTAATTGATAAAATTGTTCAAAAACTTCTTCCAACCAATAAAAATGATGTATCCAAGACACATATTCGAATATTCGCAAGAAATTAAAATTTATCAAAAGATCAAAAACCTACGTAATTTGTGAAAATTTCTCAAACCTTCTTCCAACCAAGAAAATGATGTACTCAAGACTTGATGTTAAAATTCCATAAGTGAATTGATTTACGAAGACATATACTCGAATATTCACACAAAATCATAACTTATCAAAAAATAAAAAAACGTATGTAATTGTGAAAATTGTTCAAAAACTTCTTCCAACCAAGAAGATGATGTATTCAAACAGATACTCGAATATTCGCACGAAATCAAAATTTATCAAAAAATAAAAAAACTTACATAATTTGTAAAAATTTATCGAAACTTCTTCCAACCAAGAAAATGATGTACTCAAGACTAGATGTAGAAATTCCACAAATTGAATTGATTTACGAAGACATATACTCGAATATTTGAACACCTTATCAAAAATAAAAAAAACGTCCATAATTGTGAAAATTGTTCAAACACTTCTTCCAACCAAGAAAATGATGTCTTCAAGACACATACTTGAATATTCGCACGAAATCAAAATTTATCAGAAAATAAAAAAAAACTTACGTAATTTGTAAAAAAAAAATTGAAACTTCTTCCAATCAAAAAAATAATGTACTCAAGACTTGATGTAAATTCAACAAAATGAATTGATTAACGAAGACATATACTCGATCATTCGCACGAAATCAAAACTATTCAAAAAATAAAAACGTCCGCAATTGTGAAAATTGTTCAAAAACTTCTTTCAACCAAGAAAATGATGTATTCAGGACACATACTAGAATATTCGCAGGAAATTAAAATTTATTAAAAGATCAAAAAACTTACGTAATTTGTTAAAATTTCTCAAACCCTTCTTCCAACAAAGAAAATGATGTATTCAAGACTAGATGTTAAAATTCGACAAATTGAATTGATTTACGAAGACATACTTGAATATTCGCACAAAATCGAAACTAATCAAAAAATAAAAAAAATGTCCGTAATTGTTAATATTAATCAAAAATATTTCCAACCAAGAAAATGATGTATTCAAGACATATATTCGAATATTCGCATGAAATCAAAATTTATCAGAAAATAAAATATCTTACGTAATTTGTAAAAATTTCTCAAAACCTTCTTCAAAACAAGATAACGATGTACTCAAGACTTGCTTTAAAAATTCCACAAATTGATTTGATTTACGAAGACAAATACTCGAATATTCGCACAAAATCAAAACTAATGGAAAAAAATGTCCGTAATTGTTAAAATTGTTCAAAAACTTCTTGATATGACCCTTGTAACGCCATTAACAACGATATGGAATGGATCTTGCTAAGAACCACAAAAATCTCGATTTACGCGTTGTAACCATGATATGACCTTTGTGACGCCATTAACAACGATATGGAATGAATCATGCTAAGAACCACAAAAATCACGATTTACGCGTAACCCAAGAAGTTTTAAAATCAGATTGAAAATTACAAGGCTCGAATGATATAAATTTGTTACCTTAAACCTCGACCCGTTGTTTAACGAAGCAAGAACCTCGGTATGATGATAAGCACCTCGACCCAATATCTATAAAGAGTATGAACCTCGGTATCTGATAAGAAGCACATCGACCCAATATCTATAAAGAGATATGAGCCTCGTTATCTGATTGTGAACGCCACAAGGAATGAAAACCTTGATAAGTTCAGAATTTGATCTTTGAAGATCAAATTTTCGAGTGAAAATTTCAAGATGTATTGAAAACTTGATTTTGGAATCAAAATGATTAATTACCCTCAAAAGACCACTATGGGTGCTATATATATAACCTTAGAACCTTTAATGTGACCTAATGGGCTCAAAACAAGCTAGCATGCCACTTTTATGAAGCCGATCAACTTACAACTCGAAAATGAATGAAATAAAATAAGTACGAAGCCCACTAAGGCATAAAATATTATTACAAGTTGGAACAAATAATAAGAGAAGCTTTAAGCAGCCCGAGTACAAAAACTTGAAATAGTTCAATTGATTTACACTTCTTCTTGAACTTGGTGTAGATTCAGCATCGGAGGATCATTTGTAATAAATTGTCTTGAATCAGAGTGTTCATTTGCTATGGTGTGCATTACGAAGCTTAGTATTGAGTTGACCAACTTTTTAGCTCGTGCTCTTTTAATTTGTCCATTTGGAATTAGAGGAATCGTATGTACCTCTCCTTGATTAGCTCCTTGTTCATCGTACACTCGTAGATCATCATCACTTCTTCCAACCAATAAAATGATGTATTCAAGACACATACTCGAATATTCGCACGAAATTATAATTTATCAAAATAATAAAAACTTAAGTAATTTGTGAAAATTTCTCAAAACCTTCTTCCAACCAAGAAAATGATGTATTCATTTTGATGTTAAATTTCCACAAATTGAATTGATTTATGAAGACATATACTCGAATATTCACACAAAATCAAAACTTTTCAAAAAATAAAAAAAAAACGTCAGTAATTGTGAAAATTTTCCAAAAACTTCTTCCAACCAGGAAGATGATGTATTCAAGACAGATACTCGAATATTCGCACAAAATCGAAATTTATCAGAAAATAAAAAAGCTTACGTAATTTGTAAAAAATTATCGAAATTTTCTTCCAACCAAGAAAATGATGTAATCAAGACTTGATGTAAAAACTCCACAAATTGAATTGATTTACAAAGACATATACTCGAATTTTCGAACAAAATTGAAACTTATCAAAAACTAAAAAACATCCGTAATTGTGAAAATTGTTCAAACACTTCTTCCAAACAAGAAAATGATGTATTCAAGACAAATACTCGAATATTCGCACGAAATCGAAATTTATAAGAAAATAAAAAAACTTACGTAATTTGTAAAAATTTATCGAAACTTCTTCCAACCAAGAAAATGATGTATTCAAGACTTGATGTAAAAATTCCACAAATTGAATTGATTTACGAAGACATATACTCGAATATTCGCACAAAATCGAAACAAAATTGTTCAAACACTTCTTCCCACCAAGAAAATGATGTATTCAAGACACATAATCGAATATTCGCACGAAATCGAAATTTATCAGAAAATAAAAAAACTTACATAATTTGTAAAAAATTATCGAAACTTCTTCCAACCAAGTACTGAAGACTTGATGTACAAATTCCACAAGTTGAATTGACTTACGAAGATATATACTCAACTAACAAAATCGAAACTTATCAAAAAATAAAAATCGTCCGTTATTGTGAAAATTGTTCAAACACTTCTTACAACCAAGAAAATGATCTATTCAAGACACATACCCGAATCTTCGCACGAAATCTTAATTTATCAAAAGATCAAAAAACTTATGTAATTTGTTAAAATTTCTCAAAACCTTCTCCAACCAAGAAAATGTTGTATTCAAGACTTGAAGTTAAAATTCCACAAATTTAATACTTCTTGTTTATTTGCAATCTCGAAGCAACTTGATATTATTCTTCATTTGGCTTTTAATATTTTATTATGAGCCAAGTAACATTGTTTTGTTATATCAACTGTTCTATAAGAATAATTATATATATTTGTATACAATTTGGAAACATATCGTAAGTTCCCTGAAAATTTTTGTAATTCATTTTTGGAATTATTATTCTGAAGGTTTTCATTTTTATTTCGAATATCTAGATAATTTTCAATTATCTTTCTTTTAATTATTGGATCTTCTGTTTGATCTGTTAGATCAAGAAATAAATTTTCTTCTTTATTAAGAACACATAAACCATTTCTTTAACAAAGTGTTTTGTAGTAATTACATTGTCCATCACAAAGATGTTTTCTTCTCTAAAATCTTTACAAGAGAGGATTGCAATCTTAACTTCTGGAAAGAAAAATTCTTATATGGATTACCTTATTTATTCTCCGAAAGATTAAAAGGAGAAAACATGAAAAATATTCCATGGGAACAATATACTTATGGAGATCTTACTTCAGAAGTAAAAAAGAGAAGGAATCTCTCTCTGTAATGAATTAAGCTTCATAAACAGATCAAAAGAGAAAAATCTTCAAGAAAAAAAGACTTAGGAGATTTTTGTGAACAAATTGGTTTCACACCTCTAAACGAAAAACATAGACAAAAACATTCTAAATCAAAATGTTACAAATTTAAAAAATGTAAAAATAGGGAGAATAAGGAGAAAAAAGAAAAATTTAATCATTTTCCTAAAAAGGAAAGATATACTAAAAAATTTATGCCTCAAAACAGAAAAGATAAATATAAAGAGATTTATCGATGATGAATTAAAGAATTCTTTAATGAGAATAATGATTCTCAACATACATCTGAAGATGATAGTTGTGATGGACAATGTAATTACTACAAAGTACTTTGTCAAATAAATGGTTATGTGTTCTTAATAAAGAAGAACATTTAATTCTTGATCTAAATAATTAAAAGAAAGATAATTGAAAATTATCTAGATATTCAAAATAAAAATGAAAACCTTCAGAATAATAATTCTAAAAATCAAATAAAAGAACCATTAGAATATAATCTAAATGGTATTCTAAAAAGAGGAATACAAAACGAAACTAAAAAAAGAAGTTTCTACAAATGATTTAAAAAGAGAAATTTGTATTCTTAAAAGAGAAATACAAGAATTAAAATCTAGAGTTGCATTTTTAGAATGTTCTGACTCTAAAGAAAATGAAGAACATAATGAATCAGAAAAAGTAAAAGAAACTAATGAGTTAGGAAACCTAAACTGCCATAAATGGTACATCAAAATTCTTATTATTGTTCATAAAGAATATTCTTTATCTGTCATAGCTATTGTAGATTCTGATGCAGATCTAAACTGCATAAATTAAGGGTTAATACCCTCAAGATATTTTAAAAAAACAACTGAGATACTTAATGTTGCAGATGGGAAAAAAAACTTTTGGTTAATTATAAATTATCAAATACTGCGGTATGTAATAGGTATTTGTCTTGAAATGTCATTTATAATGGTAAAAAATCTTTCACACGATGTTATTCTTGGAAATCCATTTCTACATATGTTATGTCCTATAAGTAGCATAGATAGTGATGGAATAACAAGTCAAATTAGTGGACATGAGATAATATTCTCTTTTATCACTAAACCAAGGTCTCATGAGGTTAATAATCTCAAGACAAAGATCAAAAGAAAAGAAAAGTTTATAAACTATTTATCAGAAGAGGTTAAATATTCTGTTATTGATGAAAGGCTAAAGAGTCTGGAGATACAAAGAAGAATAAAGATTCTTCAAGCAAAAATAGAAAAATAAATTTGCTCAGAAATTCCTAATGCCTTCGGGGAAAGGAATAAACATATTATTACACTTCCTTAAATTAAAGAATTCAAGGAAGAACAGATTCAAATTAAGGCTAGACCTATAGCCATGGGGCCAAAGCACCTCGAAATTTGTAAAAAGGAAATTGATGATCTCTTAAAGAAAAAATTAATAAGAGAATCAAAAAGTCCTTGGAGCTGTCCAGCTTTCTATGTAGAAAATGCTGCAGAATTAGAAAGAGGCGTTCGAAGATTAGTAGTAAATTATAAACCTTTAAATATGGTTCTTCAATGGATAAGACATCCTATTCCGAATAAAAAGGATCTTTTAGGCAGATTATACTCTGCAAAGATTATGTCAAAATTTGACATGAAATCAGGATTTTGGCAAATTCAAATTGCTGAAAGAGTAAGTATAAAACAACATTTACAGTTCTTTTCGGGCACTACGAATGGAATGTAATGCCTTTTGGGTTAAAGAATGCTCCATCAGAATTTCAAAAATTATGAATGACATCTTTAATGCTTATTCAGCATTTATAATTGTCTATATTGATGATGTTCTAAATTTTCTCTAGAGATATAGAACAACACTTTAAACATCTGAATATATTTCTTAAAATTGTCACTCAAGCTGGTCTTGTGGTGTCACCAAGAAAAAGAAAACTTTTTCAAACGAAGATTACTCGTGCACGGAATCAAAGAAGAGGAGGTTGCCTGATGGGACGTCGGCCTTTCCTAAGGACTTTGCCGAGTTTGGTTCTATTAATAAGGAAATTTCCAGGTAAGATGCTGACTTTGCCGGGGTTAATCCCCTCCGTCCCACGGCGAGAATTTTGTTGAACTTTGAGAAAAAATATCAATTATTCTTATAGAATAGTTGATTTAATAAAACAATGTTACTTGGCTCATAAAAAAATATTAAAAGCCAAAGGAAGCATAATATCAAGTTGCTTCGAGATTGCAAATAAACAAGAAGTGCAATTATCTTCTTATATGATGTGATATCCCCGAAATAATTAATTGTAATTGGGCATTAATTATGTTTATGTGATTAATTATGGTGATAATTAAATTATGTGTTGGAATTAATTATCTTGGTGAAATGCTTAGTCACATGGTAGGCGTGACCCGGTGGTGCATTTCAGGGTGCATGTTGTCCGTGTTGGGGAATTGGGTGTTAGCATGATTTAATTGTGATGGTTGGTAATTACTTGGAAAGCATGTATGTTAATTGAGGTTTTGGGTGCATGTTGGTAAAATGCTTTTAAAATACCATGTTGGGGTATTTTATACATCATGCTAATAATTGGGGTACATGTTTTTAATTAACCCCCACCTTTATACCCCACTACCCCCACTTTACCCATCACTTTACCAATCCCCAAATCACTCTCCCAACCCTAACCCTTTCACCATTTTCGAAATTGGCATAAAAGAGGAGGAGAAATCTTTGCAAAAGCTCTATTTGTGTGATTCTTTGTAAGATTTGAGGTCTAGGAAGGGTATATATCCTTCCTTGTTGTATTTGTAAGGATTGGTTTTGATTTGAGTTGATATTAGAGTTTTTGAAATGGGTTTGTTTGGGGTTGGTATTATTTTTGGTTGGGTATTTGATTTATGGTTTATTGAAGGTTTTTAGTGTTTTTGTATTGTTGATGTAATGGTATTTGAGTTGGGATGGTTTGGAAAATTTGAGGTGAAAAAAATGGTGGAATCGCGTGTGCAGACTATGGCGATCGATCGCCGTAAATGGCGCGACCGATCGCCGAGAAGCAGTGGCAATTTTTGGGGCCGAGCGATCGATCGTCGTAAATGGCGCGATCGATCGCCTCGAGCCAGTGAAGTCTGGCGATCGATCGCCATGTCAAGGCGATCGATCGGTAAGGCTCGCGATCGATCGCCTCGACACAGCAATCGATCGCCAGCAGCTGAATTGTGGGAAATGAATTTTTTTGACGAATTTTTGGTATTTGGCTATTATTTGGCTTCTAATATTGGGTTGTGTGATTGTGTAGAACCATCCCAGGTGGCGACGCAACCAAGGAAGTGAAGTCATATCAAATCCCACTTTTGGAAAGGTACGTAAAGAGACGTACGGGCGCCCAACGGTACATGTATCTATTATACTCATTGATTATGCATTGTGGATGCGAGTATATATGGAATTGTGCATTGTGGATGCAAATACATGTTGAATTATGCATTATGATTGCATATGTATATGATGATTGTTTGGTGCACATCCCATGAGTCATGGTTATATAGAGTGATGATTTTAATGCTTTGCTGCTGGCACTTGAAGCGATGATAGAATATTGCCGCTGTCATATTGTAGCAAGGAAAGAATATTTGCCGCCAAATATTGAAGCGAGGGTATTGCCGCATGTCGCATTTGCGCGAGGTTATTCAATGCCGCTAATATGTCGAAGCGAGGGGTATTAGTGCCGCTGTCATGACAAGCGATGTGCATTAAAATACACTATTATAACAGACTAGGGATTCGTGATTGGTGATAATGAAATGGTGTTATGTCATGACATTTGTAGAACCATTAAATAATCTATTGATTATACTCATGAGTTATGGAACAGGGACAACCAAAATGGGAGCATTTAAAATGCATGGGAAAAACAGGAAGTGTCTTATTACGATTTATGCATTTACGCCTTATATTCATATTGTGTTGAATATGTATTATTATATGCTCATGTTTTGGGGGTTGTCCTTGTAGGTACATTTTGGCAAAAAGGGGCTAAGGATGGGTTGAGGCGGTGAGCTTGTGAAGAGCGCTTTTGATAAGCAAGGACAGGATTATTTTGTATAGTGTCTACTCTAGGAGTAGTGTAAAGCTATAGTGATTAACATTCATATTTTTAGGGAATGTAATTAATCCAATTGGAAGTCCTTAACTTGTCATGTAATTCTTAAGGCTCAAGGTCTCAACACGAACTTTTATACTCTGATTATACATGTTAGCTCTAATTATGCCTTTAATCCGCACTTAAGGAACTAGGGTCCTTACAGTAGTGGTATCAGAGTCAGGTTAGAGAACTCGGGAGTGAAGGGTAGCCTTAGCATGGTTGGCTAGGCGTTTATATTTGGGCATGTTTATGCATGTGGTGCATATTGATATATATGTTGTTATCCTAACATGCTTATTGTTGCTTATGTTATCTAATGGTATAGCGTATGTATTGTCTTGGAATTGTTGTTAACCCTGGTGTTACAGAATGGCGGCTATGAACTTGGGGAACCTCAATGAAGAGGTAGGTGGTGTAGGAAGCATGAATGCAAGTATTGGTCAGACAAATCCTTTACCTCCACCGGCTGTGGGCGTGGAACCGGTAGCCCAGTTGTTACTACCAGGGGAGCTTAGTCTGACTCAATTCCTGACTTTCCACCCGCCCCGATTTGAGGGGACCGAGACAAGGGAAGAAGCTGAGGAGTGGCTTGAGAGACAGAAGCAGATATTTGTGTCCGCTCCTTGTGCTCGGACGACATGGTTGAGGTTGGCGGTGTGATGTCCCCGAAATGATTAATTGCAATTAAGGCATTAATTATGTTTATGTGATTAATTATGTGGATAATTGATTTACATGTTGAAATTAATTATCACGATGAAATGCTTAGTCACATGATAGGCATGACCCGGGGGGTTACGTTTCAAGGTGCATGTTATGCATGATAGAAAATGGGGTGTTAACATGATTTAATTGTGTTGATCGTTAATTATGAGGAAAGTATGGATTTAATGAAGTTGGTTGCATTTTTGTAAAATGCTTTTAAAATACCATGTTGGGGTATTTTATACATCATGTTAATTTTGGGTACAATTTAATTAACCCATATACCCCACTACACCCTCCTTCCCCTCACTTTACCCTTTCCCTAAAAAATCCCCAATTCATTCCCAAAACCCTTCCCATTCCCCATTTTCGAAATCCTCTGTGACATCCCCGAAATGGTTAATTGCTATTTGGCTTTAATTGTGTTTACATGATTAATTATGTGGTAATTGATTATGTTTTGGGATTTATTTACCTTATGGAAATGCATGGTCATGTGGATAGGGGTGACCGGGATTGCATTTTAGGGTGCATGTGGTGCATGTTGGGTAAATATTATTGGAAGCATGATTTATTTGCCATTGGTAGCAATTGATTAGAAATCATGTATTTAATTGATATTTGGTGCATTATGAGTAAATGCTTTGAAAAATATCATGTTGGGGTGTTTTATACACCATGGAATTGTTGGTATGCTTTTTAATTAAAACCCACCTCTTATATACCCAAACCCCACCTTTATCATCCATCACTTTACCTTTACCAAAAATCAAATCCACAAACCCTTCCCCTCCAAATTTTCGAGCTCAAGCCTTGGGTGGAAGAGGAACCTTTCAAAAATCTTGATTTGTGGAGCATATTGGGTGATTTGAGATCCCCAAGAGGTATGGGTACCTCATGCTTTAATTTTGTAAGGTTTTGTTTGAGTTTGGGTTGATTTTGAAGGGTTTTAAAATGGGTTTGTTGGGTTGTTGTGGGTTTGGTTAATGGTTAGATTTATGGTTGTTTTAAGGTGTATTTTGATGGTTTATGTGGTTTAGATGTTGTTGGTTTGCTTGGTTAAGTGTTGGTATGGATTGGAAGAAATTTTGGGAACAAAAAAATGGTGAAAAACGCATGTCTGTGCGAGGCGATCGATCGCCTGAAAAGAGGCGACCGATCGCCAAGAGGCAGTAGACTTTTTACGTGTTAGGCGATCGATCGCCTAAAATGAGGCGACCGATCGCCGAGAGGCAGTAGGTTTTTCAAAGGAATGGCGATCGATCGCCATGTTTGGAGCGACCGATCGCCGCTGTGTAAATTTTGAGGCGATCGATCGCCTATGGGAAGCGATCGATCGCCGCCTGTGGAATTTTGGAAAATGGTTTATTTTGTCAAATTTTTGGTATTTGGCTATTATTTGGCTTCTAATATGGGGTTGTGTGATTGTGTAGAACCATCCCAGGTAGCAACACAACCGAGGAATTGAAGCCGGACCAATTCCACTTTTGGAAAGGTACGTAGTGGACGTACGGGCACCCAACGGTAACATGTATTTTATATACTCATTGATTATGCATTGTGGATGCGGGTATATATGTGGTATTGCATTGTGGATGCATATACATGTTGATTTATGCCATATGTGGTATTGCATTGTGGATGCATATACATGGTAATTGATGCATATTGATGATAGATGCATATTATGGTTATTGGATGCACATCCCATGAGTCGTGGTCATCCTTTGATGATTTTAATGCTTGCCGCTTTTTGTATTGGTTCCGCTAAATGTGAAGCGAGGGGTGGGAGCGCCGCATGTCACATTTGAGCGTGGTTATCATATGGGGCGAGGAAAGGGTATTTGCCGCTAACGAGAGGCGAGGGGTGGGAGTCCCGCAGTCCGTTGAAGCGAGGTTATCCTATGCCGCCATATGAAAATAAGCGAGGGGCATTAAAATACACTGTGATGGACAGACTAGGGAATGGTGACCAATATTTGGTACTGTTGAGATGGTATATGATGTCATGACATGTTTTGGCCATTAAAAATAATCTGTTGATTATACTCATGAGTTATGGTACAGGGACAACCAAACGGGAAGCGTTTGAAATGCATGGAAAACAGGAAGTGTTTTATATTGATTATGCATTTACGCTTTATCTTCATATTGTGTTGAATATGAATGATTATTATTGCTCATGTTTGGGGGTTGTCCTTGTAGGTACCTTTTTGGCATGATAGAAGGGCTTGAACGGGTTGAGACAGTGAGCTTCAAGAGCATCTTTGGTAGATGAAAGGACAGGATTCTTTTGTATAGTGCCTACTCTAGGAGTAGCGTAAAACTATAGTGAACACATTCATTGATTGGAATGTAATTAATCCTTTTGGTAGTCCTTTATTTTGGCATGTAAATGCTTAAGCTCATAGACTCCACTTGTTTATTATACTCTGATCATTGTTATTAGCTCTATTATGCCTTAATTCCGCACTTAAGGATTAGGGTCCTTACATTAGTGGTATCAGAGCAGTGGTTAGAGAACCCGGGAACGAGTGAAGTGTAGCCTTAGCATGGTTGGCTAGGTACTTACATTTGAAGCATGTTTATGCATGTGGTGCATATTGATGTATATCCTGTTATACTAACATGCTTATATCACTCCTGTTATCTAACGACATGATATATATTGCTTTGGATTGTTGTTAACATTTGTGTTACAGCATGGCTGCTAATGAGGAAGTCGGAGATGTTGGGAGTGTGAATGCGAGTATTGGACAGGCTAATCCTCTACCTCCACCGGCTGTAGGGATGGAACCAGTAGTTCAGTTATTGCTACCGGGTGAGATTAGCTTGACGCAGTTTCTGTCTTATCATCCGCCCCGGTTTGAGGGGACAGAGTCCGGAGAAGAGGCTGAAGAGTGGTTGGAAAGACTTGAGCAGATCTTTGTATCGGCTCCTTGTGCTATTACTGCTTGGCTGAGGCTGGCGGAGTTCCAGTTGGCTAAGAAACCATTGATGTGGTGGAGGAGCACAGTGATGGAGATGAGAGCACTAGGTGCTGTGATTGATTGGACGCTCTTCAGGACCAGGTTCTTGAACCGATACTTCTCCGCGGCAGCAAGATAGACAAAGGAGGATGAATTTACCAGTTTGAGGCAAGGGAACATGACAGTGGCGGACTATGCCACACGGTACTCTTCGTTGTTGAGGTACGTTCCCCACATTGCCACCAGTGGGCACGCTAAGATGAGGAACTTTATGAAAGGGTTGCGACCGGAGCTCTATGACCGGGTTATCACAAATAACCCAACTTCTTTTGATGATGCTCTCACAAGAGCGGAGCTTGCTGAGCTAGGAGTGGGAGCTTATGCTATGCCACCACCGGTACCGCCACAGAGGCAGACTAGTGACAGTTTGAGGCCTCGGGGTGAGCCATTTAAGCCCCGTGGTGCCTCTTCATCTTCAAGGTATGGTGGAAAGAAACCCTTTGGACAGAAGCAGGATAACAAGAAAGGCAATTGGTCCGCCAATAGAGGATCTTCACAAGGGGATAGGCCGGGAGAGCCAAGGTGCAACAATTGTGGAGGGCCACATTCTTCAAACAAATGTCCTGCATGTTATGTTTGTGGCAAGATGGGCCACATTGCTCGGTATTGCCCCACTCGGGGAGGACAGTCAGAGTATCACGGCAACAGGCCGAGATTTGATGACCGGACAGTGCAGCAGAGGCAACAGTTTGGGCCTCGTCCGTCGGGAGGTCAGACAGTGGGACCGCCCCAGGGACAGGTATATGCACTGACCAGAGAGCAGGCTCAGGCAGCCCCGTTGGAGGTGATTGCCGGTACGTGCCATTTATTTACGTACCCTGCTTTTGTTTTGATAGATACAGGTGCCTCCCATTCTTTTGTGTCTGTGGGATTCGTAGAGAGACACCATATGCGCACGTCTCCTTTGCCCACGCCTCTTTTGGTCTCGACACCCACTGGAAGAAACATCGTTGCTGATCAGTTCTTGGCAGATAGCCTCATTTATTTTGAGGACAACGAATTGAGATCAGACTTGATTGTGCTGGGTATGTCAGACTTTGACTGCATCTTGGGAATTGATGTTCTGAACAGATATCAGGCAGTGGTAGATTGCCGACAGAGAACAGTGAAGTTCAGACCTGAGTTGGGCAGTCAGTGGACTTTCTATGGCAACGGTTCTCGTGCGAAGATTCCGTTGATTTCAGCGATCAAGATGACTCAGTTATTGGAACGTGGACACACGGGCTATCTCATTTATGCCGTGGACACGTCTGGGAAGAGTAAAGAACTCAGAGTTGAGGATGTACCAGTAGTGGCAGAGTTCGCCGATGTATTTCCAGAAGAGATCCCAGGATTCCCACCGGCTAGGGAAGTCGAGTTTGGGATCGAGCTGTTGCCAGGGACATCCGCTATCTCTCGTGCACCTTATAGGATGGCACCGGCAGAGTTGAGAGAGTTGAAAGAGCAGTTGCAGGATCTCTTGGACAAGGGATATATACGCCCGAGCGTGTCGCCATGGGGCGCACCAGTTCTATTTGTAAAGAAGAAGGACGGTTCGATGCGGCTGTGCATCGATTACCGGCAGCTGAATAAGGCTACAGTGAAGAACAAGTATCCTCTCCCAAGAATTGACGACTTGTTTGATCAGTTGCAAGGTACCAGGGTGTATAGCAAGATTGATTTGAGGTCCGGGTATCATCAGATTCGGGTCAGAGAGGATGATGTGCAGAAGACAGCATTCCGGACACGATACGGGCATTATGAGTTCTTAGTGATGCCGTTCGGTGTGACGAATGCTCCAGCAGTCTTCATGAGTCTGATGAACAGAGTGTTTCAGCAGTATCTTGATCAGTTCGTCATCGTGTTTATTGACGACATTCTTATCTACTCCCGGAGCGAGGAAGATCATGTGAAACACTTGAGGACAGTGCTTCAGATTCTAAGAGAGCATCAGTTGTATGCTAAGCTCAGTAAGTGCGAGTTTTGGCTGAGCAGTGTAGTGTTTCTGGGGCATGTCATTTCGAGCAGCGGGATATCAGTGGACCCCAAGAAGATTGAGGCTGTGATGGAGTGGGCTGCCCCCACTTCTGTGCCTGAGATCCGGAGTTTTCTTGGTTTGGCCGGGTATTATCGGCGCTTTCTTGAGGGCTTTTCGAAGATTGCCAAGCCGCTGACTCAGTTGACTCAGAAGGGTGTGCCTTTCTTTTGGTCAGAAGCTTGTGAGGAGAGCTTCCAGGAGTTGAAGCACCGGTTGACGACGGCGCCAGTGTTAGTGATCCCGACGGAGAACTCCAGATTTGTTCTGTATACTGATGCATCGCTTCAGGGTCTTGGGTGTGTTCTGATGCAAGATAAGCATGTGGTAGCTTATGCATCGAGGCAGTTGAAGCCGCATGAGACCAGATATCCAGTTCATGACTTGGAATTGGCGGCTATCATCTTCGCCCTGAAGATCTGGAGACATTACTTATATGGCACTTCGTTCACCATATACACGGATCACAAGAGCCTCAAGTTTCTATTCACTCAGGCGGAGCTGAACATGAGACAGAGGAGATGGATGGACCTACTCAAGGACTATGACTGTGAGATAGAGTACCATCCCGGGAAAGCCAATTTGACAGCGGACGCCTTGAGCCGGAAAGTGAGGAGTTCTGCTGAGGACGTCATCCATTTGTCGGCTATGATGACCTCCTATTGCCATCTCGGCTATGATTTTGATATAGATGCGTCACCAGTGTATGTCTCTACCTTATTAGCTGAGCCAGATAGTTATGAGAACATCAGGAGAGCTCAGAGATCAGATGCTGAGGTTCAGAGATGGTTGTCTATAGTGCATCTTGGTCAGCCGACGAAGTTCAGAGTGGCCGACGACGGATCTTTGAGATTGAGTAACCGCTGGGTAGTTCCGAGTACGCCGGAGTTGCGTAAGGGAATCTTGGAGCGAGCTCACAGTAGCAGACTTAGCATCCACCCAGGCGGGAAGAAGATGTACAGAGATCTGCGTGGTCAGTTCTGGTGGAAGAGAATGAAGAGTGATGTCGTCGCTTTCGTGAAGAGGTGTTTGATCTGCCACCAGGTCAAGGCAGAGAGACAGAGACCTGGCAGGCGAGTTGAGAAGCTTGGAGATACCGAAGTGGAAGTGGGAGCACATTTCCATGGACTTCGTGACTCATTTGCCGAGGAGTGCTTCAGGCTTCGATGCTATTTGGGTGATTGTGGACAGATTGACCAAGGTAGCCCACTTTATCCCCTATAGCATGACTTTTACATTCTTGAGGATGGCGCAGTTATATATTAGAGATGTGGTGAGATTGCATGGGATCCCCGTTTCTATAGTGTCAGATCGAGATCCGCGATTCACATCTCATTTTTGGGAAGGCCTTCAGTCAGCTTTGGGAACTGAGGTCAGATTGAGTACTGCTTATCATCCTCAGACGGATGGCCAGACCGAGCGCACTATTCAGACGCTCGAGGACATGTTAAGAGCTTGTGTTTTGGAGTTCGATGCCTCTTGGCAGGATTCAGTGCCTCTGGTAGAGTTTTCGTATAACAATAGCTACCAGGCGAGTATTCAGATGGCTCCGTTTGAAGCTCTTTATGGCAGACGATGTAGATCACCCTTATGTTGGGATGATTTGGACAGTAGACCAGTCGGAGGGCCTGAGTTGATCCGGGAAATGGAAGAGAAGATAAAGATTATAAGGCAGAAAATGGAAGCGGCCCAAGACAGACAGGCAGCGTATGCAAATAAACGGCGGAGACCGTTGGAATTTCAGTTGGGAGATAAGGTCTTTTTGAAGATCTCGCCTTTCAGAGGCGTTGTGCGATTTGGGATGCGCGGGAAACTGTCTCCGAGGTATGTTGGACCGTACGAGATCTTGCAGCGCATCGGCACCTTAGCTTACCGACTGGCTTTGCCGCCTTCTTTATCTGGGATACATGATGTGTTTCATGTATCGATGCTGCGAAAGTATGAGCCGGATCCGTCTCACGTGTTACAGCCTTCCGAAGTTCAGTTGGAATCCGATGTGTCTTATGTGGAACGGCCTGTCAGAATTCTGGATCGAGCAGACCGTAGACTTCGGAATAAAGTGATACCGATGATCAAAGTTCAGTGGGATCGCAGGGGTGTCGAGGAGGCTACGTGGGAGACGGAGCAGCATATGGTGCAGCACTACTCGGAACTATTCTCTGGTATGAGTTTATGTTTAGTTTCTGTTGGGGTGAGTGCATGTGATTTCGAGGACGAAATCTTATAAGTAGGGGAGTATTGTGACATCCCCGAAATGGTTAATTGCTATTTGGCTTTAATTGTGTTTACATGATTAATTATGTGGTAATTGATTATGTTTTGGGATTTATTTACCTTATGGAAATGCATGGTCATGTGGATAGGGGTGACCGGGATTGCATTTTAGGGTGCATGTGGTGCATGTTGGGTAAATATTATTGGAAGCATGATTTATTTGCCATTGGTAGCAATTGATTAGAAATCATGTATTTAATTGATATTTGGTGCATTATGAGTAAATGCTTTGAAAAATATCATGTTGGGGTGTTTTATACACCATGGAATTGTTGGTATGCTTTTTAGTTAAAACCCACCTCTTATATACCCAAACCCACCTTTATCATCCATCACTTTACCTTTACCAAAAATCAAATCCACAAACCCTTCCCCTCCAAATTTTCGAGCTCAAGCCTTGGGTGGAAGAGGAACCTTTCAAAAATCTTGATTTGTGGAGCATATTGGGTGATTTGAGATGCCCAAGAGGTATGGGTACCTCATGCTTTAATTTTGTAAGGTTTTGTTTGAGTTTGGGTTGATTTTGAAGGGTTTTAAAATGGGTTTGTTGGGTTGTTGTGGGTTTGGTTAATGGTTAGATTTATGGTTGTTTTAAGGTGTATTTTGATGGTTTATGTGGTTTAGATGTTGTTGGTTTGCTTGGTTAAGTGTTGGTATGGATTGGAAGAAATTTTGGGAACAAAAAAATGGTGAAAAACGCATGTCTGGGCGAGGCGATCGATCGCCTGAAAAGAGGCGACCGATCGCCAAGAGGCAGTAGACTTTTTACGTGTTAGGCGATCGATCGCCTAAAATGAGGCGACCGATCGCCGAGAGGCAGTAGGTTTTTCAAAGGAATGGCGATCGATCGCCATGTTTGGAGCGACCGATCGCCGCTGTGTAAATTTTGAGGCGATCGATCGCCTATGGGAAGCGATCGATCGCCGCCTGTGGAATTTTGGAAAATGGTTTATTTTGTCAAATTTTTGGTATTTGGCTATTATTTGGCTTCTAATATGGGGTTGTGTGATTGTGTAGAACCATCCCAGGTAGCAACACAACCGAGGAATTGAAGCCGGACCAATTCCACTTTTGGAAAGGTACGTAGTGGACGTACGGGCACCCAACGGTAACATGTATTTTATATACTCATTGATTATGCATTGTGGATGCGGGTATATATGTGCTATTGCATTGTGGATGCATATACATGTTGATTTATGCCATATGTGGTATTGCATTGTGGATGCATATACATGGTAATTGATGCATATTGATGATAGATGCATATTATGGTTATTGGATGCACATCCCATGAGTCGTGGTCATCCTTTGATGATTTTAATGCTTGCCGCTTTTTGTATTGGTTCCGCTAAATGTGAAGCGAGGGGTGGGAGCGCCGCATGTCACATTTGAGCGTGGTTATCATATGGGGCGAGGAAAGGGTATTTGCCGCTCAACGAGAGGCGAGGGGTGGGAGTCCCGCAGTCCGTTGAAGCGAGGTTATCCTATGTCGCTCATATGAAAATAAGCGAGGGGCATTAAAATACACTGTGATGGACAGACTAGGGAATGGTGACCAATATTTGGTACTGTTGAGATGGTATATGATGTCATGACATGTTTTGGCCATTAAAAATAATCTGTTGATTATACTCATGAGTTATGGTACAAGGACAACCAAACGGGAAGCGTTTGAAATGCATGGAAAACAGGAAGTGTTTTATATTGATTATGCATTTACGCTTTATCTTCATATTGTGTTGAATATGAATGATTATTATTGCTCATGTTTGGGGGTTGTCCTTGTAGGTACCTTTTTGGCATGATAGAAGGGCTTGAACGGGTTGAGACAGTGAGCTTCAAGAGCATCTTTGGTAGATGAAAGGACAGGATTCTTTTGTATAGTGCCTACTCTAGGAGTAGCGTAAAACTATAGTGAACACATTCATTGATTGGAATGTAATTAATCCTTTTGGTAGTCCTTTATTTTGGCATGTAAATGCTTAAGCTCATAGACTACCACTTGTTTATTATACTCTGATCATTGTTATTAGCTCTATTATGCCTTAATTCCGCACTTAAGGATTAGGGTCCTTACATCCTCCAAGGAAGGAGAAGGAAAGTTCCACAAAACTTGTGTTTGTGTGATTCTTGTCAAGATTTGGAGTCTTCAAGAGGTATGGAACCCTTCCTAAAGTTTTTATGAAGTTTGGATTTGAAATGGGATGATTTTGAAGTGATTTATGTGGGTTTGGTTGGGTATGTGTTGTATGTTGTTGGGGTATGATTTTTGAAGTGTTTTATGTGGGTTTTAGTGGGTTATGATGTTGTTGATGTTGTAGGAAAGTTTGGTTTTGTAAGGTATGAGGATGAGCTCGAAAAATGTACAAAAATGGCGAAAAATCGCGCACCAGCATGTGGCAATCGATCGCCTGAAATGAGGCGATCGATCGCCGATGGCCAGTAGCCATTTCACGTAGCAGGCGATCGATCGCCTGAAATGAAGCGATCGATCGCCGCAGGGCAAAACGTGAGGCGATCGATCGCCTCGTGCAGCGATCGATCGCCGCTGTGTAAAACATGGTAAATGATGTTTTTTGTTGAATTTTTTGTATTTGGCTATTGTTTAGCTTCTAATATCGATTTGTATGATTGTGTGGAACCATCCCAGGTGCCAACAACATCAAGAAGATAGAGTTCTTCAATTTCTCCACTTTTGGAATTAAGGTACGTAAGAAACGTACGGGCATCGGACGGTAAACCATACTCCTACATATGATTTTTAATGATGATGATGTTTATGACGATGATATGTATGATGATGATGTTTATGATGAAGATGTTTAAGATGATGATGTTATAAGATGATGATGTTATAAGATGATGATGTTATAAGGTGATGATACTATAAGATGATGATACTTTAAGATGATGATGTTTATAATGATGATTGTGATAAGTAAGTATATGATGATGATGTTTATGATGATGATTGTGATAAGTAAGTTTATGATGATGATGTTTATGATGATGATTGCGATAAATAAGTTTAAGATGATGATGTTTATGAAGATGATATGATAAGTAAGTTTATAATAGTGTTATACGATGTTTAAAAAAAGGGTAAGATGCCCATATGGTAAGATGACATACGATGTTATTAAGTGGTAAGATGCCACGGGGTAAGACGCCAATATGGTAAGAGGCCATACAAGGTTATTATGTGGTAAGACGCCACGGGGTAAGATGCCCATATGGTAAGAGGCCATACAATGTTATTATGTGGTAAGATGACACGGGGTAAGATGCCCATATGGTAAGAGGCCATACGATGTTATTGTGTGGTAAGATACTACGGGGTAAGATGCCCATATGCGTGAAGGTAAATCAGGGTCAACAAAAAGAAGTTAACGAATAACTAGCAAGTTTACTTAACCAAGACCTCGCACATTTACTGTTATATTTTGTTATGATGATGATGTTATAAGATGATGATGTTATAAGGTGATGATACTATAAGATGATGATACTATAAGATGATGATACTTATATGATGATGATGTTATGAGATGATGATATTATAAGATGATGATGCTATAAGATGATGATGCTATAAGATGATAATGCTTATATGATGATGATGTTATAAGATGATGATATTTATAAGACGATGATTTTAATCATTCACGTCAAGAATTAATGATTATATGCATGGCTATGAAACAGGGACAACCAAAGAAGGTTAATGCAATTAACCAGGAAGTATACGTTACCAATTATTTTCATGCATTTATTATATGCCATTGCCTTATGATGTTAAGTAACGATGTACATGCTCATGATGGGTTGTTCCTGTAGGTACACTTTTGGACCGAAGGGCTATGGGTCGGGTTGAGGCAGTGAGCTAAAAGGAGCATGAAAGAAGATAGGATACAGAACTTTTGGATAGTCTCTACTCTAGGGTAGTATAATTCTATCGCTTTAACATTCCTTATTGAGAATGTAATTAGTTAAGTTTTGAAATTTCATTGTTGGCCTGTAATCTTATTAGCTCAAAAACCACAACCGGGACCCCCAAGACGTTATTAATGCATGTTTAGTCCATTATATGTTCTTAATATGATGTTAAGGTAGGAAGACCCTACATTAGTGGTATCAGAGCAGTGGTTAGATAACCCGGGAACGAGTGAAGGGTAGCCTTAGCAATAAGTTGGCTAGGTGCTTACTTTTAAACATGTTTTATGCATATGTTGCATATGAAGTATATGATGTTGCACTAACATGTTTTATTTCTCTAACGATGTATTATATGAACTGCTTTTGGGTATTGTTGCTAACCCTTGTGTTGCAGCATAGCAGCAAATGCTGAAGTAAGTGATTCGATTTCATATGCACTTCTCCGTCGCCCATGCCTCTTGTAGTCTCGACACCCGCTGGAAGAAGTTTGATAACTGATCAGATTGGTTATGACGGCCTCATTTATTTTGAGGGTAACGAGCTGAGGACAGACTTGATTGTTCTGGGAATGTCAGACTTCGAATGCATTGTGGGCGTCGATGTGCTGAACAAGTATCAGGCAGTTGTGGACTGCAGACAAGGACTGTCCGATTCAGGTCTGATATGGGAGTCCAATGGACATTCTATGGGATGGTTCCCGTTCAAGGATTCCGTTAATATCTGCTGTCAAGATGGCACAGTTATTGGAACGAGACCATGAAGGATATCTCATCTATGCTGTTGATATTACTGAAAAGAGGAAAGAGTTAAAGGTTGAGGATGTGCCCGTAGTGGCGGTGTTTCCTGATGTATTTCCAGAAGAGATTCCCGGATTCCCACCGACGAGAGAGGTCGAGTTTGGGATTAAGTTACTACCAGGGACGTCTACCATTTCTCGTGCCCCGTATAGGATGGCACCAACAGAGCTAAGGGAGTTAAAAGTTCAGTTGCAGGAGCTCCCTGACAAGGGTTATATACACCCTAACATATCGCCCTGGGGTGCACCAGTCCTATTTGTCAAAAAGAAAGATGGTTCGATGCGGCTGTGCATCAATTTCAGACAACTGAACAAAGCCATAGTGAAGAATAAGTATCCGCTCCGGGGATTGATGATTTGTTTGATCAGCTGCAGAGTACGAGGCTCTACAGTAAGATCGATCTGAGATCCGGGGTATCATCAGATTCGAGTTCGAGAGGATGATGTACAGAAGACAGCTTCCAGGACTTGATGGGCACTGCGAATTCTTAGTCATGCCTTTTGGGGTGACGAATGCCCCAGCTATTTTATGAGCCTGATGAACAGGGTGCTCCAACCATGTTTGGATCAGTTCGTCATAGTTTTCATTGACAATGTACTTATTTACTCTCGAACTGAAGAGGAACATGTAAAGCACTTAAGAACAGTACTCCAGATCCTTAGGGTTTGCCAGACCCCTGACACAGCTGACTCAGAAAGGAGTGCCGCTCTATTGGTCCGAAGCTTGTGAGGAAAGCTTCCAAGAATTGAAGCGTCGTTTGACTACGGCACCTATGTTGGTGATTCCTTCTGAGAATAAGAGGTTTGCCTTGTACACGAATACATCACTTCAAGGTTTGGGCTCTGTGTTGATGCAAGATAAGCATATGGTGGCTTATGCGTCGAGGCGGTTGAAACCACATGAGGCTAGGTACCCAGTCCATGATTTGGAGCTGGCAGTCATTATTTTTGCCTTGAAGATTTGGAGGCATTATTTGCATGGTACGTCGTTTACCATCTACACGGACCATAAGAGCCTGAAGTTTTGTTCACACAGGCTGAATTGAATATGCGCCAAAGGAGGTGGATGGATTTACTCAAGGATTATGACTGTGGGATTGAGTACCATCCTGGTAAAGCAAATTTGATAGGCGCCTTAAGTCGGAAGGCGAAGAGTACTGCTGAAGACGTTATGTGTTTATCAGCTATGATGACTTCTTGTTGCCATCTGGACTATGATTTTGATGTGGACAAGTCGCCGGTGCGAGTGTCGACCTTATTGGCTGAGCCAGACATATTTGAGGCCATTAGGAAAGCTCAGAGGTCGGACGATGAAATTCGAAGATGGTCATCGATAGTACTCCAAGGGCAACCATCAAAGTTTAGAGTGGCTGAGGATAATTCCTTAAGACTCGGCAACCGATGGGTAGTCCCAGATACGCCGGAGTTGCTTAAAGGAATATCGGAACGGGCTCATAGTAGTCTGTTCAATATCCACCCAGGAGGAAGGAAAATATATAAGGACCTAAATGGTCAGTTCTTGTGGAGACGCATGAAGCACGATGTGATCGCTTTCGTTAAAAGATGTTTGATCTGCCAACAGGTAAAGGCAGAAAGGCAGAGGCCTGGTGGCGAGCTGAAGAGCTTGAAGGTACCTAAGTGGAAGTGGAGGCATATCATTATGGACTTTGTGACCCACTTACCAAGGACGGCCTCTGGATTTGATGCGATCTGGGTGATCGTGGATAGGCTAACGAAGGTAGCTCACTTCATCCCCCACTGTATGACTTTTGCGTACCTAAAGATGACCCAATTATATGTGCGGGATGTGGTGAGGTTGCATGGGGTTCCAGTCTCGATTGTGTCTGACAGAGACCCAAGGTTTACTCCACATTTCTGGGAGGGTTTTCAGACAGCTTTGGGCACAGAAGTGATACTGAGTACAGCTTATCACCCTCAGTCAGACGGCCAGACAGAGCGTACCCTTCAGACGCTCGAGGACATGTCGAGGGCATGTGTTTAGGAGTTTGATACTCCGTGGCAAGATTCAGTGCCAATGATGGAGTTCTCCTATATTAACAGCTATCAGACGAGCATTCAAATAACTCCTTTTGAAGCTCTTTACGGACGACGATGTAGGTCACCGCTGTATTGGGAGGACTTGACTAGTAAACCGGTCGGAGGACCGGATATGATTAAGGATATGTAAGACAAGATTAAGTTGATACGCCAAAAGATGAAGGCGACCCAGGATAGGCAAGCAGCCTATGCCAACAAGCGGCGACGACCGCTAGAATTCCAAGTAGGAGACAGGGTCTTCTTGAAAATCTCACCCTTCAGGGGTGTAGTTCGTCTTGGTATGCGGGGGAAGTTATCCCCGAGGTATGTTGGTCCATATGAAGTATTGCAGCGTATCGGTACTTTGGCCTACCGTTTGGCTCTACCGCCGTCTTTATCTGGGATTCATGATGTTTTTCACGTTTCTATGTTGCGGAAATATGAGCCAGACCCGTCGCATGTTTTACAGCCTACTGAAGTGCAGTTGGATTCAGATGTATCCTATGTTGAACGACCGGTCAGAATTCTGGATCGTGAGGATCGCAGATTACGAAGTCAAGTTATACCGATGGTCAAAGTTCAATGGGATCGTCGGGGTGTCGAGGAGGCTACGTGGGAGACGGAGCGGCATATGGTACAGCACTACCCGGAACTATTCTCTGGTATGTGATTTATGTTTAGTTTCTTTTGGGGTAAGTGCATGCGATTTCGAGGACGAAATCTTATAAGTAGGGAAGTAATGTGATGTCCCCGAAATGATTAATTGCAATTAAGGCATTAATTATGTTTATGTGATTAATTATGTGGATAATTGATTTACGTGTTGAAATTAATTATCACGATGAAATGCTTAGTCACATGATAGGCATGACCCGGGGGGTTACGTTTCAAGGTGCATGTTATGCATGATAGACAATGGGGTGTTAACATGATTTAATTGTGTTGATCGTTAATTATGAGGAAAGTATGGATTTAATGAAGTTGGTTGCATTTTTGTAAAATGCTTTTAAAATACCATGTTGGGGTATTTTATACATCATGTTAATTTTGGGTACAATTTAATTAACCCATATACCCCACTACACCCTCCTTCCCCTCACTTTACCCTTTCCCTCAAACATCCCCAATTCATTCCCAAAACCCTTCCCATTCCCCATTTTCGAAATCCTCCAAGGAAGGAGAAGGAAAGTTCCACAAAACTTGTGTTTGTGTGATTCTTGTCAAGATTTGGAGTCTTCAAGAGGTATGGAACCCTTCCTAAAGTTTTTATGAAGTTTGGATTTGAAATGGGATGATTTTGAAGTGATTTATGTGGGTTTGGTTGGGTATGTGTTGTATGTTGTTGGGGTATGATTTTTGAAGTGTTTTATGTGGGTTTTAGTGGGTTATGATGTTGTTGATGTTGTAGGAAAGTTTAGTTTTGTAAGGTATGAGGATGAGCTCGAAAAATGTACAAAAATGGCGAAAAATCGCGCACCAGCAGGTGGCGATCGATCGCCTGAAATGAGGCGATCGATCGCCGATGGCCAGTAGCCATTTCACGTAGCAGGCGATCGATCGCCTGAAATGAAGCGATCGATCGCCGCAGGGCAAAAAGTGAGGCGATCGATCGCCTCGTGCAGCGATCGATCGCCGCTGTGTAAAACATGGCAAATGATGTTTTTTGTTGAATTTTTGGCTATTGTTTAGCTTCTAATATCGATTTGTATGATTCTGTGGAACCATCCCAGGTGCCAACAACATCACGAAGATAGAGTTCTTCAATTTCTCCACTTTTGGAATTAAGGTACGTAAGAAACGTACGGGCATCGGACGGTAAACCATACTCCTACATATGATGTTTAATGATGATGATGTTTATGACGATGATATGTATGATGATGATGTTTATGATGAAGATGTTTAAGATGATGATGTTATACGATGATGATGTTATAAGATGATGATGTTATAAGGTGATGATACTATAAGATGATGATACTTTAAGATGATGATGTTTATAATGATGATTGTGATAAGTAAGTATATGATGATGATGTTTATGATGATGATTGTGATAAGTAAGTTTATGATGATGATGTTTATGATGATGATTGCGATAAATAAGTTTAAGATGATGATGTTTATGAAGATGATATGATAAGTAAGTTTATAATAGTGTTATACGATGTTTAAAAAAAGGGTAAGATGCCCATATGGTAAGATGCCATACGATGTTATTAAGTGGTAAGATGCCACGGGGTAAGACGCCCATATGGTAAGAGGCCATACAAGGTTATTATGTGGTAAGACGCCACGGGGTAAGATGCCCATATGGTAAGAGGCCATACATGGTTATTATGTGGTAAGATGCCACGGGGTAAGATGCCCATATGGTAAGAGGCCATACGATGTTATTGTGTGGTAAGATACTACGGGGTAAGATGCCCATATGCGTGAAGGTAAATCAGGGTCAACAAAAAGAAGTTAACGAATAACTAGCAAGTTTACTTAACCAAGACCTCGCACATTTACTGTTATATTTTGTTATGATGATGATGTTATAAGATGATGATGTTATAAGATGATGATACTATAAGATGATGATACTTATATGATGATGATGTTATGAGATGATGATATTATAAGATGATGATGCTATAAGATGATGATGCTATAAGATGATAATGCTTATATGATGATGATGTTATAAGATGATGATATTTATAAGACGATGATTTTAATCATTCACGTCAAGAATTAATGATTATATGCATGGCTATGAAACAGGGACAACCAAAGAGGGTTAATGCAATTAACCAGGAAGTATACGTTATCAATTATTTTCATACATTTATTATATGCCATTGCCTTATGACTGTTAAGTAACGATATACATGCTCATGATGGGTTGTTCCTGTAGGTACACTTTTGGACCGAAGGGCTATGGGTCTGGTTGAGGCAGTGAGCTAAAAGGAGCATGAAAGAAGATAGGATACAGAACTTTTGGATAGTCTCTACTCTAGGGTAGTATAATTCTATCGCTTTAACATTCCTTATTGAGAATGAAATTAGTTATGTTTTGAAATTTCATTGTTTGGCCTGTAATCTTATTAGCTCAAAAACCACAACCGGGACCCCCAAGACGTTATTAATGCATGTTTAGTCCATTATATGTGCTTAATATGATGTTAAGGTAGGAAGACCCTACAGGCGGAGTTCCAACTAGCAAAGAAAACTTCCATGTGGTGGAAGACGAGGGTGATGTAATTGAGGGCTCAGGGTATGTTGATTGATTGGACTCTCTTCAGGACCCAGTTTCTGAACCGGTATTTTTCTGCTGCTGCAAGACAGATGAAGGAGGATGAGTTCACAAACTTGAAGCAAGGAGGCATGACTGTATCAGACTATGCCATGCACTATTCTTCACTGTTGAGGTATGTCCCTCATATTGCCACAAACGGACATGCAAAGATGAGGCACTTCTTGAAGGGGTTGCGGCCGGAACTGTTTGACCAGGTTATCACCAACAACCCCACTTCTTTCGATGATGCTCTTACTAGAGCAGAACTGGCAGAGATTGGTGTAGGGGCCTATCCTAATGCCGTACCCCCACATGTGCCACCGCAAAGACAAGTTACTGATAGCTTGAGGCCACGAGGGGAGTCATTTAAGCCTCGTGGTGCTTCTTCATCCTCTCGGTTCAGTGGGAAGAAATCTTTTAACCGGAAGCAGGAGAATAGGAAGAACAATCTATTGGCCAACCGGGGACCCATGCAAGTGAATAGAACGGGGGAAACAAGGTGTGACAATTGTGGAGGGCCACACTCATCGATCAACTGTCCAGCTTGTTACAGTTGTGGTAAGATGGGCTACATCTCTCAGTATTGCCCCACTCGGGGAGGACAGTCAGATTTCCAGGTGAATAGGCCGAGATTCGATGATAGGACAGTGCATCAGAGGCAGCAGATTTTGCCTCGACCATCGGGAGGTCAGGCAGTGGGACCGTCCCAGGGGCAAGTGTACGCACTAACTAGAGAGCAGGCCCAGGCAGCCCAGAAGGAGGTGATTGCCGGTACGTGCCATTTATTTATGCACCCTGCTTTTATTTTGATAGATACAGGTGCCTCCCACTGTGAGACCCCGTTATCTCATACATATTATTAGGTGCAATTAAAGAGAATTAATCATATTAAATCAGAGTATTGAGTCGTGTTGAAAACCTGAGCTTATAGAGATTACAGTACCAAAAGTTTCAAAAAGGAATCATACATATTCCTAACCAGAGGGTACTAAACTCCATAGTTTTACTCTACCCTTGTAAAAACTATACAGAAGAGTTTCTCTATCCTGCTATCCCCTTTAGCACTCCTTTAAGCTCATCATGTCGACCCCGACCCATGTTCTCTGTATCAAATGCACCTACAAAGACAACCCCCAACACATGAGCATACCGTAATTCATATTCAACATAATATGAATGTAAAGCGTTAATGCACAAATCATAAATACAAAGCACTTCCTGTATTTCCAAGCATTTACAACGCCCATTGGTTGTCCCTGTACCATAACTCATAATAAACACATTATATGAAATTATGGATCCTTTAATAATGTCATGACATATCACCTCTTTCTTTACACAGCTTTTCAGTCATATATCAACAGTTATTTTAATGCTTCTTGCTTCAACATCTCATAATGAGCGGTACCATCTTCCCCGCTTCATTACTACACAATCTCATAATGAGCGGTACCATCCTCCCCGCTTCATTACTACACAATCTCATAATGAGCGGTACCATCATCCCCGCTTCATTACTACACAATCTCATAATGAGCGGTACCATCCTCCCCGCTTCATTACTACATAATCAGCATAAGCATTAAAATCTACACTGTGATCTCTCTTGACTCGTGGAATACATCTCTTTATTCCACATCACAATATGCAACAACAATGCATAATAACATGTACCATACCCATAATGCGTCACTTGCATTATCATGTGTCAAAAACAAACATAAAGTACATGTTACCATCGAGTGCCCGTACGTCGCTTACGTACCTTTCAAAATGTAGAGGAGTCAACAGACTTTATCTCCTCGACTGTGCTGGTACCTGAGATGGTTCTACATAACCACACAACACAATATTAGGCACCTCATTACAATCCAATATCAAAAATTAAACAAAATATAACAATTTATATTTTTCAACATTCTGGGTCTCTCGATCGATCGGCCCATCTTTTCGATCGATCGAGAAGACACCTTCAATCAATACCAAGGTTCTGCCTCGCTCGATCGATCGAGATGGAATTCCGATCGATCGAGATGTCCTGTTCAAGAACACAAATTCCAGAATTCTCGAACACTCATTTTTACACCCTTCGATCTAGCATATAAGATACACCACATGTTTGAACAAATATGCTAAGGGCTACAATACACTACCCTGAGTGTATTCATATAAAAGTTATACCCCAAACGCAAACCCTCATGCATCAAAATCGTCCATTTTACCTCAGTACTCAACCAAACTTTCTGAAAAACAGGGCATAAATACTCAGCCCAGAATTCTCGAGCATGCATCTTCACAACACCAAAACTACCACATAACCCGTAAACAATGCTCAAGGAAACATTCTAGCAACATCACAAAACTACCATGTATGTGTTCACGTCAAAGGTTTATTCAAAACCTAAGCTAACATGCTGCAAATCTTCATGATAAAACTCCTACTCAACATAAAAACAAGGCACTTCCCCTGCCCAGATTTTCGAGGAACACTTTTCACAACTCGAAATCTAACACATAAAGCATGTAAGTTGCTTAACCAAACATGCTAGGGGCTTCATAAATATCACATGTAAGTACTCAAAACAATATTTCATCGAATCTTAAGGTAGCATGCCAAATCTGCTATAAGGAAAACACATGCTTAAAAATCTGAAAACTGGGAAAATATATGACTCCTCACCACTTTTTGGCTCGACTTTCCTTCAAGAAAAAGAGCAATAAAACGTGATCTTCTACTTCCTACCAGTTGTCTGAGTGTGGTTCGAGTTTTAGGAGAGAAGGAGGAGACTTTGGAGGAGGGGAAAGTGATTAATTCTAATAGACAAAAGTCATGCTTGGACAACTGCTTTCCGGGAAACAGGGGGTAGGGGCATGGGTTGCAGCCAAGTAGGGGGGGGTGGTGTGTTTGGGTGGCCTCGTGGTGTTTAGTTGTGTCCCGGTATTTCATACGATGTATTAAAATATCCCTCTTTGATGTTTTATAATTTTACCACATCAATACATCAACAAAAACACCTAACATGCCTCCTAAACTATATCAAGAAAATAAATATAACACCAACCACATTCCTTAATTCACAAACTTAATTACATGCTTTTACCACATAAAGTATAACCCATAACCCCAAATAAAATCATGCCTTTAACACATAATAAAATTAGCACATCAAAGCATGTTTACACATAATCCTTTCAGGGATGTCGCAATACTCCCCTACTTATAAGATTTCGTCCTCGAAATACATGCTTACCAAAATAATATAAAACATAAAACACATACCAGAAAACAGTTCTGGATAGTGCTGCACCATGTGTCGCTCTATCTCCCACGTGGCCTCCTCGACACCCCTATGATCCCACTGAACCTTGATCATAGGAATAACTTTGTTCCGAAGCCTACGGTCTGCTCTATCCAAGATCCTGATAGGCCGCTCCACATAGGAAATATCGGACTCAAACTGTACCTCTGAAGGCTGCAATACATGCGAAGGATCCGGCTCGTACTTCCTCAGCATAGATACATGGAATACATCGTGTATACCAGACAGAGAGGGCAGTAAAGCCAAACGGTATGCCAGAGTACCAACACTCTGCAAGATCTCATACGACCCTACATACCTTGGGGATAACTTTCCCCGCATCCCAAACCGTACCACACCTCTGAAAGGTGAGATCTTCAGAAAGACTCTGTCGCCCAACTGAAATTCCAACGGTCTTCGCCGCTGATTGGCATACGCTGCATGTCTGTCCTGAGCTGCCTTCATCTTTCTCTTGATAACCTTTACCTTTTCTTCCATATCCTGGACCAACTCTGGTCCTCCGACCGATTTACGGTCCACATCATCCCAACACAAAGGCGACCTGCAACGCCTACCATATAGGGCTTCAAATGGAGCCATCTGTATGCTAGCCTGGTAACTGTTATTATAAGAAAATTCCACCAAGGCTACTGTTTCCTGCCAAGAAGTGTCGAACTCCAGCACACAAGCCCTCAACATATCTTCGAGCGTCTGTATCGTACGCTCGGTCTGTCCGTCCGTCTGGGGATGATAGGTGTGCTCAACCTCAACTCTGTACCTAGAGCTGACTGAAGACCCTCCCAGAAGTGAGATGTAAACCGCGGATCTTGATCAGACACAATCGAAACAGGGATCCCATGCAGTCTCACCACATCTCTGACATATAACTGTGCCATCCTCAAGTACGTGAAGGTCATACAGTAGGGAATGAAATGAGCACTCTTAGTCAATCTGTCGACGACTACCCATATAGCATCAAAACCCGAAACAGTCCTCGGTAAGTGGGTCACGAAATCCATAGACACGTGATGCCACTTCCACTCGGGTATCTCCAAACTCCTTAGCTCACCTCCAGGCCTCTGCCTCTCAGCCTTCACCTGCTGACAGATCAAACATCTCTTGACGAATGAGGTGACATCTTGTTTCATACGCCTCCACCAGAACTGGCTGCGTAGATCCTTATACATCTTCTTCCCGCCCAGGTGGACACTCATCCTGCTGCAATGAGCTCGCTGTAATATACCCCGACGCAACTCAGGTACATCCGGTACTACCCATCGGTCGCCAATCCTCAATGAACCGTCCTCAGCCGTCCTGAACTTCGACGACTGACCTGAACGAATCAATGACATCCATCTCTGAACCTCTGCGTCGGTCCCCTGAGCCTTCCTGATGTGATCATAAATAACAGGCTCAGCTAACAAGGTCAAAACCTGTACCGGTGAAGAAGATACCTCGAAATCCAAACCCAACTGACAGTAGGAGGCAAACATAGCTGACAAACTCATAACATCCTCCGCTATACTCCTCACCTTCCGACTCAAAGCGTTGGCTGTGAGATTCGCTTTCCCGGGATGGTATTGGATTTCACAATCGTAATCCTTCAGCAGATCCATCCATCTCCTCTGCCTCATGTTCAGCTCAGCCTGTGTAAACAAGAACTTCAGGCTCTTGTGATCAGTGAAGATGGTGAATGAGGTACCGTATAAGTAGTGTCGCCATATCTTCAAGGCGAACACTATAGCTGCTAATTCCAGATCATGGACTGGATACATCGTCTCATGTGGCTTCAACTGCCTAGAAGCATAAGCCACCACATGCCTGTCCTGCATCAGTACGCATCCTAGGCCCTGTAGCGATGCGTCAGTATAAAGGATAAACCCCTTGTTCTCCCTGGGAATCACTAGAACTGGTGCCGTAGTCAGTCTGTGCTTTAATTCCCTGAAACTCTGCTCACAAGCCTCTGACCAACAAAATGGGACTCCCTTCTGAGTCAGCAGTGTAAGTGGCTTGGCGATCTTTGAGAAACCCTCGACGAAACGTCGGTAATAGCCGGCCAGACCAAGAAAACTTCGAATCTCACTGACTGAAGTAGGGGCGGACCAATCCATAACTGCTCTTCCTGGGATTTACTGATATCCCCTCTCGAGAGATAATGTGACCCAAGAATGATACACTACTCAGCCAAAACTCACACTTGCTGAGTTTGGCGTACAATTGGTGATCTCTGAGAATCTGTAGTACTGTCCTCAAATGATCGGCATGTTCCTCCTCACTCCTTGAGTAGACAAGGATGTCATCAATGAACACGATCACAAACTGATCGAAGTACTCTTGAAACACTCTGTTCATCAAACTCATAAAAACTGCAGGTGCATTTGTCACACCGAAAGGCATCACCAAGAACTCATAGTGTCCATACCGAGTTCTAAAAGCTGTCTTCTGGACATCATCAGCTCTAACCCGCACCTGGTGATAGCCTGACCTCAAATCTATCTTTGAATAAACCTCTGTACCCTGAAGCTGATCGAACAGATCATCAATCCTCGAAAGTGGATACCTGTTCTTCTCTGTGGCCTTGTTCAGTTGCCTGTAGTCAATGCACAGACGCATTGAACCATCCTTCTTTTTCACGAACAAGACTGGCGCACCCAAGGCGATACACTAGGATGAATGTATCCCTTGTCGAGGAGCTCCTGTAACTGTACTTTCAGCTCTCTCAGCTCTGCCGGTGCCATCCTATATGGGGCACGAGAAATGGCTGATGTCCCCGGCAGTAGCTCAATGGCAAACTCCACATCTCTGATCGGCGGACACCCTGGAATCTCATCCGGGAATACATCAATGAACTCTGCCACAACCGGAATGTCCTCGGCTCTCACTTCCTTCTCTTTTGATGCATTCACGGCATAAATAAGGTAGCCCGTGTGGCCGCGTTCCAATAACCGCGACATCTTAACCGTTGAGATCACTGGAATCTTTGGACGAGAGTCGTCCCCATAAAAAGTCCACTGGAACCCCTGATCAGACAGAAAACGTACCATCCTCTGTCGGCAATCTACCACAGCTCGGTATCTGCTCAACACATCAATGCCGATAATGCAGTCAAAATCTGTCATCTCTAATTGAATCAGATCGGCCCTCAGATCATTGCCCTCAAAATAAATGAGGCAATCAGATAAACGTCGGTCAGCAATCACATGCTTCCCCGTGGGTGTCGAGACCATGAGAGGCGTGGGTAACAGAGACAAGCACAAGCGGTGTCTCTCCACAAAAGCAGCAGACACAAAAGAATGGGAAGCACCTGTATCTATCAATATAAGTGCAGGGTACGTAAGTAAATGGCACGTACCAGCAATGACCTCCTCCGGGGCTGCCTCAGCCTGCTCCCGAGTCAGTGCATACACCTGACCCTGCGGCGGTCCTGCCGTCTGACCTCCCTGTGGTCGAGGTGCAAACGGTTGTCTCTGTGGTGCCCTCCCAGCATCAAACCTTGGCCTATTCGGCCCAGAGTCTGCCTGTCTCTATGGTGCTCTCCGATTGGGGCAACCTCGATCCAAGTGGCCCACCTTGCTACAAATATAACAACCCTGACAGTCACGTGACAAGTGCCATCCTCCACAATGGTCACACCTGCTTCCTCCCACCTTGCTCCCGCGTGTGGGTCCCCGATTGTTTTGCTTCTGACCCTGAGACTTCTTCCCACCAAATCTGGAAGATGATGAGGCCCCACGAGCCTTGAACTGATCCCCTCGTGGCCTCAGACTATCAGCAACAGGCCTCTGTTGTGGTACGAAAGGGGGTACAACGTCCTTGTACGCGCCCACTACAATTTCTGCCAACTCTGCCCTAATCAGGGCATCATCAAATGAGCTGGGGTTGTTGGAGACAACCCGATCAAATAGCTCTGGTCTCAGTCCCTTCAAAAAATTTCTCATCTTGGCATGACTGCTGACAGCAATATGAGGTACATACCTCAGCAGTGAGGAATACCTGCATAGCGTAGTCTGACACTGACAGGCTGCCCTGCTTCAAATTATTGAACTCATCTTCCTTTAATTGTCTGGCAGCTGCAGAAAAGTACCGGTTAAGGAACCGGGTCCTGAATACAGTCCAATCAACCGTCATACCCTGAGCTCTCAGCTCCTGACTGTTTTCTTCCACCACATGGAAGACTTCTTCGCTAACTGGAACTCTGCCAACCTCAGCCAGGCAATCCGTGCACAGGGTGACGATACGAATATCTGTTCCAGTCTCTCAAGCCATTCCTTGGCTGCTTCCCCAGTCTCAGTCCCTTCAAATATCGGTGGATGATAGCTCAAGAACTGGGTCAGACTTATCTCCCCTGGTAGCAGTATCTGTGCAATAGGCTCCAAGCCTACGGCAGGGTGGCGTTAACGGATTCGTCTGAGCAATACTAGCGTTCATACTGCCCATATCCCATACCTCTTCATTGAGGTTCTCCGGGTTAATAGCCGACATGCTGCAACACAAGAGTTAACAAAGACAAGTTACTGATAGCTTGAGGCCACGAGGGGAGTCATTTAAGCTTCGTGGTGCTTCTTCATCCTCTCGGTTCAGTGGGAAGAAATCTTTTAACTGGAAGCAGGAGAATAGGAAGAGCAATCTATTGGCCAACCGGGGACCCATGCAAGTGAATAGAACGGGGGAAACAAGGTGTGACAATTGTGGAGGGCCACACTCATCGATCAACTGCCCAGCTTGTTACAGTTGTGGTAAGATGGGCTACATCTCTCAGTATTGCCCCACTCGGGGAGGACAGTCAGATTTCCAGGTGAATAGGCCGAGATTCGATGATAGGACAGTGCATCAGAGGCAACAGATTTTGCCTCGACCATCCGGAGGTCAGACAGTGGGACCGTCCCAGGGGCAAGTGTACGCACTGACTAGAGAGCAGGCCCAGGCAGCCCAGAAGGAGGTGATTGCCGGTACGTGCCATTTATTTATGCACCCTGCTTTTATTTTGATAGATACAGGTGCCTCCCACTGTGAGACCCCGTTATCTCATACATATTATTAGGTGCAATTAAAGAGAATTAATCATATTAAATCATAGTATTGAGTCGTGTTGAAAACCTGAGCTTATAGAGATTACAGTACCAAAAGTTTCAAAAAGGAATCATACATATTCCTAACCAGAGGGTACTAAACTCCATAGTTTTACTCTACCCTTGTAAAAACTATACATAAGAGTTTCTCTATCCTGCTATCCCCTTTAGCACTCCTTTAAGCTCATCATGCATGTTCTCTGTATCAAATGCACCTACAAAGACAACCCTCAACACATGAGCATACCGTGATTCATATTCAACATAATATGAATGTAAAGCGTAAATGCACAAATCATAAATACAAAGCACTTCCTGTATTTTCAAGAATTTACAACGCCCATTGGTTGTCCCTGTACCATAACTCATAATAAACACATTATATGAAATTATGGATCCTTTAATAATGTCATGACATATCACCTCTTTCTTTACACAGCTTTTCAGTCATATATCAATAGTTATTTCAATGCTTCTTGCTTCAACATCTCATAATGAGCGGTACCATCTTTCCCGCTTCATTACTACACAATCTGATAATGAGCGGTACCATCCTCCCCGCTTCATTACCACACAATCTCATAATGAGTGGTACCATCATCCCCGCTTCATTACTACACAATCTCATAATGAACGGTCTTCATTACTACATAATCAGCATAAGCATTAAAATCTACACTGTGATCTCTCTTGACTCGTGGAATACACCTTCTTTATTCCACATCACAATATGCAACAACAGTGCATAATATGCAACAACAATGCATAATAACATGTACCATACCCATAATGCGTCACTTGCATTATCATGTGTCAAAAACAAACATAAAGTACATGTTACCGTCGGGTGCCCGTACGTCGCTTACGTACCTTTCAAAATGTAGAGGAGTCAACAGACTTTATCTCCTCGACTGTGCTGGTACCTGAGATGGTTCTACATAACCACACAACACAATATTAGGCACCTCATTACAATCCAATATCAAAAATTAAACAAAATATAACAATTTATATTTTTCAACATTCTGGGTCTCTCGATCGATCGGCCCATCTTTTCGATCGATCGAGAAGACACCTTCAATCAATACCAAGGTTCTGCCTTGCTCGATCGATCGAGATGGAATTCCGATTGATCGAGATGGAATTCCGATCGATCGAGATGTCCTGTTCAAGAACACAAATTCTAGAATTCTCGAACACTCATTTTTACACCCTTCGATCTAGCATATAAGATACACCACATGTTTGAACAAATATGCTAAGGGCTACAATACACTACCCTGAGTGTATTCATCTAAAAGTTATACCCCAAACGCAAACCCTCATGCATCAAAATCGTCCATTTACCTCAGTACTCAACCAAACTTTCTGAAAAACAGGGCATAAATACTCAGCCCAGAATTCTCGAGCAGGCATCTTCACAACACCAAAACTACCACATAACCCGTAAACCATGCTCAAGGAAACATTCTAGCAACATCACAAAACTACCATGTATGTGTTCACGTCAAAGGTTTATTCGAAACCTAAGCTAACATGCCGCAAATCTTCATGATAAAACTCCTACTCAACATAAAAATAGGGCACTTCCCCTGCCCAGATTTTCGAGGAACACTTTTCACAACTCGAAATCTAACACATAAAGCATGTAAGTTGCTTAACCAAACATGCTAGGGGCTTCATAAATATCACATGTAAGTACTCAAAACAATATTTCATCGAATCTTAAGGTAGCATGCCAAATCTGCTATAAGGAAAATACATGCTTAAAAATCTGAAAACTGGGAAATATATGACTCCTCACCACTTTTTGGCTCGACTTTCCTTCAAGAAAAAGAGCAATAAAACGTGATCTTCTTCTTCCTACCTGTTGTCTGAGTGTGGTTCGAGTTTTAGGAGAGAAGGAGGAGACTTTGGAGGAGGGGAAATTGATTAATTCAGATAGACAAAAGTCATGCTTGGCCAACTGCTTTCCGGGAAACAGGGGGTAGGGGCATGGGTTGCAGCCAAGTGGGGGGGGGGGGGGGGGGGTGGTGTGTTTGGGTGGCCTCGTGGTGTTTAATTGTTTCCCAGTATTTCGTACGATGTATTAAAATATCCCTCTTTGATGTTTTATAATTTTACCACATCAATACATCAACAAAAACACCTAACATGCCTCCTAAACCATATCATCAAAATAAATATAACACCAACCACATTCCTTAATTCCCAAACTTAATTACATGCTTTTACCACATAAAGTATAACCCATAACCCCAAATTAAATCATGCCTTTAACACATAATAAAATTAGCACATCAAAGCATGTTTACACATAATCCTTTCGGGAATATCACACCCACTCTTTTGTATCTGTTGGCTTTGTGGAGAGAACCATATGTGAACGTCTTCGTTACCCACGCCTCTTATGGTCTCGACCCACCAGAAGAAATGTTGTTGCTGATCAGTTTCTTGCGGATTGCCTCATTTATTTTGAGGGCAACGAGTTGAAGGCAGATTTGATCGTGTTGGGTATGTTAGACTTCGATTGCATTGTAGGCATCGACATTTTGAACAGATATCAGGCATTCGTGGACTGTCGGTAGAGAACAGTTCGGTTCAGATCTGATATGGGAATACACTGGACTTTTTATGGCAACGGTTCTCGTGCGAAGATTCCGTTGATATCTGTGATATCCCCGAAATGATTATGTGCATTTGAACATTAATTATGTTATGAAGATTATGGTATTAATTTAATAATATTGGAATATGCTTAGTCATTCAGTGGTCATGGTCTAGTAATGCATTTCAGGGTGTATGTGATATATGTTGGGAATTTGGGTTATGTCATGATTATATTGGGGTGGGTGTTGTTCGTATTGGTGAAGCATGTTTAATTGGAATTTGAAGTATTTTATTGTTTAAATATTATAAAATATCATGTGAGGATATTTTAATACATCATGCTAAATACCGGGACCAAAACATAACACATCACACCACCTATCATCAACCACCCCCCCCCCCCCCCCCAAACCCATACCTGCTGAAGCTGCCCATACCCCTCACTTTAACTCTCCACCACTCAACCCCTATCACTTCTCTTCCCCAACTTTCTCCTCCACATTTTCGTCCAACATACCAGCTGCATGTAGGAGGAAGAAGACTGCCAATTATTGGTGTAAAACCTTGCAAAAAGTTGGAGCCAAAAGAGTAAGGAACCATAGCTTGTTTTGGTTAATTTTTGTTGAGTTGTGATAAGTTGTTGTGTAGAAATGGCATGTATAGTGTCTTTGTGTGGAGGTTATTGTTTTGTGTAGCTACATGGTGGTATATTGAAGTATTTTGTATGTTAAATTGTTGGGGTATAATGGTTTAAGGTGTATTTTATGGTAGCTTTTGGCTGGTGCTCGAAAATGCAGGTTGTTCGCGATTTACAGACATTGGCGATCGATCGGCGCATTTTCCCGATCGATCGCGAGCGCCAGAGTGCGAGGCAGTGGCTATTGGCGATCGATCGCGAGTTTGACATGATCGATCGACGATGCCGCGATCGATCGGCACAACTTGAGCGATCGATCGGCGAAGACAGAATTTTGAATGTTGAGGCAGTAGCATCTCGCGATCGATCGGGGCTTATTGGCGATCGACCGCGAGAAGCCAAATGTGGTGTTTTGAATTATTATTGTAGGATTTTTGGTATTGGGCTATTATTGGCATCTAATATTGTGTTGTACACTTGTGTAGAGCCTTCACAGATAGCCACACAACGCAGGGGATAGGTCCTGCAATATTACCATATTTTGGAAAGGTACGTAAGCGACGTACGGGCACCCAACGGTAATGTGTATTATATGTTTGTCGATTTGACATATGATAAATGCAAGTTTGTGCATTATGAGTACGATACATGTTATGCAGTGTTGTTGCATATGTGTGATGTGGAACATTGGGTGTGTATTCCACGAGTCACGGATATCACAGTGATGATTTTAATGCTTACCGCTATTATACCGCTAAAATGTGGAGCGAGGGGTGTAGGTCCACTTGCACATGGAGGCGAGGTTTACCATACGAAGCGAGGATAGAAAAACCGCTTGTATGAAGAAGCGAGGGAGGGGAGGACCGCTTACTCTAAAGTTATGAAGCGAGGGGCATTAAAATACACTGATGATAAACTGACTAAGGATTGAAGTAAAGATTTAAGAAGTGAAGTTATATCATGACATTTATTTAAAGAAACCATAATATCATATATTGATTTGATTATGAGTTATGGTACAGGGACAACCAAAATGGGCGTTTTAAATGCATTGGAAATTCAGGAAGTATCCTATGCCTATGATTTATGCATTTATGCTTTACATTCATATTATGATTGATATGAACTATGATGTGCTCATGTGTTGGGGGTTGTCTTTGTAGGTGCTTTTGACATGGAGAACCAGGGTTGGGGTTGATACGCTGAGCTGTAAGGAGTGCTAGAGGATTAGCATAACAGAAATTCCTTTTGTACAGTTTCTACAAAGTGTAGAGTAAAGCTATAGTATAGTACCCTTTTGTTAGGAATATGTATAATTCATTTTTGAACTTTTGGTACTGTAATCTCTTAAGCTCAGGATTATTAACACAGCCTAATACTCTGATTTATGAATGATTACTTCTCTTAATTGCACCTTAGAATCTTGTTTAGATAACGGGGTCTTACAATATCAGCGATCAAAATGTCCCAGTTGTTGGAACGTGGTCACACGGGCTATCTTATCTATGTCGTGGACACGACGGGAAAGAATAAAGAATTGAGAGTGAAGGATGTACCCGTGGTAGCAGAGTTTGCTGATGTGTTCCCTGATCAGATCCCAGGATTCCCATCGGCTAGAGAAGTCGAGTTCGGGATTGAGTTATTACCGGGGACATCCGCTATCTCTTGTGCCCCTTACAGGATGGTACCGGCGGAGTTAAGGGAATTGAAGGAGCAATTACAGGAACTCCTTGACAAAGGATATATACGCCCTAGCATATCGCCATGGGGAGCACCGGTCCTTTTTGTGAAGAAGAAGGATGGATCGATGCGTCTGTGCATCGATTACCGGCAACTGAATAAGGCCACGGTGAAGAACAAGTATCCTCTCCCAAGGATTGACGATTTGTTTGATCAGTTGCAAGGTACAAAATTGTATAGCAAGATTGATTTGAGGTCAGGGTACCACCAGATTCGGGTAAGAGAGGAGGATGTGCAGAAGACAGCATTTCGGACTCGGTATGGGCACTATGAGTTCCTAGTTATGCCTTTCGGTGTGACGAACGCCCGGCTGTATTTATGATCTTGATGAACAGAGTGTTCAACCATATCTTGACCAGTTCATCATAGTGTTTATTGACAATATGTGATGTCCAGATTATTATTAATCATTTGTTGGACTAAATATGATTTGGATTTTATTGATAATTAATTTTAGAATTAATAATTAGAAGTGGAATTGACCAAGTGAAGGTCAACTGACAAGTTAATCGGATCCTAAAATATTTTGAGATTGTATAATATACTCCGATAATATTTTAGAGATAAATTAATTAAAATGAAGAATTTAAGTTTTGGGTTTTTGGAGTGTGTATAAATCCCAATCGTTGTTTATAAATAATATATCATTGCACCGGTGTCACTTCGATGTACAAAACCGGATCAGGGTACAAAAATAAATATGTTATGTTGGGCATTTTTCGGACACACAGAAAAACATGTAAATACACGCACTGAAAATCCCGATCCCCTTTCCTTCGCTGCTGGTCGACCCCGCGCCGTTCAGGCCGCGCGCACGCCGTCGTCCGACCCCTTCCGCTTCGTCCGAACCGCCACCGCCTTCGTCTCTTCCAGGCGCATCTTCCCATACCAAGAACATGAAATTTCGTCGCGGATTGCGTCCGGATCTTGCAAGGAAGCGCGCGGATAAAATTTCCAAATTCGTCCGATTTTGGGACGATTTTCTTCCAATAATTTTGTGGGTAATCTTCCTCATCCTTCAATCGTTTTTCCCCTGAAATCCCTCGAATTTTTGATGAAGATTGGTTCGATTTTGCTAGCATTTTGGAAGGGTTTGCTAGTGTGTGTTCGTGTGTGTGCAGCAGTGTGTGCGTGAGTGTGTGTTCTGTGCGTGTGTTTGTATCCAGCATGTATTAGTGTGTATAGGTGAAGTTTATACAAGAAAATGTGTATTCCAACATGTATTGGTATAGGTACAAGACTTCTACATATGTTGTGCCTTGTGGTTGGATGATGTTTTGTTAATGTAGAAGGCAAACTTGGTTTGGTGTAGTGGGTTAAGGCGATTATGTGGTTATAATTCGAGTATGAACATTATAATTGGAAACTCGATAGCATGAGACATGTTATTGATTGTTAGTATTAAATGTTGATTTATGCATTGGCTTAGTATTATTGTTGGTTAAAAGATGACTAAAATCATGCATGGAAGGTGTTTGTTAATATGCTTAAAATGTGATTCAAGTGAGGGTCTAAACCTTGTTATTGCTAATAAGTGGTGAAAAGAATTGACTTCTATGGTTTGTAGCCATTATAATATTTTGGTGGGTGTTGGGCTATGGTGTGGATTATATTACCTTTAGAGGCATGTACGGTATATGTTAACATGGAATAGAATTTATGGTGATGTATATGCTTGAATGTGTAGCATAGCATGTATTTATGATTTATGTCACTTTATTGAGTTTCAAATCTTAATAGTACTAAATCAAGAATTTTGGAATCCAATGCATCTTTAAATTGTTAAAGTTGAATTTAATCAATAAATGACTTTATGTTGGGATTAAGGGGATTAGATTTAAAAGGGTAGAATCTTGTATCTACAGGGATCCCTTCTTTCGTGTCTTGGTTTGAATCACCTCGGTGTGGGTTTGAATGTTTGGAGCATGTTAATTGGCTTAATTGGATTTTTTAGTTAGACACTAGTTGGATATTATTATGCATACACCCTTGCACTTCCTTTCCCTCTGTTGAACTTGTGTGTCTAGTGAACTGCTATGTGAGTTGGACGTGATCTTGCACGTATGGGTGTGTGTATCCTGCATCATGTGTGTGATGTAGAGGATGGTGGGAGAAAATGGGGTTTTTGCATCACCAATGTTATATCATGATTAATGTGAGGATGTGTGCATCCAAAGTATTGATTATGATTTGATTCATAATATTGAGTTATTGATTTGTGATATGGAAATGAAAGTAAGAACTATTTGATTGTTATTCATTGCTTGGATTGTGAGCTAATATTGATTGATATTCGATATAGACTCTACAGGAGACTTCGGACGTTGATCATAGCTTGTTCATGTTGTCTTCTATAAGGTACGTGGTGACGTACGAGCAGGTATATCTAGTATCTATACATTCATGTATACATGCAATTTTGAATATGATGATTCAGGTAAGTGGTTGACTTTAATAATTGAGTTTCATATACGAGTTATGGGGGACACGTAGTGGTACGTGATCCGACTTTCCTTGTTGAGTAGTGATGCCGTGGGCATGGGCGATATGAGAAAATATCGAGAATGAGATGGTGGGATAACCAGGTTTACATTGGGATAACCAGGTTTACATTGATGTTGAACTATTTATGTTTGAGCATAAATAATATATTGTCATTGTATTGAATTCATAAGCGTTGTTGAGTATTACATTTTCAATGACAATACTAAACTTGACATTATGAAGTGTGTGAGTTCGAAACAGGAACAGTGTGTGGAAGACATACAAACTTGGAATTGTACGGGGAGTATATTTTATGAGTTTTGAATAATCTAAATTATTGCATTATGATTTTGTAAGTTGATTTGTGATTGAATATTGAGTGGGAGTGTGCTCACCCTGTGTGGGGGCTGTTTCTGTTGAAACAGGTACAACAGGTACGATGCTGCTTTGGAGTTCTAGGCTCGAACCTTGTTGGATGATGCTTCCAGAAGCGTAGTATGAGATTGAGCCGATATACGAGGTTGAGCTGTGGGTAAATATTAATTATGCATCCGGATGAGTATCCGTTATTCGTTGCTCTTCTGTGAGCACTTGTATCTGTATATGGACGGTATAAGGGTGTTGAAACCCACTTTTGCTGTCTTATTAGTGTGGTGTCTTCCCTGGCTGGGAATTTACTTAGTGTTTCTATATTCTGCTTAGTATTGTGTTGTCCTTGGTCGGGAGTTATATTATGTGATGTGTTTTATTTCCGTATAGCTAAGTTTGTGGGGAGACTCTGCCCAAATTTTATAAAAACCCACAATGTAAAAGTGGTGTAATGGGGATGGTATTGGGTGAAATCTTTGAGTCTATTTGTTGGTAGTGATGATCAAATAATGTTGAACATTATTTATGTCATGGGATTATGGGGAACATGAAATGATTCTTTTTATAGAATGAAAAGAAAAATGAAAAAATTTATACACATACGACGTCATAAATGAGCTAATGACGAGTTTAAGTGTTGGGGCCTTACATTAGTGGTATCAGAGCAGTGGTTAGCTCTTTGGGACTGTTGAGGGCCTGAAACATGCTGATAGGAATGAGTAGCACATATTTATGCATAATAGTAGTTAGTGTTGCGTGACACGACTGTTTTGCTTATGTTTGTTTATGATCTATGGTCATAGTGGATCAATTATATGTCATGACATCTATGGAATCAATATAACCTGTTGATTATGATTGTGAGTTGTGGCACAGGAACAACCAAATGGATCATTTTGAAAGGCATTGGAATACAGGAAGTACTTTGTGCTCATAGTTTATGCATTTGCTCGTTATAATCATATTGTGGTGAATATGGATTATTATATGCTCATGATTTGTGATTGTTCCTGTAGGGACACTATGACACGAAGGGCTAAGGCCAGGGTTGAAAGACACGAAACGGTAACCTGGGTTTTATATACGTCATGGATTATTCATTGTGGATTGCATGTGTACAATGGAGTGATGATTTTAATGCTTTGCCGCCAAATGTTGAAGCGAGGGGTGGGAGTATCGCATGTCGCATTTGAGCGAAGTGCATTAAAATAGACTCATGATGATATATATTGGATATAGTATATGCATTGTGTTGCAGGTATGGATGGAATGCTTGGTGAATATCCCATGAGTCATTGTTATGGATGAGTGATGATTTTAGATGCTTGCCGCTATTTGTTTGTTTTGTGCCGCTAAAATGTGAAGCGAGGGGTGGGAGCGCCGCATGTCACATTGAAGCGTGGTTATCATATGAGGCGAGGAAAGAATATTTGCTGCTAAAATATGAAGTGAGGGGTGGGAGCGCCGCATGTCCATTTAAGCGAGGTTATTCTATGCCGCCTATATGTAAAGCGAGGGGTGGGAGTACCGCATGTTGTATTTGAGCGAGGGGCATTAAAATACACTACCGTAACAATGACTAGGGACCGGCTATTCTATTGGCGATGGTTTATGCCGCTGGGTATTCATAGCGATGGTTCATTCCGCTATTCTATTGGCGATGGTTTATGCCACCAGGTATTGATAGCGATGTCTCATTCCGCTATATTGATTGGCGATGGTTCTTGCCGCCGGATATATTGATAGCGATGTCTCATTCCGCTATATTGATTGGCGATGGTTCTTGCTGCCGGATATATTGATAGCGATGTCTCATTCCGCTATATTGATTGGGGATGGTTCTTGCCGCCGGATATATTGATAGCGATGTTTCATGCCGCTATATTATAGGCGATGGTTATTCCGCCAGGTACATGTATAGCGATGCCTCTTTCCGCTATGTCATTGGCGATGGCTCATGCCGTCAGACATGTGTTTAGCGATGGTGCATTCCGCTGATTCCATGGCGATGGTTCTTGCCACCGATTATATATATAGCGACGTCTCATTCCACTATTCTGTTGATGGTGAGTATATCAATTTGTATATTGATATGAAATCAGATTTTGTGGAATATTTATGTTGAGAACAGGGACAATTTAAAGTATCAAGTGTGGATCAACTGTGTACAGTAAGTGTTATTACATCTTGTTGTTTTAAGAATGTATATTCATTATGATTATGGATAGTATACGTGTGCCAGTAGTGGCGATGAGTATTATGTACCGCCGTAGGGCGATGAGGATTGATGCATTGCCATTGTGTTAGTAATGAATATTTTTCATACCGCTATTGTGATTAGCGATGAATGCTGTTGTATCGCAATTGTGTAAGCAATGAGTATTGATGATGCTTTGATTGCAGATGGCAATAGAAGTTGTGCTATGTACAGTTATGTTATTGCTCATTGGGTATATGTGATTTAGGCCCAAGAGGATATTGGATCGATCCAGTAGGACAAAGTATCGAGGTAAACCGTTTCAGTTGGTTGAACATATTGTATATGTTGATTCGAGTTATTTTGTTGATTCATATTGATTTTGGAATCATGTACATGTAGAAAAGTTGATAATGGAATTGAAGTGGAACCTAGATGTGTCATTCTTATTTTGTTGCGGTAATAAGGCAAGAAGGGGTGTAACCTCTATGATAACACTCTCATATCTACGGTGTGTAGTGATGAGATATTGAAAATAGATGTTAATCATTTTGTGATGATAATTATTGTTGTGAAAGCATGCTAGTTTTGTATGTGGTAGGATTAATAATTGATTAATCACCTATTATGTTGAATGGAATACAATCGGATAGACATGAGTTTAATGAGCGTGTCACGGGATGATATGAGTATGTCGCGTGATGACGCGTGATTACTACGAATGTCGTGTGTGGACATGTGTTCATTGTGAATATTCATGATTAATGAATATTATGTTTCGAGGATGAGTTAAAGATTGATATAAATTGCGTCATTGAGGCATGCAATTAATTCTTATGTTAAATTTCAATCACCCTATGAGACAGTGTACTGTAACATGTTGTGTATAAACTGCGAGAAACTTCTGATGCAGGGAATTAATGTTTGATGACAGAAACATTATGAATATCGAAATGCGTAAATGACAAGGTACGTGTTATGTTACTAGTATTTGAGAAATACTAACGAGATTATTTTGTAATTGTCCTATGACAGATAATAGTTGGGTGAAGTCATGTGGAAATGTTGATATTAAGAGTATGTGAGTGCTGTGATTAATATGATATTATGGTGCCATTGTGTATTGTAGATGATTCCATCTACAAAGGTATGTCACGAACTATTCGATATTGATGTTGATGCCGTGTGTTAGATGAGTATAATCGTGACATGAAAATATTGGTATTAAGCCATTTATCATGAATTGATACTGATGGTCTGTGGCTGTTGGTGTGTATAATGTGTATATACGTATGTGAGAATGACTAATGGGTTTTCTAGTCATTACCTTGCACCAGATAATAGCCAGGAGATGATATATGAAAGATTGATGCGTAAAGGCTCAAGAGTACCGTTACTTCATACGGACGATGGTGATGATGTGCGGATAAGTTGCATACATTTGCAACGACACAGGTATAAAGTTAATTAAGATAAATGTTGATGTATTGTCATATATTCTTGAATATACATGAAAGCATGGATTGCATGATTTAACGAGATTATATGATGGGTACTGTGATGAAAGTATACGACGGGAAATAAGATTATGCAATGGAATTGTGTCGATGAAAGTACACAGGTAGTGAGATATGACAAAGAAGCTTGACGGTTAAACACTCCTTGCGATCGTTGGTGCAATGGGGCACATGTGTGAGCCACGATGATTCCGATGACTGTCATCCTATGGATGGTAAAGTCACTATCTTGAACTATATACGGTACGTAAATTTTACAGTTGGTTTTTATGGTAAGCATGCGTTGAAATTTCGAGGACGAAATTTTATATGTTGGGGAGAATTGTGATGTTATTAATCATTTGTTGGACTAAATATGATTTGGATTTTATTGATAATAAATTTTAGAATTAATTAATTAGAAGTGGAATTGACCAAGTGAAGGTCAACTGACAAGTTAATCGGATCCTAAAATATTTTGAGATTGTAAAATATACTCCGATAATATTTTAGAGATAAATTAATTAAAATGAAGAATTTAAGTTTTGGGTTTTTGGAGTGTGTATAAATCCCAATCGTTGTTTATAAATAATATATCAGTGCACCGGCGACACTTCGATGTACAAAACCGGGTCACGGTACAAAAATAAATATGTTATGTTGGGCATTTTTCGGACACACAGAAAAATGTGTAAATACACGCACTGAAAATCCCGATCCCCTTTCCTTCGCTGCTGCTCGACCCCGTGCCGTTCAGGCCGCGCGCACGCCGCCGTCCGACCCCTTCCGGCGCGTCCGAACCGCCAACGCCTTCGTCTCTTCCAGGCGCATCTTCCCATACCAAGAACATGAAGTTTCGTCGCGGATTGCGTCCAGATCTTGCAAGGAAGCGCGCGGATAAAATTTCCAAATTTGTCCGATTTTTGGACGATTTTCTTCCAATAATTTTGTGGGTAATCTTCCTCATCCTTCAATCGTTTTTCCCCTGAAATCCCTCGAATTTTTGATGAAGATTGGTTCGATTTTGCTAGCATTTTGGAAGGGTTTGCTAGTGTGTGTTCGTGTGTGTGCAGCAGTGTGTGCGTGAGTGTGTGTTCTGTGCGTGTGTTTGTATCCAGCATGTATTAGTGTGTATAGGTGAAGTTTATACAAGAAAATGTGTATTCCAACATGTATTGGTATAGGTACAAGACTTCTATATATATTGTGTCTTGTGGTTGGATGATGTTTTGTTAATGTAGAAGGCAAACTTGGTTTGGTGTAGTGGGTTAAGGCGATTATGTGGTTATAATTCGAGTATGAACATTATAATTGGAAACTCGATAGCATGAGACATGTTATTGATTTAGTATGAAATGTTGATTTATGCATTGGCTTAGTATTATTGTTGGTTAAAAGATGACTAAAATCATGCATGGAAGGTGTTTGTTAATATGCTTAAAATGTGATTCAAGTGAGGGTCTAAACCTTGTTAGTTGCTAATAGGTGGTGAAAAGAATTGACTTCTATGGTTTGTAGCCATTATAATATTTTGGTGGGTGTTGGGCTATGGTGTGGATTATATTACCTTTAGAGGCATGTATGGTATGTGTTAACATGGAATAGAATTTATGGTGATGTATATGCTTGAATGTGTAGCATAGCATGTATTTATGATTTATGTCACTTTATTGAGTTTCAAATCTTAATAGTACTAAATCAAGAATTTTGGAATCCAATGCATCTTTAAATTGTTAAAGTTGAATTTAATCAATAAATGACTTTATGTTGGGATTAAGGGGATTAGATTTAAAAGGGTAGAATCTTGTATCTACAGGGATCCCTTCTTTCGTGTCTTGGTTTGAATCACCTCGGTGTGGGTTTGAATGTTTGGAGCATGTTAATTGGCTTAATTGGATTTTTTAGTTAGACACTAGTTGGATATTATTATGCATACACCCTTGCACTTCCTTTCCCTCTGTTGAACTTGTGTGTCTAGTGAACTGCTATGTGAGTTGGACGTGATCTTGCACGTATGGGTGTGTGTATCCTGCATCATGTGTGTGATGTAGAGGATGGTGGGAGAAAATGGGGTTTTTGCATCACCAATGTTATATCATGATTAATGTGAGGATGTGTGCATCCAAAGTTGTGGGGTCTTCCCACCTTAACAGTGATTAAAAGACATAAGAAGGACTAATCATGCATTAAGGTAACATCTTAAGGTTTTGGTTGTTACACGAGCTAACAGGATTACAGGCCAAAATACAAAACTTCAAAAATAATTCATTATATTCTAAAAGAATATCATTTAGATTTACACTACTCCTAGAGTAGATACTAATCAAAACTTGAATCCTATGCATTCCTGTGTCCCTAGTAGCTCACTGCCTCAACCCGACCCTTAGTCCTTTCGTCCAAAAGTGTACCTACAGGGATAACACATCATGAGCATATATAATCTTACTTAACATCATAAAACATCATAGTAAATGCATGAAACATTGGTTAAGTAAATATGCTGGTTATTCATTCACTTCTTATTGTTGTCCCTGATTTAGAATCATGCATATGGGGCATCTTACCCCCGTGGCATCTTACCACAATATCATCGTATGGCCTCTTACCATATGGGGCATCTTACCCCGTGGCATCTTACCACAATACATCGCATGGCCTCTTACCATGTGGGGCATCTTACCCCGTGGCATCTTACCACAATACATCGCATAGCCTCTTACCATGTGGGGCATCTTACCCCGTGGCATCTTACCACAATACATCACATAAATGTCATCATATAAGCATCGTATAAACAATAAACATCATATGAACTTCATCGTATAAACATCATATAGACATCATGAATACTCATGCAATAAAAGCATAGTCGTAGTATAGAGATGTGTGTTACCGTCCGATGCTCGTACGCTTCTTACGTACCTTTTCAAAAGGAGGAGGAGTCAACAGACTTTATCTCCTTGATGGTACCGGTACCTGGGATGGTTCTACAAGATCACATAATACCATATTAGATGCCTCAAAACCATCTCACATCATAAACTTAACAAAATAAAACATCATTATATTTTTCAACTTTCTGCCTGTCTCGATCGATCGGCCAAAAGTCTCGATCGATCGAGACACTGTGCACTAACAGTTCCTTAGCTTCCTGCCTCGCTCGATCGATCGAACATTTTACCGATCGATCGAGGAGCTTCACCGATCGATCGAGAAATCCTTCGATCGATCGACGCTAAAATTTTGAAAACATGCTTAGACCTTCTGTCTCGCTCGATCGATCGGGACCAAATCTCGATCGATCGAGAACTCTGAAAAATCGGGATTTTCCCCAGATTTTTGAGCACCTCTTTTCACACCATCTTTTCTACTTCATAACATACATAAGATGCCTAAAAAAGAATATCAATAACTTCCTCATACTTCCATTCATGTATTAAAATCAAAGGTTCAATCATAACTTAAACCGACATGCATTAAAATACCCCATCTTTATCAGTGTCCAATCAACTTGTTCAGAAAAACAGGGCATAATACACAGCCCAGAATTCTTGAACACACATCTTTATAGCAATGAAACTACTACATATCCCGTAGTTTATGCTTAAACAAATATGTTGGCATGTTCACCAAACTTTCGTGTATGTAATCATGCCAAAGGTTTATTTATAACCTAAGCTAGCATGCTTCAAATCTTCATAATAAAAGCCCTACTTATCATAAAAACAGAGCACTTCCTTGCCCAGATTTTCGAACACCTAGTTTCAAGCCAACAAATCTTCCACATAGCACATATATCATGCTCATATAAACATGCTAGGAACTTCATAAAAACATCATGAATGAGCTTGAATCGAAGGTTTGACAAAACCTAACCTAGCATGCCATTTTTATACCAAGTAAAAACATTAACCCAAAAAAAACTTAAACCAAACAGAATGTGGTTTCTCACCCTCCTTTGCTCCGATTTTTGGAAGGTTTCTTGCAAAGAATTTTGAAGTTTCTTCCTTCCTACCTGCTAAGCTGGAGCTGGATATATTTTTTTTTTGGACAAAAAGAGGCGAGATTGGAGTGATGGAGGTGAAGTGAAAGAGTGGGGGAAAAGGCATGGGCAACCAGCCACTTGCAGCATGGGTTGGTGGTAGGTGGTGTGGGCTGGGGTGCCATGTGGTGTTTAATTGTATCCCGGTATTTCATACGATGTATAAAAATATCTTCCCTTGATATTTTATAATTGTACTACATCAATACAACAATTAAAACACGTAACATGCCCTCTAAATCCTAACATCATATCATAAATATAACCCCCAATTAAAATACTACGACCCTCTTAAATACATCATAGTTCATCGTCGTAGCACATAATCATATATCATTTCATCATCGTAGCATATAATCATATAACATTTCGGGGGTATTACATTACTCCCCTACTAATAAGATTTCGTCCTCGAAACCCACATGCATCATCATAACGGAACTAAACATAAATACATACCAGAGAATAGTTCCGGATAGTGCTGCACCATATGCCGTTCCGTCTCCCACGTAGCCTCCTCGACACCCCGACGATCCCACTGAACTTTGACCATCGGTATAACTTTGCTCCGTAGTCTGCGATCCTCTCGATCTAGAATTCTGATTGGTCGTTCTTCGTAGGACATATCTGAGTCTAACTGAACTTCTGTAGGCTGTAAGACATGAGACGGATCTGGCTCATACTTTCGTAACATAGAGACATGGAAAACATCGTGTATGCCAGACAAGGATGGCGGTAGAGCCAAACGATATGCCAAAGTACCGATACGCTGTAACACTTCATATGGCCCAACATACCTTGGAGATAACTTTCCCCGCATCCCAAAACGAACCACACCCCTGAAGGGCGAGATCTTTAAGAAGACCCTGTCTCCTAACTGGAATTCTAGTGGTCGTCGCCGCTTATTGGCATAGGCCGCTTGCCTATCTTGGGCCGCTTTCATCTTTTGGCGTATCATCTTAATCTTACTTTCCATTTCCTTGATCATATCCGGTCCTCCGACCGCTTTGCTAGTTAGGTCCTCCCAATACAGTGGTGATCTACATCGTCGTCCATACAGAGCTTCAAAAGGGGCCATTTGAATGCTCGCCTGATAACTGTTATTATAGGAGAACTCCACCAGCGGCACTGAATCCTGCCATGGAGTATCAAACTCCAAAATACACGCCCTCAACATGTCCTCGAGCGTCTGAATGGTACGCTCTGTTTGGCCGTCTGTCTGAGGGTGATAGGCCGTACTCAGTCTCACCTCTGTGCCCAAAGCTGTCTGGAGACCCTCCCAGAAATGTGAAGTGAACCTCGGGTCCCTGTCAGACACTATCGAGACTGGAACACCATGCAACCTCACCACATCCCGTATATACATCTGGGACATCTTCAAGTATGTATATGACATACTGTAAGGGATGAAATGAGCCGTCTTCGTCAGCCTATCCACGATCACCCAGATCGCATCAAATCCTGAGGCCGTCCTAGGTAAGTGGGTCACAAAGTCCATAGATATATGCTCCCACTTCCATTCAGGCACCTCTAAGCTCTTCAGCTCACCACCAGGCCTCTGCCTCTCTGCCTTTACCTGTTGACAGATCAAACATCTTTTAACGAAAACGATTACCTCACGCTTCATGCGTCTCCACCAGAATTGATCGCATAGATCTTTGTACATCTTCTTTCCCCCTGGGTGGATACTGAATCGACTACTGTGAGCTCGCTCCAATATTCCTCTACGCAGTTCTGGTGTATCTGGGACTACCCATCGGTTGCCCAGTCTCAAGGAATCATCCTCAGCCACTCTAAACTTGGATGGTTGGCCTTGAAGTACTAATGATGTCCACCTCTGAACCTCACTATCCGACTTCTGGGCCTTCCTGATCGCCTCAAATATGTCTGGCTCCGCCAATAGGGTCGACACTCGCACAGGCGACGTGTCTACATCGAAATCATAGCCCAGTTGGCAATAAGACGTCATCAAGGCTGACAAACGCATAATATCCTCTGCAGTACTCTTTACCTTCCGACTTAAGGCGTCTGCTATCAAGTTTGCTTTACCTGGATGGTACTCAAGTTCACAATCATAATCTTTGAGCAAATCCATCCATCTTCTTTGCCTCATATTCAACTCTGCCTGAGTGAATAAGAACTTCAGGCTCTTATGATCCGTATATAGTGAAGGACGTGCCATACAAGTAATGCCTCCAGATTTTTAAGGCAAATATGATGGCCGCCAGTTCTAAATCATGCACTGGATACCTGGCTTCGTGTGGCTTCAGTTGCCTCGATGCATAAGCCACCACATGCTTATCTTGCATCAACACACAGCCCAAGCCCTGTAATGACGCATCCGTGTACAAGGCGAACCTCTTATCCTCAGACGGAATCACCAGCACAGGCGCTGTAGTCAAACGACGCTTCAGCTCTTGGAAGCTTTCCTCACAAGCTTCGGACCAAAAGAAGGGAACTCCTTTCTGAGTCAGCTGCGTCAGGGGTTTTGCAATCTTCGAAAAACCCTCGACGAAACGTCGGTAATATCCTGCCAAACCGAGAAAACTCCTTATCTCAGGTACAGAAGTGGGTGCAGCCCACTCCATCACAGCTTCAATCTTCCTTGGATCCACAGATATCCCGTGGCTAGATATGACATGGCCTAAAAATACCACGTTGTCCAACCAGAACTCGCAGTTACTAAGCTTCGCATACAGCTGATGATCCCTAAGGATCTGAAGTACTATTCTCAAGTGCCTTACATGCTCTTCTTCAGTCCGAGAGTAAATAAGTATGTCGTCAATGAAGACTATGACGAACTGATCCAAATATGGCTGGAACACCTTGTTCATCAAACTCATGAAGACAGCTGGGGCATTCGTCACCCCAAAAGGCATGACCAGGAATTCATAGTGCCCATATCTAGTCCTAAAAGCCGTCTTCTGAACATCATCTTCTCTTACTCGAATCTGATGGTACCCCGACCTCAGATCGATCTTACTATAGAGCCTCGTACCTTGCAACTGATCGAACAAGTCATCGATCCTCGGAAGTGGATACTTGTTCTTTACTGTAGCTTTGTTCAACTGCCTGTAGTCAATGCATAAACGCATCGATCCATCTTTCTTCTTAACAAATAAGACAGGCGCACCCCATGGCGATACGCTAGGGCGTATGTAGTTTTTGTCTAGGAGCTCTTGCAATTGAATCTTTAGCTCTCTTACCTCCGCTGGTGCCATCCTATACGGGGCACGAGAAATTGCAGACGTCTCTGGTAGCAACTCAATCCCAAACTCGACCTCTCTCGTCGGTGGGAATCCGGGAATCTCCTCCGGAAAGACATCAGGAAACTCCGCCACTACGGGCACATCCTCAACCTTTAATTCCTTCCTCTTATCCGTCATGTCAACAGCATAGATAAGATATCCCTCATGACCTCGTTCCAATAGCTGTGTCAATACTAAACTTGACATTATGAAGTGTGTGAGTTCGAAACAGGAACAGTGTGTGGAAGACATACAAACTCGGAATTGTACAGGGAGTATATTTTATGAGTTTTGAATAATCTAAATTATTGCATTATGATTTGTGATTGAATATTGAGTGGGAGTGTGCTCACCCTGTGTGGGGGCTGTTTCTGTTGAAACAGGTACAACAGGTACGATGCTGCTTTGGAGTGCTAGGCTCGAACCTTGTTGGATGATGCTTCCAGAAGCGTAGTATGAGATTGAGCCGATATACGAGGTTGAGCTGTGGGTAAATATTAATTATGCATCCGGATGAGTATCCGTTATTCGTTGCTCTTCTGTGAGCACTTGTATCTGTATATGGACGGTATAAGGGTGTTGAAACCCACTTTTGCTGTCTTATTAGTGTGGTGTCTTCCCTGGCTGGGAATTTACTTAGTGTTTCTGTATTCTGCTTAGTATTGTGTTGTCCTTGGTCGGGAGTTATATTATGTGATGTGTTTTATTTGCCGATAGCTCAGTTTGTGGGGAGACTCTACCCAAATTTTATAAAAACCCACAATGTAAAAGTGGTGTAATGGGGATGGTATTGGGTGAAATCTTTGAGTCTATTTGTTGGTAGAGATGATCAAATACTGTTGAACATTATTTATGTCATGGGATTATGGTGAACATTAAATGATTCTTTTTATAGAATGAAAAGAAAAATGAAAAAAATTATACACATACGACGTCATAAATGGGCCTTACACGACATACTCATCTACTCTCGGAGTGAGGAAGAGCATGTGAAACACTTGAGGACAGTGCTCCAAATCCTCAGGGATAATCAGTTATTTGCCAAGCTCAGCAAGTGTGAGTTCTGGTTAAGCAGTGTGGTGTTCTTGGGGCATGTTATATCTAGCTGGGATATCGGTGGATCCCAGGAAGATAGAGGCTGTGATGGAGTGGGCTGCACCCACTTCTGTACCCGAGATACGGAGCTTTCTTGGTTTGGCCGGATATTATCGACACTTCGTCGAGGGATTTTCAAAGATCGCCAAGCCGTTGACTCAGTTGACCCAAAAGGGAGTACCATTCTTTTGGTCTGAGGCTTGTGAGGAGAGCTTCCAAGAGTTGAAACACAGGTTGCCGACGACACCTGTGTTGGTGATTCCTACGGAGAACACCAGGTTTGTTCTTTATACCGATGCATCACTTCAGGGCCTTGGGTGTGTATTGATGCAAGATAAGCATGTGGTAGCTTATGCATCGAGGCAGTTGAAGCCGCATGAGACTAGATATCCAGTCCATGACTTGGAGCTAGCGGCTATTATTTTCGCCTTGAAAATCTGGAGGCATTATTTGTATGGTACGTCGTTTACCATTTTCACAGATCACAAGAGCTTGAAGTTCTTGTTTACTCAGGCAGAGTTGAATATGCGTCAAATGATATGGATGGACTTACTCAAGGACTATGACTGTGAAATAGAGTACCATCCGGGAAAAGCAAACTTGACGTCGGACGCCTTGAGTCGGAAGGTGAAGAGTACTACTGAGGATGCCATGTATATGTCAGCTATGATGACTTCTTACTGCCATCTGGGCTATGATTTCGATGTGGATGCATCGCCGGTATGGGTATCGACTTTATTGGCAGAGCCGGACATTTATGAGAATATCAGGAGAGCCCAGAAGACGGATGATGAGGTTCAGAGATGGTCATCTTTGGTACTTAAGGGACATCCATCAAAATTCAGGGTGGCTGAGGATGGTTCTTTGAGGCTCGGTAGCCGTTGGGTAGTTCCGTGTACGCGGGAGTTGCGTAGAGGGATCTTGGAACGAGCTCATAGTAGCCGATTTAGTATCCACCCAGGAGGGAGAAAAATGTATAAGGACCTATGTGATAAGTTCTGGTGGAAACGGATGAAGCACGATGTGATCGCTTTTGTCAAGAGGTGTTTGATCTGTCAGCAGGTTAAGGCAGAGAGGCAGAACCTGGTGGCGATCGGTAAGGCTCGCGATCGATCGCCTCGACACAGCGATCGATCGCCAGCAGCTGAATTGTGGGAAATGAATTTTTTTGACGAATTTTTGGTATTTGGCTATTATTTGGCTTCTAATATTGGGTTGTGTGATTGTGTAGAACCATCCCAGGTGGCGACGCAACCAAGGAAGTTAAGTCATATCATATCCCACTTTTGAAAAGGTACGTAAAGAGACGTACGGGCGCCCAACGGTACATGTATCTATTATACTCATTGATTATGTATTGTGGATGCGAGTATATATGGAATTGTGCATTGTGGATGCAAATACATGTTGAATTATGCATTATGATTGCATATGTATATGATGATTGTTTGGTGCACATCCCATGAGTCATGGTTATATTGACTTTAATGCTTTGCCGCTGTCACTTGAAGCGATGATAGAATACTTGCCGCTGTCATATTGTAGCGAGGAAAGAATATTTGCCGCCAAATGTTGAAGCGAGGGTATTGCCGTATGTCGCATTTGCGCGAGGTTATTATATGCTCATGTTTTGGGGGTTGTCCTTGTAGGTAAATTTTGGCAAAAAGGGGCTAAGTACGGGTTGAGGCGGTGAGCTTGTGAAGAGCCCTTTTGATAAGCAAGGACAGGATTATTTTGTATAGTGTCTACTCTAGGAGTAGTGTAAAGCTATAGTGATTAACATTCATATTTTTAGGGAATGTAATTAATCCATTTGGAAGTCCTTAAGTTGGCATGTAATTCTTAAGGCTCAAGGTCTCAACACGAACTTTTATACTCTGATTATACATGTTAGCTCTAATTATGCCTTTAATCCGCACTTAAGGAACTAGGGTCCTTACATATGATGTACAACCGAGTTTGGTGGTTTATCCAGGAAACTTCTACCATAAGGATGGGGCATAAGCGTTATTCCTCCAATAAAGGGAAAAAAACCAATTGATAGAACATCGTCCTCTAAATCGAAATGGTCTTCATTTTCTTCTCCTAAGGCTATGACTAACTATCAGAGGAATATGATCGACTCAATATGGAATGCTCATATGTGTAAAAATACACATGACATGAAGGGCTTTCTTCACAATCTTGCATATTATTTCGAACATTAAAATATTTGTAAAGTCTCTAAACACCAGACACATCGACCACTCTTCTCTCTAAAAGAAGGAAAAATTTGATGCTAAAATGCATAGCCGATTTACCTATTGAGGTAAACTCCATTATCCAAAACAAGATTAGGACAAAACCAGATGAATAGAAGAATCTTCTTGTATCCTTCACGTTAGGTAAAAATCGTATTTGGGCAAACTGGTCAATAAACGAAGGCTATGATAAATATCATATCAGGATTGGCATTAACCAACTCTTCGAATTTACTGACGAAATAAGGAAATTACTCGATTATGGCCTTATTGGGTATATTCATTGTCATTGGATTACAAATTTTGATGCTACTCCTAATATCCTCAAGGAAGCAATGGATGATATAAAAAACGATCGAGATTTTCCTGATTATTGCATCATGGTTGATACTATCCCTCCTGAATGGGACTATGAGGAGATTAACAAAAATTTCCTACCAGTGTATCATCCAGGATATACAATTTTCACAATCTATTGTGGATTACATTATATCCCAGGACAGGAACCATATGACTTTCCGTACTTTGAACAATTCGAATACAGAAATCTGAAAACTCATGACTTCCCAACACAGCTGATGGCTAAACACCATGCTGAAGCCATAAAAATTTGTCAGGAAAGAATTAAATTTTCTGATTATCATATTATTAAACATACTCCATTTACTCTAGTTTATGCTACTGGAGGTTATTACAATCCAGGTTCTCAAACTGAGTTAGCCCAGTGAATACTCGCTGAAACAATTCCAATGAGCCTTTTTTGTACTGAAGAATTCCGAACGGCTCAATACTACTGCGGTTGGAATACTGATGAAGATGAGGGCTATTGGCAACAACTAGATAATGACGAACTCCATAATCTGGAAAATCGACTGGACCCATGACACAACAGGTTTGAATTTTAAAATGGGGGACGGGCCACCACTGGAACGAAAGTTAAAGATAATTGAGCATCTTCAAAAGGTGACAAAGACATAAAGAATAAAGAAGAGATAATGGAGCATCTTTCAATAGTGATGTGACATAAAGATGGCATCTGTCAACAGTGATCTGACAACCACTATCATAATGGAGCATCCACTATTAAGGCATCTAATAGATGATTGGACCACTCAACCACTACACCTAATGGGTAATGACTCATCCATTACTAGAAGACTCCTCAGCCTCTATATAAGGACGGCATCGAAGACATTGTAACAAACAAGTTAAATAACTCAACTATAAATTACTCTTTGTATGCTCTTGATAATAATCAAGCTCTTCTGTTTTGAACTAATTTTAAGTTCATAGTTTGTATAAGTTTGAAATATTATAAGTTTGTAATATATTTCCTTGTTCATATTAATATTATTATTATGTTTTGCTTTGCTTGAGAATTCCTGCTGCTTCCGCCTTCGCCATGCGCACCTGATACCCCTGTTTGGTATCAGAGCCATTTACTTTCTACAAGCAGGTTTGCTACAAGGCTTCTATTGGCCATTTACTGTAAGTTTCTTTTAGATTTATTTCAAGATTTCTGTATGTAGTTTATCTCGTGAACGTTCATACTACCTAGGTGTTTGTAATTGCATTGGTCAGCCGCGTGAAAGCCGTTGGTCAGCCTTGAAAGCCGAATTTATAAATGAAAATTTGAAAAATGTTTAAATAATTGGTGTATTCCTCCTTCATCTAGTATATATAGATTTAAAGGTAGTTTTAATTTTAATTGTGATTATGTTATTAAAACAGTTGAAGATGCTATTCCTTTATCAGAAGGATTTAGTAGCTTCAATCTTTTAAATGAAAAGTTGTTAAATCAACACCTTGAAAATTATAAATTCCTTCACTTAGGAATGGTTCAAGTTGCTTTAAAACCTGCAACTAGATTATGTCTCAATACTTTCGATTCTCTTAAGTGTTAAGAGATAAAAGACACAATAAGTTTCATGATTCCTTATTAGGAATAATTGAATCTAGTTTATGTGATGGTCCGATTCACTTTTCGTGCTATCCAAATTTTACTTTGTCATTAAATGACCCAACAATTATGCATGCTTTAACATTAGATATTAAATATGAAGGATGTGATATGATGCAAGGTGCAACAAATGTAATTCTAATTTATAGAATTCATTATAAAATTATGAACACAACTGTCTCAAGAATTAGGAACATTCCTAATTTACCTAAGGGAGAAACAACTTTATTTCTAACAAATATTGCTAAAAGCAATATGGTTATTCCTAAAACAATCTCTTGGAATCAAGTTAAGTTACCTGAGACGGGTTTTAGAAAAAGCTTCGGAACCAAAGAAAAAAGAAAATTCGATTTTGGATGAAATTCTAGAATACCCAACGGAGATGTGGAAATAAGATTTTAAAAAGATAGAGTAACTCGCTTAAGTATAAGTTCTTCAAATCACTTAACCTTAGGAAGTACTTCTAATAGAAGAAATTCTGAGTCAGAACCTACAATAATAGGTCTTAAAATTAATGATGAAGGAGTTAGTCAACCAACATATAAAGTTCGAATTCCTTCAACAATTAATCATGACTCACCAACAGCTTCCGATATGGGTTATGATCCAGATCTAAGTGTTTATAATACAAGCGCTTTAACAAAAGAATTAGATTTTCCTTTTGATAGAGAAGTTAAAGAATCATTTTATTCTTTAGATAATTATCGAAAATGGTTTTTCTTAAAAGAAGAAAAACAACAATTAATGTGGTTTAAAAAATATAAATATTTTTTACAAATCGCTGGGGAAGAGGTAGACTTCTTTTATTTTACTGAAAGAATCTATAAACTCCAAAGTAAAAAATGTCCTACTTTTAAAACTGAATTATCACCCGTAGATTCTATTTATCAAGATTTTATCTCAAAGAATGGAATGGTGATAAGAAGTATACATCCTCCTTAACAAAATCTTACAATCAAGATTAGGGATGAAGAAAGTATGGCTTCGCCATATTAAAGACTTCTGATGTAGAAGTTATTGCTGAACAAAATAATTTTACCATTTTAGCCCTAAAAACAATTGGAAAACGGTTAACTAGGGTTGAACAGAAATCTCCAATAGAGAGATAGTTGAAGATAGTTTTACAGAGGATAAAATTCTTTTTAAAACTACAAATGAAAAGCCTGATCTTAAAACATGAACTAGTTCAGATATAATGGAAGAACTAGTCAAAAGATTACAAAAAATTGGAATTAGTGAAAAGTCTACTGCTCCTTTGAAAAGAGAAGTAGAGACAGAGATATAAAGCACTAATGAAGATACTAGTTCCTCATCTGAAGAACAAAATGATTTTGATGAAAACATTAGTGACTTAGAGACAATGTTCTGAAAAGAACAAGAGGTTGAAAATCAACCAATTAATCAAGTAAATAAAATTACTTCTTTCAAACAAGAACTTCCTTTAAAAAGGAATATTCGACAGTACTATCCACAGCCAACACCAGTGGATATACAATTAGAAGAAAAAGGTTCTTATGATTATGCTCAGTTTAGCGGAACTAACGTCTGTGAATGGAACATAGATGGTATGGCTGAGTATCAAGTTAGAACCATATTACAATATATGGCTATGTTTGCTACAGCAGCTAGAATAAAGGGTACAGCTGATAGAGAAATTGCCTTAACAATAACTGCTGGATTTACTGGCCAACTAAAAGGTTGGTGGGATTTTGGTCTCTCTGAAGAGGCTAGAGCACAAATTATTAATTCTGTAAAAACAGAACTCAATAATAATATTCCTATCCAATTCGCCAATGGAGTAGATACTGTAATTTACACCATTGCAAAACATTTTTTAGGAAAGACTGTTCTACAACTTGAAAATACTCAAGAACAATTAATCCGTTTAAAGTGTCCGACTTTGTCACATTTTAAATGGTACAACGATGTTTTCTTCTCTAAAATCTTCACAAGAGAAGATTGTAATCTTAACTTCTGGAAAGAAAAATTCTTATCTGGATTACCTTATTTATTCTCCGAAAGATTAAAGGAAAGATTAAAAGGAGAAAACATGGGAAATATTCCATGGCAATAATATACATATGGAGATCTTACTTCAAAAGTAATAAGAGAAGGAATCTCTCTCTGTAATGAATTAAGACTTCATAAACAGAATAAAAGAGAAAAATCTTCTGGAAAACGTGACTTAAGAGATTTTTGTGAACAAATTGGTTTCACACCTCTAAAAAACATAGACGAAAATATTCTAAATCAAGATATTATAAATTTAAAAAATGGAAGAATAGGGAAAATAAGGAGAAAAAAGAAGAATTTAATCATTTTAGTAAAAAGGAAAGATATACTAAAAAATTTATGCCTCGAAACAGAAAAGATAAATCTAAAGAGATTTATTGCTGGAAATGTCATAAGCCAGGACATTACGCTATTAAGTGTACAACAAAGCAAAAGATAAATGAATTATCGATAGATGATGAATTAAAGAATTCTTTAATGAGAATAATGATATCTGATTCTGAAATCCAGACAGAAGATAATTCTCAACATACATATGAAGATGATAGTCGTGATGGGCAATGTAATTACTACAAAACACTTTGTCAAAGAAATGGTTTATGTGTTCTTAATAAAGAAGAAAATTTATTTCTTGATCAAATAGATCAAACAGAAGATCCAATAATTAAAAGAAAGATAATTTAAAATTATCTAGGCATTTGAAATAAAAACGAAAACCTTCAGAATAATAATTCTAAAAATCAAATAAAAGAACCAGTAGAATATAATCTAAATGATATTCTAAAAGGAGGAAGACAAAACAAAACTAAAAAGGAAGGATATACTAATCTTGAAACGCCTCTCTCTAATTCTGCAGCAATCTCTACATAGAAAGCTGGACAGCTCCAAGGACTTTTGATTCTCTTATTAATTTTTCTTTAAGAGATCATCAATTTCCTTTTTACAAATTTCGAGGTGTTTTGGCCCCATGGCTGTAGGTCTAGCTTTAATTGGAATCTGCTCTTCCTTGAATTCTTTAATATAAGGAAGTGTAATAATATGTTTATTCCTTTCCCAGAAGGCATTAGGAATCTCCGAGCATATTTCTTTTTCTATTTTTTCTTGAAGAATCTTTATTCTTCATTGTATCTCCAGACTCTTTAGCCTTTCACCAATAACAAATATTTAACCTCTTCTGATAAAGAGTTTAGAAACTTTTCTTTTCTTTTGATCTTTGTCTTGATCTGCACCAAAATCTACCATAGCTATGGCAGATAAATAATATTTTTTATGAACAATAATAAGAATTTTGATCTACCATTTACGAGTTATTACTCGATCTATCATATTTAAATATGTTAGGTTTCCTAACTCATTAGATTCTTTTTCTTTTTCTGATTCATTATTTTCTTCATTTTCTTTAGAGTCAGAACATTCTAAAAATGTAACTCTAAATTTTAATTCTTGTATTTCTCTTTCAAGAATACTAATTTCTCTTTTTAAATCATTTGTAGAAACTTTTTTTTAAGTTTTTTGTCTTCCTCTTTTTAGAATATTATTAAATTATATTCTGATGTTTCTTTTATTTGAATTTTAGAATTATTAGTCTGAAGGTTTTCGTTTTTATTTCAAATATCTAGATAATTTTCAATTATCTTTCTTTTAATTATTGGATCTTATGTTTGATCTATTAGATCAAAAATTAAATTTTCTTCTTTATTAAGAACACATAAAACATTTATTTGACAAAGTGTTTTGTATTAATTACATTGTACATCACAACTATCATCTTCAGATGTATGTTTACGAAGACACATACTCGAATATTCTCACAAAATCAATATTTATCAAAAAAAAAAAAGACGTCTATGACCGTGAAAATTGCTCAAAAACTTCTTCCAATGAAGAAAGTGTTGTACTCAACACACATACTCAAATATTCACACGAAATTTAAATTTAATAAAAAATAAAAAAACTTAAGTAATTTGTGAAAATTTCTCAAAACCTTCATTCATACAAGAAAATAATGTACTCAAGACTAGATGTTAGAATTCCACAAATTGAATTTATTTACGAAGACATATACTCGAATATTCACACAAAATCGAAATTTATCAAAAATAAAATAAAAATAAACGTCTGTAACTATGAAAATTGCTCAAAAACTTCTTCAAACCAAGGAAAATGATTTATTCAAGACACATACTCGAATATTCGAATGAAATCAAAATTTATCAAAAATTCAAAAAACTTACGTAATTTGTGAAAATTTCTCAAAACCTTTTTTCAAACAAAAAAATGATGTATTCAAGACTAGATATTAAGATCCCACAAATTTAATTTGTTTACGAAGACATATTCCCAAATATTTGCACAAAATCAAAATTTATCAAAAAATAAAGCATTCGTAATTGTGCAAATTGTTCAAAAACTTCTTCCATAAAAAAAATGATGTATTCAACACACGTACTCGAATATTCGCATGAAATCAAAATTTATCAAAAAATTAAAAAACTTACGTAATTTGTGAAAAAATTCTCAAAACATTCTTCCAAACAAGAAAATGATGTACTCAAAACTGGATGTTAGAATTTCACTAACATATACTTGAATATTTGAACAAAATCAAATTTATCAAAAAATAAAAAAAATCTGTAAATATGAAAATTGCTCAAAAACTTTTTTTCCAACAAAGAAAATGATGTATTCAAGACACATACTCGAATATTTGCACGAAATTGAAATTTATCAAAAAACTTATGTAATTTGTGAAAATTTCTCAAAACCATTCTTCCAAACAAGAAAATGATGTAATCAAGACTAGATGTTAAGATCCCAAAAATTTAGTTTGTGTACGAAGACATATACTCGAATATTCGCACAAAATCAAAATTATCAAAAAAGAAAAAGACACCCATAACTGTGAAAATATCTCAAAAACTTCTTCCAACCAAGAAAATTTTGTATTCAACACACATACTCAAATATTCGCACGAAATTGAAATTTATCAAAAAACTTAAGTAATTTGTGAAAATTTCTCAAAACCTTCTTCAATTGCACGAAATCGAAATTTATCAAAAAACTTATGTAATTTGTGAAAATTTCTCAAAACCCTTCTTCCGAACAAGAAAATGATGTACTCAAGACTAGATGTTAAGATCCCACAAATTTAATTTGTTTACGAAGACATATACTCGAAGATTCGCACAAAATCTAAATTATCAAAAAATAAATAGACACCCATAACTGTGAAAATTGTTCAAAAAATTCTTCCAACCAAGAAAATGTTGTATTCAACACACATACTCAAATACTCGCACGAAATTGAAATTTATCAAAAAATCAAAAAACTTAAGTAATTTGTGAAAATTTCTCAAAACCTTCTTCCATACAATAAAATGATGTACTCAAGACTAGGTGTTAAAATTGCACAAATTTAATTTGTTTACGAAGACATTCACGAATATTCGCACAAAATCGAAATTTATCAAAAATAAAAAACTTACGTAATTTATCAAATTTCTAAAACCTTCTTCGCACGAACAAAATGATGTACTCAAGCCAAGTTCTTAAAATCCAAAAAATGAATTTGTTTACGAAAACATATACTCGTAAATTCGCATAAAATCGAAATTTAATAAAAAAAATTAAAACACATTCGTAACGGTGAAAATTGCTCAAAAACTTCTTCCAACAAAGAAAATGATGAATTCAAGACACATACTCGAATATTCGCACGAAATTGAATTTTATCAAAAAATAAAAAAAACATCCGAAACTGAGAAAATTGTTGTAAAACTTTTTCCAACAAAGAAATGATATATTCAAAACACATACTCAAATATTTTCACGAAATCGAAATTTATCAAAAAGTCAAAAAACTTACGTATTTTGTGAAAATTTCCCAAAACCTTCTTCCAAACAAGAAATGATTTACTCATCTAGATGTTAAAATTCCACAAATTGAATTTGTTTACGAAGACACATACTCGAATATTCACACAAAATCGAAATTTATGAAAACAAAAAAACGTTTGTGACCGTGAAAATAGCTCAAAACTTCTTCCAAAAAAGAAAGTGTCGTATTCAGCACACATACTCAAATATTCGCACGAAATCAAATTTAATAAAAAATAAAATAACTTACGTAATTTGTGAAAATTTCTCAAAATCTTCTTCCATGCAATAAAATGATGTACTCAAGACTTTAAAATTCCAAAATTTTAATTTGTTTACTAAGAGTCAAATAAAAGAACCATTGGAATATAATATAAATGATATCCTAAAAAGAGGAAGACACAACGAAACTAAAATTGAAGTTTCTACAAATAATTTAAAAAGAGAAATTAATATTCTTAAAAGCGAAATACAAGAATTAAAATCTAGAGTTACATTTTCAGAATGTTCTGACTCTAAAGATAATGATGAATCAGAAAAGGAAACTAATGAGTTAGGAAATCTAGCATATTTAAATATGATAGATAGAGTAAAACTCATTATGGTACATCAAAATTCTTATTATTGTTCATAAGGAATATTCTTAATCTGTCATAGCTATGGTAGATTCTGGTACAGATTTAAACTGTATAAATGAAGGGTTAATACCCTCAAGATATTTTGTAAAAACAACTGAATACTTAATGCTGCTGATGGAAGAAAACGTTTGGTTAATTATAAATTATCAAATACTGCAGTATGTAATAAAGAAATTTGTCTTGAAATGCCATTCATAATGGATAAAAATCTTTCACAAGATGTTATTCTTGGAAATCCATTTCTACATATGCTATATCCTATAAGTAGTATAGATAGTGATGGTATAACAAGTCAGATTAGTGGTCATGAGATAATATTCTCTTTTATCACTAAACAAAGGTCTCATGAGGTTAATAATCTCAAAACAAAGATCAAAAGAAAAGAAAAGATTCTTAAATCTTTATTAGAAGAGGTTAAATATTCTGTTATTGATGAAAGGCTAAAGAGTCTGGAGATACAAAGAAGAATAAAGATTCTTCAAGAAAGAATAGAAAAAAAAATATGCTCGGAAATTCCTAATGCCTTCTGGGAAAGGAATAAACATATTATTACACTTCCTTATGTTAAAGAATTCAAGGAAGAACAAATTCCAACAAAGGCTATATCTATAGCCATGGGGCCAAAGAACCTAGAAATATGCAAAAAGGAAATTGATGATCTCTTAAAGAAAAAATTAATAAGAGAATCTAAAAGTCCTTGGACCTGTCCAGCTTTCTATGTAGAAAATGTTGCATAATTAGAAAGAGGGGTTCCAAGACTATAAATAAATTATAAACCTTTAAATAAGGTTCTTCAATGGATAAGACATCCTATTCCAAATAAAAAAGATCTTTTAGGTAAATTATACTCTACTAAGATTATGTCTAAATTTGACATGAAATCAGGATTTTGGCAAATTCAAATTGCTGAAACAGATAAATATAAAACATCATTTGCAGTTCCTTTCGGACATTAGGATGGAATGTAATGTCTTTTGGGCTAAAGAATGCTACATCAGAATTTCAAAAAATAATGGATGATATTTTTAATGCTTATTCAGCATTTATAATTTCTAAATAGATGATGTTTCTCTACAGATATAGAACAACACTTTAAACATCTTAATATATTTCTTAAAGTTGTCACTCAAGCTGGTCTTGTAGTGTCAAAAAGAAAAATAAAACTTTTTCAAACAAAGATAAGATTCTTAGGACATGAAATTGTTCATGGCACAATATTTCCTATAGATAGAGCAATAATAATTGCTGATAAATTTCCAGACAAAATTATTGATAAAAATCAATTATAAAGATTTTTAGGAAGTCTAAATTATGTCTCTGAATTCTATAAAGATCTTGCTAAAATTTGAAAGATTGAGAAAAAATCCTCTACCATGGACAGAAAAAAATACTCTAGCTATACAACGAATTAAAGCTAAAGTAAAAGAAATTCCTTGTTTAGCCATTACTGATCCTCGTGCATTTAAAATTGTTGAAACTGATGCATCTGATGCAGGCTATGGAGGAATCCTTAAGCAAAGGATCAATAATTCAGAAACCTTAGTTCGTTTTACTTCTGGTACTTGGAGAGGAGCCATAACGAATTATTCTACAATTAAAAAGGAAATTTTAGCTATAGTACTTTGCATTCAAAAATTTGAAGCAGATTTAATAAATCAAAATTTTCTGTTAAGAATAGACTTAAATCTGCAAAAGATGTTATCGAAAGGATGTTAAAAATTTAGCATCAAAACAAATATTTACGAGATGGCAGGGAATTTTATCTGTCTTTGATTTTGATATTGAGTTTATTAAAGGATCTTGTAATTCGTTACCAGATTTCTTAACTCGTGAATTTTTGCAGGAACATCATGAATAAACAAAAAGGGATATTCACATTTCCCAAGACTTATAAGTGTAAGGACCCCATATACTTAACCCTTGATTAGTGTGTTAATCATTATGTGTGGCACATGCTTTCAATAAAATTATTCGGGAAAACTCAGATGATACTTTACCATTGAATGGCAATTACAAAGTTTTCTTTAACATACAGTGTTATAAGCTCATCATCCTAACAACAACAGACTCACAGGGTTCGCCCATTACACCACTTTTACATTGTGGACTTTTATAAAAATTTGGGCAGAGTCTCCCCATAAATAGAGCTATCCCGAAATAAAAGCACAACGCATAACATAATTCCCGGCCAGGGAAGACATAAAACTCATCAGAAAACAGCAATATCAAGTAAATTCCCAGCCAGGGAAGACACCACACATATGACAACAAAAGTGAGTTTCAACACCCACAATACACCAATGACTCTCATATCATTTAGCAATTCTACCTCTAATTGCATGCAACATAGAATGAAAGAGAGAAAGGCTCATGCCTTTATATACAACGCATATACAAATAATCTTGCTCACATGCGAGCATCATGAATATGTATGTAACCCTCATGGGTATATAAGTACTCTATACGATACCGTGCTCCATCAAGCCCTGGTACCACGATCCTGGGAGTACATCCAATCAACAGCTCGAGCTCATCTCCAAAGCCATCGATGTACCTGTTCACCTGCCCCAACAGAGACAGCCCCCAACGGGGTGAGCATACCAATTCCACAATTTCATAATCATAATGACATAATACATAATTTACGAAAATGTAAATATTGTGGAACATATGTGATACTTCCTGGATGGTATCATCCTCATCATAGCGTACCCCTGTAATAATCCTGTTCTCAAAACAGATAAATCATCAAATCCTGAATATGCAGTTAATCATCATATTGGTTAACCCTAGCCAGTTTCAATCTAACAACATTTCATAACATCTTTCTTTATCTAGCAATTATCATAATTCTAGATATTATAATGAGATTTCCTTAACTTCTGATACTAGTTAATCACTTCTCTGATTAACTACGTCTCTGTTCTTATTCATTACCAATAGGGAATAAAATACAGATATCCTAGATATCTAATCAAATACCACCTTTTTCATTTCTTACTTCAAGTAGCATCATACTATCGGTGTTTGCTCCGTAGCAACCACACCCCATCATTTGCTCGCTTCATAGCGGCACTAAGCATTTCACCATGTGAATCATCATAACGTAATCAAGTCCCGGTACCATCATAGTAAAGCATTTCATGTATTTTAGATCATGCATCATACTTGTAAAACATCGTTTAAACTATGCTCGTACGCTAAACGTACCTTAAATCCTCGAAGTCCGGGCCAAACCTTGCTCGAGTTCCATGCCCTGAGGAACGATGTGCTAACACGATAAATAATTCACAATTATTTACGAACATGCAACCCATGCTCAAGCACATCCATAACCCTCAAAATATTGTCGACACACGACAATTAAACATCTAAAAGACCCGGGGCAGGGTACATGCAGGGAGGGAAACGAATACAACATATCGAAAAATTGCTCAAGAACACCTTCAATAATTCGAACCCAACCAACACAAATCAAACCCAAATAATCACCATAATTCATCTAACACATGAATTAATCAATTAACAACAACAATAATCGCCTCACATGCCAAACCCCCAAAATTCGAATTCCAAGCCCTAAATTCGAATCCAATTCCTCAAATTCGAACACAATCAAGCATCATAATGCATCAACAACATGAATTAATCAATCCATAACAAGAATCATCACTCCTTGTCAAAAATCCCCAAAATTCGAACCCTAACTCACGAAATCGAGCTGAAATTCGAACCAAATTTAACCAATATTTTCGAACCAAAAAGTCTGAAATAATCGACTGAAAACCAGCTTAAAAACGCCCCAAAAACATCAGAAAAAACGTACCAAAAACATACCAAAATCGCGTCCCAAAAATCGGATGAAATCCAGTTTTCGAACCCTACGCTTTTCTGGCAAATCCGAGCTCGATTCTCGACCAAACTTCAAATTGTTGGTATGTATAGAAGCGCCTGGAAGAGACGATTCCAACGGCGGGTGGCACGCGCCGAACGGCGGCCGGACGGCGGCGGCCGAAGCACTTTTGTGCGCGGTGGTCAAAGGGGATCGGGAAAGGGGCGCGCGGGTGGAGAGAGAAATGAGGTGCTGAAATGGTTCCGATAATTGAAATCTCGGGTTCAACTGGTATTTATAGCAAAAATACCCCGAAATACTAATATCCCCACAAATACATCATGATTCATTAAAAATCATCTGTTTTCAAAAACTCTCTCTCTAACTCAAAAACCCCCTACCGGTGCCCACACCAAGCACCCGAGATTCCGAGTCATACTAAAAACCCAACTCACAGGTTTTCACCGAAATAAGAATACGATCTCAACCTCGGGATCCAACGATCCCAATTACTCAAATAGACGAGCCCAGAAGGCCCAACACCGCGATTAAACTCCAAGTCGACACGTAAAACAACTTTAGGGGTTATTAATACTCCGGGATTAACATCCCTAATCTCAGGTCATCACAATATCCCCCACTAAAAGAATTTCGTCCTCGAAATTAGCACCGGTGTATTACATAACACCCAGGCTACACAACAACATGAAGCCAGAACCTCGATTCTTGACCATAACAGAATCGTCTTAAAAACCTCGAGAATACTTACCTCACATCGAACTCTGAAACAGAGCGACATACCAAAACCAACATATCACTCAAGAGGCAAAACGTACCTCAATGTGGGTCATCCCAAAAGTCAGTCCCTCATGACTGCAAAACAACCGATACTTACGACTGTAGATCGGACAGTCATCCTTCGTTCTAATACAACCAGTAAGAACGCATCCTGAATGACACCTCAACCGTGAGAACGTTGACCTCGTGTCAATCTCTGGAGTGGAATAGACTTCCAAATCCATCATAACGTCAAAGAGCGTCAGCACCACTCAACGCTAATAATCCAAAAGTAGTTAGTCAACTGAAACTGCGAGGATTCGAATCGCTCCCGATTCCATCGTAGATATCATTCGAAGACATCTCTATCATGACTCACGATGTCTAACATACATCGTTACGAGGGAAACACTAGTATTCCACGGTGTACACATACCAAACCTGGTTTCCACTTTCAAACCTCCTCCATCAAATGAGCAGTCGCATCATTGCAACTCAATTTGGGCAACTCACGGCCACAGATTCACACAAAAGACATCTCGCAAGATGTCCACCTCCGGATATCCTAAGAATCACATCCTGATCATAAATAAACAATCGAGACTCCTCAGAGTTTCAAATTTGAAAGGACATGCAATAAACCCAATGCATCCCAAATACATGGATTCCCAGGCCAAATCAACGACGAATTGATGACTCTCTCGTTGGTACTTCAACATCATGAGCTGTCCCAGACAAGTCTCACCAAGATTTAAACATAAACATATATACGTTTCAGTGAGGCATACACAACCTCAACTTCAAATGACGTGGTGACTACTAGAGTCCACCACAATCCACATCGTATCACCTTACTATTTGCCAAACTTGGTTCCAACGAGCAGTATAACGGCTCTAGCAAGCCCATCATGGTGCTGCACACACGCGGTAGACAAACTAGTCGCTGCCTCACTAGGTTCACCTCAAACCTACCAATCAGATGGACGTTTCCGCACGGCATACCATACCATGGGAAGAAAAATCAATAGAGTAGTGGGTCTTTACCCAACATTCCTCCAATGCTGATATACCCTGGACACTCCAATGTCCCCATGTACTTAACCTGATCCTACTCCCTTAGGACCCATCCTACACCCTCATGGGTGGTGTGGTCATGTCTACCACACGTCATATCAATAAAAAAACGAGTAATTCCTCCACGATTACTCCTGTCGTCAAATTACATGGCCAAAAAGCCATTCCAACGGTATCACCACTCGTGATATGATCCCTCAAACATATGCTGCGGTACAATCACATGTACAGCGCGTCCATCCATTCCTCGAGCAGCCTGCTCGGTATAAGGGTCACGTCGACCGGTGATGCACACACCACCTTGTGCCCGACACTGGCACCCAAGGCATACAACTGAAAACGTATACTCAACGCATTGTTCATCGTAACGATGATGCATGTCTAATAAGACATCTCCTACACCATCGTCATCGCCATCCCGTGACGGCACATGCCCACTCATGGCATCTAAGGTATCGTCAACTAGTGACGATACATGTCAACAATGACATCTAAACAACCCAGTCAACTCGTGACGGTCCATGTACATCAACATATGTCATCCATCATCATGCTAGTAAAATAGTCATAATAAAACATGTATAACAACGCATGCTAGCTATAACAATGCTAAATAGAATAGCAATATCTCATACCTCATCGCTAACAAGATAGCGGCATACCTATCTCCGTCGCTCAATAATAATACGTAATCAGCACCCATCGCTCGAAGGCGGCAAAATCCTGTGCTGAATATATAGCGGCACAGTCCATCGCTATAGAATTGACGGCATAATACCTCGTCATATAATAGGTGGCATAAAACCTCGCTATACACCTGAGCATGAATCATCGTCCACATAATAGCGGAAAGAGGCATCGCTATCAATACCCGGCGGTATAAACCATCGCCAATCAATATAGCGGAATGAACCATCGCTATCAATACATCTGGCGGAAAGAACCATCGCCAATCAATATAGCGGAATGAGCCATCGCTATCAATACATCCGGCGGAAAGAACCATCGCCAATCAATATAGCGGAACGAGGCATCGCTATCAACATATCTGGTGGCACTAATCATCGTCAATCCTCATAGAAGAATGAGTCATCGTAAATCCACATAATAGCGGAATGGGGCATCGCTATCATCATATCCGGCGGCATAAATCGTCACCAATCCTCATAATAGAATGAGCCATCGCAAAATAGCGGAATGAGGCATCGCTATCATCATAAACATCATCATAATCATCATATCATCTTTACTCATCATAAACATCATCATAAACATCATATTCACATATATACTCACAACAAACTATGTTAATTAGAAATGGGACTGTCCGGGTTCCATTATGACAGCGGCACAATTGGACCCCTCGCTCGACATAACACATCGTATGATACCCATCGCTACGCCTTGATAGCGGATGTATCTCTTTATTCAGCGGATGATACCCATCGCTACACCTTGATAGCGGATGTACCCCATCGCTCAGCGGATGATACCCATCGCTACACCTTGATAGCGGATGTACCCCATCGCTCATCAGCGGATGATACCCATCGCTACACCTTGATAGCGGATGTACCCCATCGCTCATCAGCTATGTGAGCGGCAAGACCTTCCTCGCTTGCCCATAATGACCACCGGACATTCAACCATTCTAAGTAACATAGTGAAACATACATTATCATCTTGTAACATCACCATCATATAAACATCATCATCTTATAGCATCATTATCTTAGAGATATAACAGTAAATGTACGAAATCATAGTTGAGTAAGCTTGCTGGTTATTCATTAACTTCTTTTCATTTTCCCTGGTTCATATTCATGCATATGGGCATCTTACCCTGTGGCATCTTACCACCTTATAAACATCATATCATTCTATAAACATCATATTAACATCATCATTACTTATCATAGTCGTCATCGTAAACGTCATATCATCTTCATTTATCATAACATCATCGTAAGTATCTTGTCATCTTTATTCATTATAAAATCATCTTCATCGTGAACTTACTTATCATAACATCATCTTAAACATCTTATCATTTTTATTCATTATACACATCATCATGGCATCGTAAATTCTTATGCAATCATAGTATGATCATAATATAGGAGTATGGCCTCTTACCATATGGGCATCTTACCCCGTGGCATCTTACCACATCATAACATCGTATCACATCATCATAAACTTACTTGTCATAAACATCGTCATCATAACATATTCGTCATAAACTTACTTAAAAATCATCATAATCATCATCATCATAAACATCATAAATACTTATGCATTCAATGCATAGTCAGAGTTAGGAGTGTGTTACCGTCCGATGCCCGTACGCGTCTTACGTACCTTCCTTGCTTGAACATTACATGAACAAACGCATTAGGATATTCAATAATAATTGAGACCATACCGAAGTATTCCACTGTCGGTTGTCCACCCAGTATGTCCTCAGACAATACATCATATCTTTCTTTTCCCTGATTTTCTTACCAATCAGATTCCTTGGCACGTAACATATAGAGTGTTAGACATTACTATTAATGCCATCCCATCGTGTTCCACACGATTCCTGCAACCACAATGGTTAGCAATACCACTTTTCATAACATAAAAGCACATAAACAATTAGTCATGTCGTATAACATTAATGCCATCATGCATAAATATGTGCTATCAATAACTTCCTAGGCCCTCAACAGCCCCAATGAGCAACCACTGCTCTGATACCACTAATGTAAGGACCCCATATACTTAACCCTTGATTAGTGTGTTAATCATTATGTGTGGCACATGCTTTCAATAAAATTATTCGGGAAACTCAGATGATACTTTACCATTGAATGGCAATTACAAAGTTTTCTTTAACATACATTGTTATAAGCTCATCATCCTAACAACAACAGACTCACAGGGTTCGCCCATTACACCACTTTTTACATTGTGGACTTTTATAAAAATTTGGGCAGAGTCTCCCCATAAATAGAGCTATCCCGAAATAAAAGCACAACGCATAACATAATTCCCGGCCAGGGAAGACATAAAACTCATCAGAAAACAGCAATATCAAGTAAATTCCCAGCCAGGGAAGACACCACACATATGACAACAAAAGTGAGTTTCAACACCCACAATACACCAATGACTCTCATATCATTTAGCAATTCTACCTCTAATTGCATGCAACATAGAATGAAAGAGAGAAAGGCTCATGCCTTTATATACAACGCATATACAAATAATCTTGCTCACATGCGAGCATCATGAATATGTATGTAACCCTCATGGGTATATAAGTACTCTATACGATACCGTGCTCCATCAAGCCCTGGTACCACGATCCTGGGAGTACATCCAATCAACAGCTCGAGCTCATCTCCAAAGCCATCGATGTACCTGTTCACCTGCCCCAACAGAGACAGCCCCCAACGGGGTGAGCATACCAATTCCACAATTTCATAATCATAATGACATAATACATAATTTACGAAAATGTAAATATTGTGGAACATATGTGATACTTCCTGGATGGTATCATCCTCATCATAGCGTACCCCTGTAATAATCCTGTTCTCAAAACAGATAAATCATCAAATCCTGAATATGCAGTTAATCATCATATTGGTTAACCCTAGCCAGTTTCAATCTAACAACATTTCATAACATCTTTCTTTATCTAGCAATTATCATAATTCTAGATATTATAATGAGATTTCCTTAACTTCCGATACTAGTTAATCACTTCTCTGATTAACTACGTCTCTGTTCTTATTCATTACCAATAGGGAATAAAATACAGATATCCTAGATATCTAATCAAATACCACCTTTTTCATTTCTTACTTCAAGTAGCATCATACTATCGGTGTTTGCTCCGTAGCAACCACACCCCATCATTTGCTCGCTTCATAGCGGCACTAAGCATTTCACCATGTGAATCATCATAACGTAATCAAGTCCCGGTACCATCATAGTAAAGCATTTCATGTATTTTAGATCATGCATCATACTTGTAAAACATCGTTTAAACTATGCTCGTACGCTAAACGTACCTTAAATCCTCGAAGTCCGGGCCAAACCTTGCTCGAGTTCCATGCCCTGAGGAACGATGTGCTAACACGATAAATAATTCACAATTATTTACGAACATGCAACCCATGCTCAAGCACATCCATAACCCTCAAAATATTGTCGACACACGACAATTAAACATCTAAAAGACCCGGGGCAGGGTACATGCAGGGAGGGAAACGAATGCAACATATCGAAAAATTGCTCAAGAACACCTTCAATAATTCGAACCCAACCAACACAAATCAAACCCAAATAATCACCATAATTCATCTAACACATGAATTAATCAATTAACAACAACAATAATCGCCTCACATGCCAAACCCCCAAAATTCGAATTCCAAGCCCTAAATTCGAATCCAATTCCTCAAATTCGAACACAATCAAGCATCATAATGCATCAACAACATGAATTAATCAATCCATAACAAGAATCATCACTCCTTGTCAAAAATCCCCAAAATTCGAACCCTAACTCACGAAATCGAGCTGAAATTCGAACCAAATTTAACCAATATTTTCGAACCAAAAAGTCTGAAATAATCGACTCAAAACCAGCTTAAAAACGCCCCAAAAACATCAGAAAAAACGTACCAAAAACATACCAAAATCGCGTCCCAAAAATCGGATGAAATCCAGTTTTCGAACCCTACGCTTTTCTGGCAAATCCGAGCTCGATTCTCGACCAAACTTCAAATTGTTGGTATGTATAGAAGCGCCTGGAAGAGACGATTCCAACGGCGGGTGGCACGCGCCGAACGGCGGCCGGACGGCGGCGGCCGAAGCACTTTTGTGCGCGGTGGTCAAAGGGGATCGGGAAAGGGGCGCGCGGGTGGAGAGAGAAATGAGGTGCTGAAATGGTTCCGATAATTGAAATCTCGGGTTCAACTGGTATTTATAGCAAAAATACCCCGAAATACTAATATCCCCACAAATACATCATGATTCATTAAAAATCATCTGTTTTCAAAAACTCTCTCTCTAACTCAAAAACCCCCTACCGGTGCCCACACCAAGCACCCGAGATTCCGAGTCATACTAAAAACCCAACTCACAGGTTTTCACCGAAATAAGAATACGATCTCAACCTCGGGATCCAACGATCCCAATTACTCAAATAGACGAGCCCAGAAGGCCCAACACCGCGATTAAACTCCAAGTCGACACGTAAAACAACTTTAGGGGTTATTAATACTCCGGGATTAACATCCCTAATCTCAGGTCATCACAATAAGTCTGTGTCTTCTACCTCCAAAAAAGAGATACAATAAGAAAAACAAAAGGAAGTTCCTAAAGAGGAACAGTTGAGAGAAGATGCTTATGCAATAGCCATCGAAGCTACTGTGGCTAAAGAATTTATTTATCCTTACATCCATATTTCAACACAATGGATTATACCAATTGAAGTCATATACATGAATCTTCAACCTAATGAGGTTGCATCATTCTACATGAAAATTTTACTACACCAGCTTCATATCCTAAAGATTTTGTGTTCTATCAGGATATACTTGTTCATACATGATCAGTCATTTTTGCCCCTACAGAGAGGCAAGCAGGTGAATGGGCATACTCTAAAGCCATCATTAAAAGAATTATCACCGCTAATATGTGGGAAGAAGATTTACATAGAACCAAAGAAATTACTGGAACTAAATGCAGTTTCACATACTTTGATTATATTCATGCCTGGGAAGGAGCATTATGCTATGATAAGAGGCAACGAAAATTTAGTTGGTGGATTCAATTTCAACTCACCCCTGAAATCACTAATTATCCAAAGTGGTTCTTGCAGTGGTTTCTCAATTGGGGACTCCATCCTTTCATTACCACCAGAGAACTTTCTAAAAAAGAAATTGTTACATGTTTATTCTTAATTTAGGAAGAAAAATATTCATTAAATGGTGGGAAAAATTTGAACTCTGTTAAAGGACTAATTAGTCATGACAAACCAACGACCAATACCCCATCTACATCTAAAACCAAAGCTGTTTCTGATCATTTAAAGGATTTGCTCTCCATTACTCCTAAACAAGAAATCAAGAAACAATTACTGGCCATCATAAATGATTTTGACGATTCTGAAGCAACAACACAATCTTCACCAACTAGCCCTACACGGACTGATGCTTCCATGTAAGATGGACAAGTCCCGTTTGAATTCTAAAAAGGGGGAAGGGACCACCACTACATAATGCATATTAGAATATAATGCATCTTTCCACATGATGTGACATAAAGCATAAAGAAGATCATCTCTCAATAGTGATGTAACATAAATAAAGCATAAAGATGTGATAATGGAGCACCCACTACCATCCACTACGGAAGGAATCTTGGACCACTCAACTACTACACCTAATGGGTAATCACCCATCCACTGCTAAAGGACTCCTCAGCCTCTATATAAGAAGGCATCGAAGACATTGTAAAACAGAAGTTAAAGAACTCAAGTTCAAATTACTCTCTGTATGCTCTTGATAATATTCAAGCCTTTTTGTTGTGAACTAATTTTAAGTTCATAGTTTGTATAAGTGTGTACTAGTATAAGTTTGTAATATATTTCCTTGTTTATAATAAATATAATATTATTTTGTTTTGTGAGAATTCCTGCTGCTTCCGTCATGAACCGCACCTGATACCCCTTTTTCTCCGTCAAAAGGAAAATCTAAATCTTTTTTAAAGCGCTTATATTATAAACACTTGGATCGGGATCATAACCCATATCGGAAGCTGTTGGTAAGTCAGGATTAATTGTTGAAGGAACTTGAACTTTATATGTTGGTTGACTAACTCCTTCATCAATAATTTTAAGACCTATTATTTTAGGTTCTGACTTAGAATTTCTTCTATTAGAAATACTTCCTAAGCTTAAGTGATTTGAAGAACTTATACTTAAGCGAGTGACTCTATCTTTTGCGGTTCATGGCGGAAGCGGCAGGAATTCTCAAGCAAAGCAAAATAATATTATATTTATTATAAACAAGGAAATGTATTAAAAACTTATACTAGTACACACTTATACAAACTATGAACTTAAAATTAGTTCACAACAGAAAGACTTGAATATTATCAAGAGCATACATAGAGTAATTTGAACTTGAGTTATTTAACTTCGGTTTTACAATGTTTTCGATGCATTCCTTATATAAAGGCCGAGGAGTCTTCTAGTAGTGGGTGGGTCATTACCCATTAGGTGTAGTAGTTGAGTGGTCCAAGATTCCTTCCGTAGTGGATGGTAGTAGGTTATGTTACATCACTATTGAGAGATGCTCTTATTTATGTTTTATGTCACATCATGTGAAAAGATGCATTATCTTTTAATATTGTTCAGTAGTGGTGGTCCTTCCCCTATTTTTAAATTGTAAAGGAGTTGTTTTATGGTTCTGTCGATTTTCCATATTGTTGACTTCGTCAGTATCTAGTTGTTGCCAATAGCCCTCATCTGCATCGATATGCCAACAACAGTAGCATTGAGATGTTAGGAATTCTTTAGTACAAAACAGACTCATTGGAAGTGTTTCAGCGAGTATACGCTGTGCTAACTCAGTTTGGGAACCTGGATTGTAGTATCCTACAGTAGCATAAACCAGAGTAAATGGAGAATGTTTAATGATATGATAATCAGAATTAAATTTAATTATTTCTTGACAAATTTTTATAGCTTGAGCTCTACGTTTAGCCATCAGTTGTATGGGGAACTCATGAGTTTTCATATTTATGTATTCAATTTGTTCCGAGTATGGAAAGTCATAGGGTTCCTGTCCGGGTACATATGGTGCTCCACAATATATCGTGAAAATTGAATATCCAGGAAGATATAATGGTAAGAGATTTTTGTTAAGCTCTTCATAGTCCCATTCAGGAAGGATAGTGTCAACCATGATGCAATAATCCGGATAATCGCGATCCTTTTTTATCTCATCCATTGCTTCCTTTAAGACTTTAGGAGCAACGTCAAATTTTGTAATTCGATGACAATGAATATACCCAATAAGACCATAATCGAGTAATTTCCTGATTTCATCAGTAAAATCAAAGAGTTGGTTGATTTCAATCCTGATATGATTTTTATCGTAACTTTTGTTTAATGATCAGCTTGTCCAAACAGGATTTTTTCCAGACATGAAGTATACTGTGATATCCCCGAAATGATTATGTGATTTTAATCATTAATTAAATTATGATGATTTTGGTGTTAATTCATGGGATTGAATTAATATTATTGAGGAGATACATTTCAGGGTGCATGTGATATATGTTGGGATTTTGGGGTTGTGGCATGTTTATTTGGGGTGTGTGTTATTTGTTGGTGAAGCATGTTTAAATGGGAATTGAAGTATTTTATTGTGAAAATACTATAAATATCATGTGAGGATATTTTAATACATCGTGCTAAATACCGGGACCAAAATATAACACATCATACCACCCAACACCCAACCACCCCCCCCCCCCAACCCATACCAATCAGCTGTGCAAAGTAGCTGACTTTCCACCCCACTTGGCACAATCATTTCACCCTTCTCCTCCACTCCAAATCTCGCCCTTTCTCTCCCAAATAATCTCCAGCATCTGCTAAGCAAAATCGTGTGGAGCCCTTCCATTTTCATTGCTTGGAGACCCTCCAAAAATCGGAGCAAAGTAGGGTGAGAAACCATGCTCTGTTTTTGTTTAAAGCTTGATTAAGTTCATGTTTTTGTGGTGTGAAAATGGCATGTTAGCTTAGGTTTCTTAAAACCTTCGATTTAAATGCTTACATGGTGTTGTTATGAAGCTCTCGGTATTTTTCCTTGATCATGTTATATGTTTTATGTGAAGGATTTAAGCATGTAAAATATGGTGTTCGAAAATCTGGGTAAGGTGTATGCCCTGTTTTTCTGGAAAAATATGGGATGGGAGTGATGTTGTGAAGGTGTTATCTTGCATGTTAGCTAGGTTTTTGGTAAACCTTTGATTTTAGTACATGCATGGTAGTTTTGTAAAGCCCATGGCGTTTTTGTTCGAGCATGTTTTATGTTATATGTTGTAGCTTTAATAGCATGAAATGAGGTGCTCAAGAAATCTGGAAATGAAATATGTTACCCTGTTTCCGGAAAGGTTGGTTGAGTACTGATGTAAATGGGCAATTTTAATGCATGAGGGTTTGCGTTTGGGGTATGAATTTGATATGAATACACTCAGGGTAGTGTCTTGTAGCTGCTAGCATGTTGGGTTAGGCATGTTGTATGTCTTACATGCTAGATCGAAGGGTATGAAAATCAGTGTTAGAGAATTCTGGAAATATCGCACTGAAACAGAGCGACCGATCGATCGGTAAAGAACACCGATCGATCGGCAAAAGCCGTAGCTTTTTTATTAAATTCGAAGTGTTCACCGATCGATCGGTGATGAGGGCCGATCGATCGGTAATGCCTGATTTTTAAAATGTGGAAATTGTTTAAATTTTGGTATTGGATTATGATAAGACATCTAATATTGTGTTGTACACTGTTGTAGAGCCTTCACAGATAGCTACACAGCGCATGGGATAGAGTCCTGCAACACACCACATTTTGGAAAGGTACGTAAGAGACGTACGGGCATCCCAACGGTAACATGTATTAAATGTTCATTAATTGACATATGATAAGATGCAAAGTGGTGCATTATGTGTTATGATACATGTTATTATGCATTGTTGTTGTATATGTATGTTGTGGAATAAAGAGTGTGTATTCCACGAGTCAGGGTTAACGCAGTGATGATTTTTAATGCTTACGCTTATACCGCTAAAAATGTGGAGCAAGGCTTGCACATGGAGGCGGGGTATACCATACTAAGCGGGGAAGAAGGTACCACTAGTATGAAGAGCGGGGAAGAAGGTACTGCTAGCGGGGAAGAAGGTACCGTTTGTTATGAAATAATGAAGCGGGGAAGATGGTACCGCTCATTATGAAGTTAAGAAGTAAGAAGCATTAAAATACACTGATGATAAACTGACTAAGAAAGAAGTAAAGATTTAAGAACAGAAGTAATGTCATGACATTCATACAAGCCATAACATCATACATTGAATTGATTTTGAGTTATGGTACAGGGACAACCAATGGGCGTTTTAAATGCATTGGAAATAGAGGAAGTATTTCATATATATGATTATGCTTTATGCTTTACATTCATATTATGTTGAATATGAACTATGATATGCACATGTGTTGGGGGTTGTCTTTGTAGGTGCTTTTGATGATGAGAACCAGGATCGGGGTTGAAACGCTGAGCTGTAAGGAGTGCTACAGGATTGGCTGTATAGAGAGTCACTTTTATATAGTTTCTACAAGCAGTAGAGTAAAGTTATATTGTAGTACCTTTCGTTAGGAATGTGTATAATTCCTTTTTGAACTTTTGGTACTGTAACCTCTTAAGCTCAGGTGGTCAACACGGCCTAATACTCTGATATATATATGTTTAGTTCTCTTAATCGCACCTTAGTATCTTGTTTAGATAACGGGGTCTCATATTTAGTGGTATCAGAGCAGTGGTTAGATAACCAGGGAAGAGTGAAGGGTAGCCTTTAGAGACAAGTTGGCTAGGTATTCATTGTTCGGCATGTTATGCATGTGATGCATATTGTTGTATAAGTGTTATACTAACATGCTTTTGAATATGATACTCTTGTTATCTAACGATTTATATTATGAACTGCTTTTGGTATTGTTGTTAACTCTTGTGTTGCAGCATGGCGGCTATTAACCCGGAGAACCTCAATGAAGAGGTAGGGGATATGGGCAGTATGAATGCCAGTATTGCTCAGCTGAATCCTTTACCGCCACCTGCTATGGGCGTGGAGCCCAGTGCACAGATGTTATTACCAGGGGAGCTCAGTTTGACACAGTTTCTGAACTTCCATCCACCTATATTTGAGGGGATTGAGTCTGGTGAAGCAGCCGAAGAGTGGCTGGAGCGGATAGAGCAGATACTTGTGACTGCGCCTTGTGCACGTATTGCATGGCTGAGGTTAGCCGAGTTTCAGATGGCGAAGAAGCCTTCTATGTGGTGGAAGACCACGGTGATGGAGCTGAGAGCTCAAAGTGTGACAGTTGACTGGACTGTATTCAGGACCCGGTTCCTTAACCGGTATTTTTCTGCAGCTGCCAGACAATTGAAGGAAGATGAGTTCAATAGTTTAAAGCAAAGCAGCCTGTCAGTGTCAGACTACGCTATGCAGTATTCCTCACTGCTGAGGTATGTACCTCATGTCGCTGTGAGCAGTCATGCCAAGATGAGAAACTTTCTGAAGGGACTGAGGCCAAAACTGTTTGATCGGGTTGTCTCCAACAACCCCAGCTCTTTTGATGATGCCCTGACACGGGCAGAGTTGGCAGAGATTGCAGTGGGCGCGTACAAGGATGTCGTACCCCCTTTCGTACCACCACAGAGGCCTGTTGTTGATAGCCTAAGGCCACGAGGGGACCAGTTCAAGCCTCGTGGGGCCTCATCATCTTCTAGATTTGGTGGGAAGAAGTCTCAGAGTCAGAAACAAAGCAATCGGGGACCTACACAGGGGAGTAAGACAGGAGGGAACAGGTGTGACCACTGTGGAGAATTTCATTTGTCGCGTGACTGCCGAGGCTATTATGTTTGTGGCAAGGTGGGCCACCTAGCTCGGAATTGCCCCAATCGGGTAGGTCAGGCAGATTCAGGGCCGAATAGGCCAAGATTTGACGCTAGGACAGCACCACAGAGACAACAGTTTGCACCTCGACCACAGGGAGGTCAGGCGGCAGGACCGCCGCAGGGTCAGGTGTATGCACTGACTCGGGAGCAGGCTAAGGCAGCCCCGGAGGAGGTCATGCTGGTACGTGTCATTTTTTTACGTACCCTGCATTTTTATTGATAGATACAGGTGCTTCCCATTCTTTTGTATCTGCTACTTTTGTGGAGAGACACCGCTTGTGCTCGTCTCTGTTACCCACGCCTCTCATGGTCTCGACACCCACGGGGAAGCATGTGATTGCTGACCGACTGTTATCTGATTGCCTCATTTATTTTGAGGGCAATGATCTGAGGGCCGATCTGATTTAGTTAGAGATGGCAGATTTTGACTGCATTATCGGCATTGATGTGTTGAGCAGCTACCGAGCTGTGGTAGATTGCCGACAGAGGATGGTACGTTTTCTTTCTGATCAGGGGTTCCAGCGGACCTTTTATGGGGACGGCTCTCGTCCAAAGATTCCAGTGATCTCAGCGGTTAAGATGTCGCGGTTATTGGAACGTGGCCACATGGGCTACCTTATTTATGCCGTGGATGCATTAGAAGAGAAGGAAGTGAGAGCCGAGAACATTCCGGTCGTGGCGGAGTTCATTGATGTATTCCCGGATGAGATTCCAGGGTTTCCGCCGATCAGAGATGTGGAGTTTGCCATTGAGCTACTGCCGGGGACATCAGCCATTTCTCGTGCCCCATACAGGATGGCACCGGCAGAGCTGAGAGAGCTGAAAGTGCAATTACAGGAGCTCCTCGACAAGGGATACATTCGTCCTAGTGTATCGCCTTGGGGTGCTCCAGTCTTGTTCGTGAAAAAGAAGGATGGTTCAATGCGTCTGTGCATTGACTACAGGAAACTGAACAAGGCCACAGTGAAGAACGGGTATCCACTTCCGAGGATTGATGATCTGTTCGATCAGCTTCAGGGCACAGAGGTTTACTCAAAGATAGATTTGAGGTCAGGCTATCACCAGGTGCGGGTTAGAGCTGATGATGTCCAGAAGACAGCTTTTCGGACTCGGTACGGGCACTACGAGTTCCTAGTTATGCCGTTCGGTGTAACGAATGCCCCGGCTGTCTTTATGAGCTTGATGAACCGAGTATTTCAGGAGTACCTTGATCAGTTTGTGATCGTATTCATTGATGACATCCTTGTCTACTCAAGGAGTGAGGAGGAACATGCCGATCATTTGAGGACAGTACTACAGATTCTCAGAGATCACCAGTTGTACGCCAAACTCAGCAAATATGAGTTTTGGCTGAGCAGTGTATCATTCTTGGGTCACATTATCTCTCGAGAGGGGATATCAGTAGATCCTAGGAAGATTGAGACAGTTATGGATTGGTCCGCCCCTACTTCAGTCAGTGAGATTCGAAGTTTTCTTGGTTTGGCTGGCTATTACCGATGTTTCGTCGAGTGTTTCTCAAAGATCGCCAAACCACTTACGCAGCTGACTCTGAAGGGAGTCCCATTCTGTTGGTCAGAGGCTTGTGAGCAGAGTTTCCGGGAATTAAAGCACAGACTTACTACTGCACCAGTTTTGGTGATTCCCAGGGAGAACAAAGGATTTGTTCTTTATACTGACGCATTGCTACAGGGCCTAGGATGTGTACTGATGTAGGAAAGACATGTAGTGTGTGAGACCCGTTATCTCAAACATATTATTAGGTGCAATTAAAGAGAATTAATCATATAAAATCAGAGTATTGAATCGTGTTGAAAACCTGAGCTTATAGAGATTACAGTACCAAAAGTTTCAAAAAGGAATCATACATATTCCTAACCAGAGGGTACTAAACTCCCTAGTTTTACACTACCCTCACAAAAACTATACAGAAGAGTTTCTCTATCCTGCTATCCCCTTTAGCACTCCTTTAAGCTCATCATGTCAACCCCGACCCCTGTTCTCTGTATCAAATGCACCTACAAAGACAACCCCCAACACATGAGCATACCGTGATTCATATTTAACATAATATGAATGTAAAGCGTAAATGCACAAATCATAAATACAAACCACTTCCTGTATTTCCAAGCATTTACAATGCCAATTGGTTGTCCCTGTACCATAACTCATAATAAACACATTATATGAAATTATGGATCCTTTAATAATGTCATGACATATCACCTCTTTCTTTACACAGTTTTTTTTTTAGTCATATATCAACAGTTATTTTAATGCTTCTTCGCTTCATAATCTCAAAAACAAGCGGTATCTCATCCTAGCTTCTTTGTACAAGCGGTATCTCATCCTCGCTTAGTACGGTATACCCCGCCTCCATGTGCAAGCGAGCCTCCCCCCTCCCGCTCCACATTTTTAGCGGTCAAGCGTAAGCATTAAAATCTACACTGTGATCTCTCTTGACTCGTGGAATACACATCTTTATTCCACATCACAATATGCAACAACAATGCATAATATGCAACAACAATGCATAATAACATGTATCATACTCTTAATGCATCACATTGCATTCATCATGTGTCAAATAGACAAACATAAAGTACATGTTACCGTTGGGATGCCCGTACGTCGCTTACGTACCTTTCCAAAATGTAGTGTGTTGTGGGACTCTATCCCCTGCGCTGTGTAGCTGTCTGTGAAGGCTCTACACCAGTGTACAACACATTATTAGATGTCTCATTACAATCCAATATCAAAATTTAAACAAAATATAACAATTTAAATTTTTCAACATTCTGGGTCTCTCGATCGATCGGCCCATCTTTTCGATCGATCGAGAAGACGCCTTCTTTCGAAGCCAAGGTTCTGCCTCGCTCGATCGATCGAGATGAAATTTCGATCGATCGAGATGCTCTGTTCGAGAAACACCATTCCAGAATTCTCGAACACTTATTTTCATACCCTTACATCTAGCATATAAAATACATCACATGCTTAAACAATTATGCTAGCAGCTACAATACACTACTCTGAGTGTATTCATATCAAATTTATACCCTAAACTCCAACCCACATGCGTTACAATTACCCATTTACATCAGTACTCGACCAACCCTTCTGAAAAACAGGGCATAATTACTCAGCCCAGAATTCTCGAACATGCATCTTTATAGAAATGAAACTACCACATAACCCGTAGTTCATGCTCAAACAAATATTCTGGTAATTTCACCAAACTACCATGTATGTATTCATGTCAAAGGTTTACTCAAAACCTAAGCTAGCATGCTTCAAATCTTCAAAATAAAACTCCTACTCAACATAAAAATAGGGCACTTCCCTTGCCCAGATTTTCGAGGAGCTCTTTTCACAAACGAAAATCTAACACATAAAGCATGTAAGTTACTTAACAAAACATGCTAGGGGCTTCATAAACATTACTTGCAAGTACTCATAACAAGGTTTCATCGAACCTAACATTAGCATGCCAAAACTGCTATGAAGAACATACATGCATAAAAACGAAAAAGCTGGTGAACCAGCGTGATTCCTCACCACTTTTGCTCTTCGATTTTTGTCAAGAAGGGATTAGTAAAATCCGATCACTTTCTTCCTAGTAGCAGTCCAAATTGCAGACGAAATGAAGGAAGGAAGAAGGAGGTTTTTGGAAGAGACAAAAGTGAAAATATCTAAGTGCAAAAGGCCTACTTGGTCAATCAGCTTCCAGAAAAACAGGGGAGGGGCGTTGCAAGTGGGGGGTAGGGTGGTTGCATGTAGGGTGATCTTGTGGTGTTTAATTGTGTCCCGGTATTTCATACGATGTATAAAAATATCTCCCCTTGATATTTTATTATTTTACCACATCAACACAACAATTAAAAACACCTAACATGCTCCCTAAACCACATCATCAAAATAAATATAACACCCCCACATAAAACACGCCTTTAACACATAGGCTCACAATTAACAACCCTTAATGGCATGATTACCCACATAATCATTTCGGGGATATCACATAGTGGCTTATGCTTCTAGACAGTTGAAGCCACACGAGACGAGGTATCCAGTCCATGATTTGGAGTTAGTAGCTATAGTGTTTGCCTTGAAGATATGGCGACACTACTTATATGGTACCTCATTTACCATCTTCACTGATCACAAGAGCCTGAAGTTCTTGTTTACACAGGCTGAGCTGAATATGAGGCAGAGGAAATGGATGGACCTGCTGAAGGACTATGACTGTGAAATCGAATACCATCCGGGAAAAGCAAACTTGACAGCTGACGCTTTGAGTTGGAAGGTGAGGAGCACAGCAGAGGATGCCATGTGTCTATCAGCTATGTTGGGCTCCTACTCTCAGTTGGGGTTTGATTATGATGTATCTACTTCACCAGTACAGGTATTGACCTTGTTAGCTGAGCCAATCATTTATGAACACATCCGGAAGGCTCAGGGGACCAACGCAGAGGTTCAGAGATGGATGTCAGTGGTTCATTCAGGTCAGCCATCGAGATTCAGAGTGGCTGAGGACGGTTCTCTGAGGTTTGGCGACAGACGGATGGTTCCAGATACACCCGAGTTGCGGCAGGGTATATTACAACGAGCTCATTGCAGCAGGATGAGTATCCACCCGGGCGGGAAGAAGATGTATCAGGATTTATGTAGCCAGTTCTGGTGGAGGCGAATGAAACAGGATGTTACTTCATTCGTCAAGCGCTGTTTGATTTGTCAGCAGGTGAAGGCTGAGAGGCTGAGGCCCGGTGGTGAGCTAAGGAGTTTGGAGATACCCGAGTGGAAGTGGCAGCACGTATCTATGGATTTCGTGACACACTTACCAAGGACTGTTTCGGGTTTTGATGCTATATGGGTAGTCGCCGACAGATTGACTAAGAGTGCTCATTCCATTCCCTACTGTATGACCTTCACGTACTTGAGGATGGCACAGTTATATGTCAGAGATGTGGTGAGACTGCATGGGATCCCTGTTTTGATTGTGTCTGATCGAGATCCGCGGTTTACATCTCACTTCTGGGAAGGTCTTCAGTCAGCTCTAGGTACAGAGTTGAGGTTGAGCACAGCCTATCATCCCCAGACGGACGGACAGACCGAGCGTACGATGCAGACGCTCGAAGATATGTTGAGGGCTTGTGTGCTGGAGTTCGACACTTCTTGGCAGGACTCAGTAGCCTTGGTGGAATTTTCTTATAATAACAGTTACTAGGCTAGCATACAGATGGCTCCATTTGAAGCCCTATATGGCAGGCGTTGCAGGTCGCCTTTGTGTTGGGATGATGTGGATCGTAAATCGGTCGGAGGACCAGAGTTAGTCCAGGATATGGAAGAAAAGTAAAAGTTATCAAGAGAATGATGAAGGCAGCTCAAGACAGACAGGCAACGTATGCCAATCAGCGGCGAAGACCGTTGGAGTTTCAGTTGGGCGACAGAGTCTTTCTGAAGATGTCACCTTTCAGAGGTGTGGTACGGTTTGGGATGCGGTGAAAGTTATCCCCAAGATATGTAGGGCCGTATGAGATCTTGCAGCGTGTTGGTACTCTGGCGTACCGTTTGGCTTTACCGCCTTCTCTGTCTGGTATACACGATGTATTCCATGTGTCTATGCTGAGGAAGTACAAGCCAGATCCTTCGCATATGTTGCAGCCTTCAGAGGTGCAGTTTGAGTCCGATGTTTCCTATGTGGAGCGGCCTATCAGGATTTTGGATAGGGCAGACCGCAGGCTTCGGAACAAAGTTATTCCTATGATCAATGTTCAGTGGGATCGTAGGGGTGTCGAGGAGGCCACGTGGGAGACAGAGCGACACATGGTGCAGCACTATCCAGAACTGTTTTCTGGTATGTGATTATGTTTTGTTATACATTGGGTAAGTGCATGCTGATTTCGAGGGCGAAATCTTATAAGTAGGGGAGTATTGTGATATCTCCGAAATGATTATGTGATTTTAATCATTAATTAAATTATGATGATTTTGGTGTTAATTCATGGGATTGAATTAATATTATTGAGGATATACATTTCAGGGTGCATGTGATATATGTTGGGATTTTGGGGTTGTGGCATGTTTATTTGGGGTGTGTGTTATTTGTTTTGGTGAAGCATGTTTAAATGGGAATTGAAGTATTTTATTGAGAAAATACTATAAATATCATGTGAGGATATTTTAATACATCGTGCTAAATACCGGGACCAAAACATAACACATCATACCACCCAACACACAACCACCCCCCCCCCCCCCCAACCCATACCAATCAGCTGTGCAAAGTAGCTGACTTTCCACCCCACTTTACACAATCATTTCACCCTTCTCCTCCACTCCAAATCTCGCCCTTTCTCTCCCAAATAATCTCCAGCATCTGCTAAGCAAAATCGTGTGGAGCCCTTCCATTTTCATTGCTTGGAGACCCTCCAAAAATCGGAGCAAAGTAGGGTGAGAAACCATGCTCTGTTTTTGTTTAAAGCTTGATTAAGTTCATGTTTTTAAGTGGTGTGAAAATGGCATGTTAGCTTAGGTTTCTTAAAACCTTCGATTTAAATGCTTACATGGTGTTGTTATGAAGCTCTCAGTATTTTTCCTTGATCATGTTATATGTTTTATGTGAAGGATTTAAGCATGTAAAATATGGTGTTCGAAAATCTGGGTAAGGTGTATGCCTGTTTTTCTGGAAAAAATATGGGATGGGAGTGATGTTGTGAAGGTGTTATCATGCATGTTAGCTAGGTTTTTGGTAAACCTTTGATTTAAGTACATGCATGGTAGTTTTGTAAAGCCCATGGCGTTTTTGTTCGAGTATGTTGTAGCTTTAATAGCATGAAATGAGGTGCTCAAGAAATCTGTATATGAAATATGTTACCCTGTTTCCGGAAAGGTTGGTTGAGTACTGATGTAAATGGGCAATTTTAATGCATGAGGGTTTGCGTTTGGGGTATGAATTTGATATGAATACACTCAGGGTAGTGTCTTGTAGTTGCTAGCATGTTGGGTTAGGCATGTTGTATGTCTTACATGCTAGATCGAAGGGTATGAAAATCAGTGTTAGAGAATTCTGGAAAAATCGCACTGAAACAGAGCGACCGATCGATCGGTAAAGAACACCGATCGATCGGCAAAAGCCGTAGCTTTTTTATTAAATTCGAAGTGTTCATCGATCGATCGGTAATGAGGGCCGATCGATCGGTAGTGCCTTATTTTTAAAATGTGGAAATTGTTTAAATTTTGGTATTGGATTATGATAAGACATCTAATATTGTGTTGTACACTGGTGTAGAGCCTTCACAGATAGCTACACAGCGCAGGGGATAGAGTCCTGCAACACACCACATTTTGGAAAGGTACGTAAGAGACGTACGGGCATCCCAACAGTAACATGTATTAAATGTTCATTAATTGACATATGATAAGATGCAAAGTGGTGCATTATGTATTATGATACATGTTATTATGCATTGTTGTTGCATATGTATGTTGTGGAATAAAGAGTGTGTATTCCACGAGTCAGGGTTATCGTAGTGATGATTTTTAATGCTTACGCTTATACCGCTAAAAATGTGGAGCAAGGCTTGCACATGGAGGCGGGGTATACCATACTAAGCGGGGAAGAAGGTACCGCTAGCGGGGAAGAAGGTACTGCTTGTTATGAAATAATGAAGCGGGGAAGATGGTACCGCTCATTATGAAGTTAAGAAGTAAGAAGCATTAAAATACACTGATGATAAACTGACTAAGAAAGAAGTAAAGATTTAAGAAGTGAAGTAATGTCATGACATTCATACAAGCCATAACATCATACATTGAATTGATTTTGAGTTATGGTACAGGGACAACCAATGGGCGTTTTAAATGCATTGGAAATACAGGAAGTATTTCATATCTATGATTATGCATTATGATTTACATTCATATTATGTTGAATATGAATTATGATATGCTCATGTGTTGGGGGTTGTCTTTGTAGGTGCTTTTGATGATGAGAACCAGGGCCGGGGTTGAAACGCTGAGCTGTAAGGAGTGCTACAGGATTGGCTGTATAGAGAGTCACTTTTATATAGTTTCTACAAGCAGTAGAGTAAAGCTATATTGTAGTACATTTCGTTAGGAATGTGTATAATTCCTTTTTGAACTTTTGGTACTGTAACCTCTTAAGCTCAGGTGGTCAACACGGCCTAATACTCTGATATATATATGTTTAGTTCTCTTAATCGCACCTTAGTATCTTGTTTAGATAACAGGGTCTCACATATACAATAAGATTCTTGTATTCATCTGGATTTGTTTTAGCCTTATCTTGTATGATGGAGTTTACTTCATCAGGTAAATGGGCTATGCATTTTAGCATTAAGTTCCTTCTATCTTCTAGTAGGAATAGTGGGCGATGTGTCTCATATTTAGAGACTTTTGCAATATTTTCATGTTCAAAGTAATCTGCAAGGTTGTGAAGAAAGTCTTTTATGTTATGTGTATTTTTACACATATGAGCATTCCATATCGAGTTGATCATACTCCTCTGATAATTAGTCATAGCCTTTGGAGAAGGAAATGAATTCCAATTTGATTTAGAGGATGATGCTTCATCAATTGGTTTTTCCCCTTTTTTGGAGGAATAGCGCTTTTGAGGCATCCTTCTGGTAGAAGTTCCTGCATAAACCACCAAATTGTGTTGTATATATAATAAGAAGATAATTGTACTTCATGTTTATTTGTAATTTTGAAGCAAGTTGTCATGATGCTTCCTTTGGCTGCTAATATCTTTTTTATGAGCCAAATAACATTTTTTTAATATATCAAATATTCTATAAGAATAATTATATATGTTTTATATAATTTGGAAACATATTGTAAGTCTCCTGAAAATTTGTGTAATTGATTTTTAACAATAATTTTATCTGAACATTTATCAACAAATATTATTGCTCTATCTATAGGAAATATTGTGACATGAACAATTTCATGTCCTAAGAATCTTTGTTTGAAAAAGTTTTATGTTTCTTTGTGACACTACAAGACCAGCTTGAGTGACAACTTTAAGAAATATATTAAGATGTTTAAAGTGTTGTTCTATATCTGTAGAGAAAATTAGAACATCATCTATATAGACAATTATATAAATGCGGAATAAGCATTAAAAATATCATTCATTATTTTTTCTGATGGAGCATTCTTTAGCCCAAAAGGCATTACATTCCAATCGTAATGTCCGAAAGGAACTGTAAATGCTGTTTTATATTTATCTTTTTCAGCAATTTGAATTTGCCAAAATCCTGATTTCATGTCAAATTTAGACATAATCTTAGCAGAGTATAATCTACCTAAAATATCTTTTTTATTTGGATAAAGATGTCTTATCCATTGAAGAACCTTATTTAAAGGTTTATAATTTATTACTAGTCTTGGAACTCCTCTTTCTAATTCTTTAGCATTTTCTACATAGAAAGCTGGACAGCTCCAAGGACTTTTAGATTCTCTTATTAATTTTTCTTTAAGAGATCATCAATTTCCTTTTTGCATATTTCTAGGTTCTTTGGCCCCGTGGCTATAGGTCTAGCTTTTGTTGGAATTTGTTCTTCCTTGAATTCTTTAACATAAAGAAGTGTAATAATGTGTTTATTCCTTTCCCAGAAGGCATTATGAATTTTCGAGCATATTTCTTTTTCTATTCTTTCTTGAAGAATCTTTATTCTTCTTTGTATCTCCAGACTCTTTAGCCTTTCACCAATAACAAAATATTTAACCTCTTCTGATAAAGAGTTAAGAAACTTTTCTTTTCTTTTGATCTTTGTTTTGAGATTAGTAACATCATGAGACCTTGGTTTAGTGATAAAAGATAATATTATCTCATGACCACTAATCTGAGTTGTTATACCATCATTATCTATACTACTTATAGGATATATCATATGTAGAAATGGATTTCCAAGAATAACATCATGTGAAAGATTTTTAACCATTATGAATGGCATGTCAAGACAAATTCATTTATTACATACTGCTGTATTTGATAACTTATAATTAATCAAAAGTTTTCTTCCATCAGCAGCATTAAGTATTTCAGTTGTTTTTTCAAAATATCTTGAGGGTATTAACCCTTCATTTATGCAGTTTAAATCTGCACCAGAATCTACCATAGCTATGGCAGACAAAGAATATTCCTTATGAGCAATAATAAGAATTTTGATGTACCATTTATGAGTTATTTCTCTATCTATCATATTTAAATATGTTAGATTTCCTAACTCATTAGTTTCCTTTTATGATTCATCATTATCTTTAGAGTCAGAACATTCTAAAAATGTAACTCTAGATTTTAATTCTTGTATTTCGCTTTTAAGAATATTAAATTCTCTTTAAATCATTTGTAGAAACTTCAATTTTAGTTTCGTTTCCTCTTCCTCTTTTCAGGATATCATTTAGATTATATTCCAATGGTTCTTTTATTTGACTCTTAGAATTATTATTCTGAAGTCTTTCATTTTTGTTTTAATGTCTAGATAATTTTCAATTATCTTTCTTTTGACAATTGGATCTGCTGTTTGATCTATTAGATCAAGAATTAAATTTTCTTCTTTATTAAGAACACAAAGACCATTTCTTTGACAAAGTGTTTTGTAGTAATTACATTGTCCATCACAACTATCATCTTCAGATGTATGTTGAGAATTATCTTCTGATTGTGATTCAGAATCAGATATCATTATTCTCATCAAAGAATTCTTTAATTCATCATCTATCGACAATTCATTTATTTTTTGTTTGTTGTACACTTATTAGCGTAATGTTCACAAAAATCTCCTAGATCTCTTCTTCCTGAAGATTTTCTCCTTTAATCTGTTTATGAAGTCTTAATTCATTACAAAGGGAGATTCCTTCCCTTATAACTTCCGAAGCAAGATCTTCATAAGTATATTGTTCCCATGGCATATTTCCCATGTTCTCTCCTTTAATCTTTCTTTAATCTTTCGGAGAATATGTAAGGTAATCCAGATAAGAATTTTTCTTTCCAGAAGTTAAGATTACAATCTTCTCTTGTAAAGATTTTAGAGAAGAAAACATATTTATACCATTTAAAATGTGATAAAGTCGGACATTTTAAAGGATTAATTGTTCTTGAGTATTTTCAAGTTGTATAATAGTTTTTCCTAAGAATGTTTTGCAATAGTGTAGAGAAGAGTATCTACTCCATTGGCAAATTGTGTAGGAATATTATTGTTGAGTTCTGTTTTTACAGAATTAATAATTTATACTCTCTCTTCTTCAGAGAGACCGAAATCCCACCAACCAAACCAGCAGTCATTGTTAAGGCAATTTCTCTATCAGCTGTTCCCTTAATTCTAGCTGCTGTAACAAACATAGCCATATATTGTAATATGGTTCTAACTTGATATTCCGCCATACCATAATAATTATATATTATTAATATGAACAAGGAAATATATTACAAACTTATACAAACTATATAGGTAATACAAACTTATACAAACTATGAACTTAAAATTAGTTCACTACAGAAGAGCTTGATTATTATCAACAGCATATGGAGAGTAATTTTACTTTGAGTTATTTAACTTGTGTGTTACAATGTCTTTGATGTCGTCCTTATATAGAGACTGATGAGTCTTCTAGTAGTGGATGAGTCATTACTCATTAGGTGTAGTGGTTGAGTGGTCCAAGTTTCCTTTAGTGGATGGTAGTGGGTGCTCCATTATCACTCCTTTACGTCACATCACTATTGAGAGATACTACATTATCTCTTCTTTATTCTTTATGTCTTTGTCAACTTTAACTTTAAAGATGCTCCATTATCTTTTATCTTTTCCATATCTTTTCCATAGTCGTGGTCCTTTCCCCATTTTAAAATTCAAACGGGTCTTGGCCATCTGGCATTGAGGCATCAATCAGTGTAGGGCATTTTGGAGAGGATTGGGTTAGCTCTTCAGAGTCGTCAAAATATGAGGGCCAGTAATTGTTTCTTAATTTCCTGGTATATGGCGGTAAAAGGTAGAATATGATAATGTGATGCCCCGAAATTAATTAATGGTAACCTGGACATTAATTATGTTTATATGATGAGTTATTACGATGATTAAGTTATGTGTGGAAATGAAGAATTAACATGATTTAAGGATGTTGATTTTAATTATGAGGATGATATGGATTTAATGATGTTGGTTACATTTATAATGTTTACCATGTTGAGGTATTTCATATACATCATGTTGTTTATTGGGGTGCAAGTTAAATGGTAGGATTTAATACTTAAATCACCATTCCTACCCCACCTCACCCTTTTACACTCAATTCCCAAAATCACCTTCCCAAACCCCCTTTCCCCTCATTTTCGAAATTAGCCCTAAAGGTGGGAAGAAATTCTTGTAAAAGTTTCATTCTTGCATTTCTTGGTAAGATTTAGTGCCTATGATGTTTATATAGCACTTATTGATGTTCTTGTAATGTTTGTTAAGTTTTGGAAGAGTTTTAAAAAGGGTTTGAAATGGGTTTGTTTGGGTTAGTGTGATTCTTCGTGGGATGTTAGATTTTTAATGGTTTTATGGTGTGTAATGAAGGTTTTGAGTGTTTTAATGTTTTTAAGATGTTGGTATAAATGATGGTTTAGGTTGGTGAGGTTTAAAGGTACAAAAATGGAGATTTTCGTTGAACAGAGGCTGGCGATCGATCGCCCGTTTTTGGCGATCGATCGCGAGCAGGCAGTAGGCTCCAGAAGCCTTTGGCGATCGATCGCCACTTTTGGGCGATCGATCGGTGAGCTTGGCGATCGATCGCGCCAAAGGTGGCGATCGATCGCCGAATGCATAAAATTGTTGATGCGGGCAGTGTGATCTCGCGATCGATCGGGACGACTTGGCGATCGATCGCGAGACACACAAAAGTGTGTTTTTGGCATTTTTTTGTGGGGATTTTGTATATTGGACTATAATTAGCTTCTAATATTGAATTGTATGGTTGTGTAGAACCATCCCAAGGACCCACAACTTCGAGAAGATAAAGTACTACGACTTCACCACATTTTGAAAAGGTACGTAAGAAACGTACGGGCATCAACGGTAACATATCCCTAAACCATGACTTTGCATCAATTTGCATAAGTATTTATGATGATGATTATGATGATATTGTGATAAACAAAGATGATATAATGTTACGATGACAATTATGATATGATGATGATGTTTGAAATGATGATTCTTATAAGATGATGACGCATGTTTGACTATGCTACTTAGAGTGGTTGAATGTCCGGTGACTATTATGGGCAAGCGAGGAAGGTCTTGCCGCTCACATAACTGAGCGATGGGGTACATCCGCTATCAAGGTGTAGCGATGGGTATCATCCGCTGAGCGATGGGGTACATCCGCTATCAAGGCGTAGCGATGGGTATCATCCGCTGAATAAGAGATACATCCGCTATCAAGGCGTAGCGATGGGTATCATAAGATGTGTTATGTCGAGCGAGGGGACCAATTGTGCCGCTGTCATAATAGAACCCGGACAGTCCCATTTCTAATTAACATGGATTGTTGTGAACTTTTATACGAAGTATGATGTTAATCATTCATGTCTTGAACTAATGATTATATGCGTAATTATGAAACAGGGACAACCAAGGAAGGATAGTACTATTAAACAGGAAGTATATGTTATCAATTATTTCCATGCATTAGTTATATGCCATTAACTCATGATGTTAAGTAACGATGTACACGATGGGTTGTTCCTGTAGGTACACTTTTGGATCGAGAACAAGGGTCGGGTTGAGATAGTGAGCTAAAGGAGCATAAGAAGATAGATACAGGATTTTGTTAGCCTTAACATTCTTTTTGGGGAATGTAATTAACTAACTATTGAAGTTTCATTCTGGCCTGTAATTACATTGAGCTCACATAACAACCAGAACTCTAAGATGTCTCTAATGCATGTTTAGTTCATAATACGCTATTAAAATGACGTTAAGGTAGGAAGACCCTACATTAGTGGTATCAGAGCAGTGGTTAGATAACCCGGGGATGAGTGAAGGGTAGCCTTAGCAGTAGGTTTGCTAGGCGCTTACTTTTGACATGCTATGTTACACATGAAGTATATGACTGTTATGATAACATGTTATGGTTTTCTAACTGATGTATATATGAACTGCTTTTGGATCTTGTTGTTAACCCTTGTGTTGCAGTATGGCAGCAAATATCGACATTGGTGATGCTGTAAGTGTGAACGCTAGTGCGAGGCGCACGAATCCCCTACCCCCGCCAGCCTTAGGCGAAGAGCCGTCCGAGCAACAGTTATTGCCGGGAGAGTTGAGTTTGACTCAGTTTCTAGCGTATCGGCCCCCGACTTTTGAAGGGACTGAAACAGGGGAACGAGCCGAGGAATGGCTAGAAAGGATGGAACAAATATTTGTGGCAGCCCCGTGTGCAAAGACGGCATGGATAAGGCTAGCAGAGTTCCAATTAGCCAAGAAAGCACTGATGTGGTGGAGGACCACCGTGATTGAACAGGAGGCACAGGGTCAAGAGGTAAACTGGAAGCTGTTTAGAACTAGATTCCTTGCCCGATACTTTTCAGCTGCTGCACGTCAAGCTAAAGAGGATGAGTTTAATAAGTTGAAGCAAGGTACTATGCCGGTGTCAGATTATGCCCTCCACTACTGTTCTCTACTCAGATATGTACCTCATATCGCCGCCGACACTCAAGCTAAAATGAGGAACTTCATGAAGGGTTTAAGGCCAGAACTTTATGATAGGGTGATCACATATGGCCCTACCTGCTTTGACGATGCACTTACCCGGGCTGAGTTAGCCGAACTAGGGGTTGGCGCGTACCCTGATGCTGTGCCACCTCCAGCGCCCCCTCAGAGATCTACTCCCGACAACTTAAGGCCAAGGGGTGATCGGTTCAAGTCTGGGGGGAACACTTCGGCGTCCAGATTCAGTGGTAGGAGGCCCGATAACCGATGGAAGGGAAACCGCAGGAATGACGCTCCACCAAGAGGAGGACAGTCTCGGGGAGGAGGCAGTGTTGGAGAGGTACAATGCTCTCTTTGTGGACAGCCCCATTTGACGAAGAATTGTGTCGGATGTTATGTTTGCGGCGAGAGAGGCCACTTTGCTCGACAATGTCCCAACAGGGGAAGGCAGCAGAATTCTACTGGGAGGTCGACAGACAGAGCAGCACCACACAGGCCCCCATATGTACCGAGGCAGCTTGGAAGTCAGCCTACGGGGCCACCTCAAGGGCAAGTGTATGCATTGACGAGGGAGCAGGCTACAGCGGCTCCGGAGGAGGTCATAGCGGGTACGTGTCTTTTATTTACGCACCCTGCCTTTATATTGATCGACACAGGTGCGTCACACTCCTTTGTGTCGACGAGTTTTGTGGAAAGACACCACATATGCACTGCTCCGTCGCCCACGCCTCTTGTAGTCTCGACACCCGCAGGAAGAAGTTTGATTGCTGATCAGATTGTCTATGATGGCCTCATTTATTTTGAGGATAACAAGTTAAGGTCGGATTTGATCGTTCTGGGAATGTCAGACTTCGACTGTATATTGGGTATTGATGTACTGAATAGGTACCAAGCGGTTGTGAACTGCAGGCAAAGGACTGTCCGATTCAGATCTGGTGAAGGAGTTCAGTGGACGTTCTATGGAGATGGTTCTCGTTCAAAGATTCCGTTAATATCCGCGGTCAAGATGACACAATTATTGGAACGAGGCCATACAGGATATCTCATTTATGCTATTGATATTTTCTGGAAAGAAGGAAGAACTAAAGGTTGAAGATGTGCCCGTAGTGGCGGAATTTCCTGATGTATTTCCTGAAGAGATTCCTGGATTCCCACCGGCGAGAGAGGTCGAGTTTGGAATCGAATTATTACCGGGGACGTCAGCCATTTCTCGTGCCCCGTACATAATGGCACCAACAGAGTTAAAGGAGTTAAAGGTTCAGTTGCAAGAACTCCTTGACAAGGGCTATATACGACCTAGCGTATCGCCCTGGGGTGCACCAGTTTTGTTTGTCAAGAAGAAAGATGGCTCGATGCGTTTGTGCATCGATTACAGACAGCTGAACAAAGCCACAGTAAAGAACAAGTATCCACTTCCGAGGATCGATGATTTATTTGATCAGTTGCAGGGTACGAGGCTCTACAGTAAGATCGATCTGAGGTCGGGGTACCATCAGATTCGAGTAAGGGAAGATGATGTTCAGAAGACAGCCTTCAGGACTAGGTATGGGCACTATGAATTCCTAGTCATGCCTTTTGGGGTGACAAATGCCCCGGCTGTTTTCATGAGTTTGATGAACAAGGTGTTCCAGCCATTTTTGGACCAATTCGTCATAGTTTTCATTGACGATATACTCATCTACTCTCGGACTGAAGAAGAACATGTTGGGCACTTGAGGACAGTACTTCAGATCCTTAGGGATCATCAATTATATGCAAAGCTTAGCAAGTGCGAGTTTTGGTTGGACAGTGTGGTGTTCTTGGGTCATGTAATATCCAGCCGTGGGATATCTGTGGATCCCCGTAAGATTGAAGCTGTTATGGAGTGGGCTGCACCCACTTCTGTGCCCGAGATACGGAGTTTACTCGGTTTAGCTGGCTATTACCGACGTTTTGTCGAGGGATTCTCTAAGATCGCTAAACCGTTGACCCAGCTGACTCAGAAAGGAGTTCCGTTCTATTGGTCCGAAGCTTGTGAGGAGAGCTTCCAAGAGTTGAAACGTCGCTTGACGACAGCGCCAGTATTGGTAATCCCTTCTGAGGATAAGAAGTTTGCTTTGTACACGGATGCATCATTGCAAGGTTTGGGTTGTGTGTTGACGCAAGATAAGCATGTGGTGGCTTATGCTTCGAGGCAGCTGAAGCCTCATGAGACCAGATACCCAGTCCATGACTTGGAACTGGCAGCCATCATCTTCGCCTTGAAGATTTGGCGTCATTATCTTTATGGTACGACGTTTACCATTTTTACAGACCATAAGAGCTTGAAATTCTTATTCACCCAAGAAGAACTGAATATGAGGCAACGAAGATGGATGGACTTACTCAAAGATTATGATTGTGAAATAGAGTACCATCCGGGTAAAGCAAACATGATAGCAGATGCCTTAAGTCGAAAAGTGAAGAGCACCGCTGAGGATACTATGAGCTTATCAGCTATGATGGCTTCCTATTGCCATTTAGGCTATGATTTTGATGTGGACACGTCGCCGGTGCGAGTGTCGACCTTATTGGCTGAGCCGGATGTATTTGAGGCAATCAGGAAAGCCCAGAGGTCGGATGATGAAGTTCAGATATGGACATCGATAGTACTTCGAGGTCAGCCAACAAAGTTTAGAGTGGCCGAAGATGATTCTTTAAGATTGGGCAACCGATGGGTGGTCCCAAATGCGCCGGGATTACGTAAAGGAATTTTAGAACGGGCTCACAGTAGCCGGTTCAGTATCCACCCAGGAGGAAGAAAGATGTACAAGGACCTATGTGGTCAATTTTGGTGGAGACGCATGAAGCGTGAAGTAATTGCTTTTGTCAAGAGGTGTCTGATCTGCCAGCAAGTAAAAGCAGAAAGACAGAGGCCTGGTGGTGAGTTGAAGAGCTTAGAGGTACCTAAATGGAAGTGGGAACATATATCTATGGACTTCGTAACTCACTTGCCAAGGTCGGCCTCTGGATTTGATGCGATCTGGGTGATCGTGGATAGGCTGACGAAAGTAGCTCATTTCATTCCTTACAGTATGACTTTCACGTATCTAAAGATGGCCCAATTGTATGTACGGGATGTAGTGAGGTTGCACGGTATTCCAGTTTCAATAGTGTCTGACAGAGACCCGAGGTTCACTTCACATTTCTGGGAGGGTCTCCAATCAGCGTTGGGCACAGAGGTAAGACTGAGTACAGCCTATCACCCTCAGACAGACGGTCAGACAGAGCGTACCATACAGACGCTCGAAGATATGCTGAGAGCATGTGTCTTGGAGTTTGACACTCCGTGGCAAGAATCTATACCACTGGTAGAGTTCTCCTACAATAACAGCTATCAGGCGAGCATTCAAATGGCCCCTTTTGAAGCTCTGTACGGACGACGATGTAGATCCCCGCTGTTTTGGGAGGACTTGACTAGTAGGGCGGTAGGAGGACCGGATATGATTAAAGATATGGAAGAAAAGATCAAGACGATACGCTTAAAGATGAAAGCGGCCCAAGATAGGCAAGCGGCCTATGCCAATAAGCGGCGACGACCGCTAGAATTCCAAGTAGGAGATAAAGTTTTCTTGAAAATCTCACCCTTCAGGGGTGTGGTCCGTTTTGGTATGCGGGGAAAGTTATCTCCGAGGTATGTGGGACCGTATGAGATATTGCAGCGCATCGGTACTTTGGCCTACCGCTTAGCTCTACCGCCGTCCTTATCCGGTATTCATGATGTTTTCCACGTTTCCATGTTGAGAAAGTATGAACCCGATCCGTCTCATGTATTGCAGCCTTCGGAGGTTCAGTTGAGTTCAGATGTATCCTATGTTGAACGACCGGTTAGAATCCTAGATCGTGAGGATCGCAGGCTACGAAGTAAGATTATACCGATGGTCAAAGTTCAGTGGGATCGCCGGGGTGTCGAGGAGGCTACGTGGGAGACGGAACGGCATATGGTGCAGCACTACCCGGAACTATTTTCTGGTATGATTTATGTTTAATTTCTTTTTGGGTAAGTGCATGCGATTTCGAGGACGAAATCTTATAAGTAGGGGAGTAATGTGATGCCCCGAAATTAATTAATGGTAACCTGGACATTAATTATGTTTATATGATGAGTTATTACGATGATTAAGTTATGTGTGGAAATGAAGAATTAACATGATTTAAGGATGTTGATTTTAATTATGAGGATGATATGGATTTAATGATGTTGCTTACATTTTATAAATGTTTACCATGTTGAGGTATTTCATATACATCATGTTGTTTATTGGGGTGCAAGTTAAATGGTAGGATTTAATACTTAAATCACCATTCCTACCCCACCTCACCCTTTTACACTCAATTCCCAAAATCACCTTCCCAAACCCCCTTTCCCCTCATTTTCGAAATTAGCCCTAAAGGTGGGAAGAAATTCTGTAAAAGTTTCATTCTTGCATTTCTTGGTAAGATTTAGTGCCTATGATGTTTATATAGCACTTATTGATGTTCTTGTAATGTTTGTTAAGTTTTGGAAGAGTTTTAAAAAGGGTTTGAAATGGGTTTGTTTGGGTTAGTGTGATTCTTGGTGGGATGTTAGATTTTTAATGGTTTTATGGTGTGTAATGAAGGTTTTGAGTGTTTTAATGTTTTTAAGATGTTGGTATAAATGATGGTTGAGGTTGGTAAGGTTTAAAGGTACAAAAATGGAGATTTTCGTTGAACAGAGGCTGGCGATCGATCGCCCGTTTTTGGCGATCGATCGCGAGCAGGCAGTAGGCTCCAGAAGCCTTTGGCGATCGATCGCCACTTTTGGGCGATCGATCGGTGAGCTTGGCGATCGATCGCGCCAAAGGTGGCGATCGATCGCCGAATGCATAAAATTGTTGATGCGGGCAGTGTGATCTCGCGATCGATCGGGACGACTTGGCGATCGATCGCGAGACACACAAAAGTGTGTTTTTGGCATTTTTGTGGGGATTTTGTATATTGGACTATAATTAGCTTCTAATATTGAATTGTATGGTTGTGTAGAACCATCCCAAGGACCCACAACTTCGAGAAGATAAAGTACTACGACTTCACCACATTTTGAAAAGGTACGTAAGAAACGTACGGGCATCAACGGTAACATATCCCTAAACCATGACTTTGCATCAATTTGCATAAGTATTTATGATGATGATTATGATGATATTTTGATAAACAAAGATGATATAATGTTACGATGACAATTATGATATGATGATGATGTTTGAAATGATGATTCTTATAAGATGATGACGCATGTTTGACTATGCTACTTAGAGTGGTTGAATGTCCGGTGACTATTATGGGCAAGCGAGGAAGGTCTTGCCGCTCACATAACTGAGCGATGGGGTACATCCGCTATCAAGGTGTAGCGATGGGTATCATCCGCTGAGCGATGGGGTACATCCGCTATCAAGGCGTAGCGATGGGTATCATCCGCTGAATAAGAGATACATCCGCTATCAAGGCGTAGCGATGGGTATCATAAGATGTGTTATGTCGAGCGAGGGGACCAATTGTGCCGCTGTCATAATAGAACCCGGACAGTCCCATTTCTAATTAACATGGATTGTTGTGAACTTTTATACGAAGTATGATGTTAATCATTCATGTCTTGAACTAATGATTATATGCGTAATTATGAAACAGGGACAACCAAGGAAGGATAGTACTATTAAACAGGAAGTATATGTTATCAATTATTTCCATGCATTATTTATATGCCATTAACTCATGATGTTAAGTAACGATGTACATGCTCACGATGGGTTGTTCCTGTAGGTACACTTTTGGATCGAGACCAAGGGTCGGGTTGAGATAGTGAGCTAAAGGAGCATAAGAAGATAGATACAGGATTTTTGTTAGCCTTAACATTCTTTTTGGGGAATGTAATTAACTAACTATTGAAGTTTCATTCTGGCCTGTAATTACATTGAGCTCACATAACAACCAGAACTCTAAGATGTCTCTAATGCATGTTTAGTTCATAATACGCTATTAAAATGACGTTAAGGTAGGAAGACCCTACATTAGTGGTATCAGAGCAGTGGTTAGATAACCCCGGGGATGAGTGAAGGGTAGCCTTAGCAGTAGGTTTGCTAGGCGCTTACTTTTGACATGCTATGTTACACATGAAGTATATGACTGTTATGATAACTTGTTATGGTTTTCTAACGATGTATATATGAACTGCTTTTGGATCTTGTTGTTAACCCTTGTGTTGCAGTATGGCAGCAAATATCGACATTGGTGATGCTGTAAGTGTGAACGCTAGTGCGGGGCGCACGAATCCCCTACCCCCGCCAGCCTTAGGCGAAGAGCCGTCCGAGCAACAGTTATTGCCGGGAGAGTTGAGTTTGACTCAGTTTCTAGCGTATCGGCCCCCGACTTTTGAAGGGACTGAAACAGGGGAACGAGCCGAGGAATGGCTAGAAAGGATGGAACAAATATTTGTGGCAGCCCCGTGTGCAAAGACGGCATGGATAAGGCTAGCAGAGTTCCAATTAGCCAAGAAAGCACTGATGTGGTGGAGGACCACCGTGATTGAACAGGAGGCACAGGGTCAAGAGGTAAACTGGAAGCTGTTTAGAACTAGATTCCTGGCCCGATACTTTTCAGCTGCTGCACGTCAAGCTAAAGAGGATGAGTTTAATAAGTTGAAGCAAGGTACTATGCCGGTGTCAGATTATGCCCTCCACTACTGTTCTCTACTCAGATATGTACCTCATATCGCTGCCGACACTCAAGCTAAAATGAGGAACTTCATGAAGGGTTTAAGGCCAGAACTTTATGATAGGGTGATCACATATGGCCCTACCTGCTTTGACGATGCACTTACCTGGGCTGAGTTAGCCGAACTAGGGGTTGGCGCGTACCCTGATGCTGTGCCACCTCCAGTGCCCCCTCAGAGATCTACTCCCGACAACTTAAGGCCAAGGGGTGATCGGTTCAAGTCTGGGGGGAACACTTCGGCGTCCAGATTCAGTGGTAGGAGGCCCGATAACCGATGGAAGGGAAACCGCAGGAATGACGCTCCACCAAGAGGAGGACAGTCTCGGGGAGGAGGCAGTGTTGGAGAGGTACAATGCTCTCTTTGTGGACAGCCCCATTTGACGAAGAATTGTGTCGGATGTTATGTTTGCGGCGAGAGAGGCCACTTTGCTCGACAATGTCCCAACAGGGGAAGGCAGCAGAATTCTACTGGGAGGTCGACAGACAGAGCAGCACCACACAGGCCCCCATATGTACCGAGGCAGCTTGGAAGTCAGCCTACGGGGCCACCTCAAGGGCAAGTGTATGCATTGACGAGGGAGCAGGCTACAGCGGCTCCGGAGGAGGTCATAGCGGGTACGTGTCTTTTATTTACGCACCCTGCCTTTATATTGATCGACACAGGTGCGTCACACTCCTTTGTGTCGACGAGTTTTGTGGAAAGACACCACATATGCACTGCTCCGTCGCCCACGCCTCTTGTAGTCTCGACACCCGCAGGAAGAAGTTTGATTGCTGATCAGATTGTCTATGATGGCCTCATTTATTTTGAGGATAACAAGTTAAGGTCGGATTTGATCGTTCTGGGAATGTCAGACTTCGACTGTATATTGGGTATTGATGTACTGAATAGGTACAAGCGGTTGTGAACTGCAGGCAAAGGACTGTCCGATTCAGATCTGGTGAAGGAGTTCAGTGGACGTTCTATGGAGATGGTTCTCGTTCAAAGATTCCGTTAATATCCGCGGTCAAAGTATGTGAAACTGCATTTAGTTCCAGAAATTTCTTTGGTTCTATGTAAATCTCCTTCCCACATATTAGCGGTGATGATTCGTTTAGTAATGGCTTTAGAGTAAGCCCATTCACCTGCTTGCCTCTTAGTAGGGCAAAAATGACTGAACTTGTATGAACAAGTATATCCTGATAGAACACAAAATCTTTAGGATATAAAGCTGGTGTGGTAAAATTCTTCATGTAAAATGATGCAACCTCATTAGGTTGAAGATTTAGATATTTGTCTTCAATTGGTATAATCCATTGTGTTCATATATGGATGTAAGGATAAATAAATTCTTTGGCCATAGTAGCTTCGATGGCTATTGCATATGCATCTTCTCTCAATTGTTTCTCTTTAGGAACTTCTTTTTGTTTTCTTTTTGTATCTCTTTTTTAGAGGTAGAAGCCACAGACTTATAATAAATCTTGGGAAATGAGAACATTCCCTTTTGTTTATTCATGTTTTTCCTGCAAAAATTCACGAGCTAAGAAATCTGGTAGCGAATTACAAGATCCTTTAATAAACTCAATATCAAAATCAAAGACAGATAGAATTCCCTGCATCTAGCAAATATTTGTATTGATGCTAAATTTTTAACATCTTTTTCGATAAAATCTTTTGCAGATTTACAGTCTATTCTTAATAGAAATTTTTGATTTATTAAATCTGCTTCGAATTTTTGGATGCAAAGTACTATAGCTAAAATTTCTTTTTTAATAGTATAATAATTCGTTCTATTTCCTCTCCAAGTACCATAAGTAAAACGAACTAAAGTTTCAGGATTATTGATCCTTTGTTTAAGGATTCTTCCATAGCCTACATCAGATGCATCAGTTTCAACAATTTTAAATGCATGAGGATCAGTAATAGCTAGACAAGGAATTTCTTTTACTTTAGCTTTAATTCTTTGTATAGCTAGAGTATGTTTTTCCTTCCATGGTGGAGGATTTTTTCCTTAATCTTTCAAATAATGGTTTGGTATCTTGAGCAAGATCTCTATTAAATTCAGAGACATAATTTAAACTTCCTAAAAATCTTTGGAATTGAGTTTTATCAATAATTTTATCTGGAAATTTAATATTATTGCTCTATCTATAGGAAATATTGTGACATGAACAATTTCATGTCCTAAGAATCTTATTTTTGTCTGAAAAAGTTTTAATTTTCTTTGTGACACCACAAGACTAGTGTTGTTCTATATCTTTAGAGAAAATTTGAACATCATCAAATAGACAATTATAAATGCTGAATAAGCATTAAAAATATCATTCATAATTTTTTGAAATTCTGATGGAGCATTCTTAAGCCCAAAAGGCATTACATTCCATTCTTAGTGTCCGAAAGGAACTGTAAATGTTGCTTTATACTTATCTTTTTCAGTAATTTGAATTTGCCAAAATCCTGATTTCATGTCCAATTTAGACATAATCTATTCAGAGTATTATCTGCCTAAAAGATTCTTTTTATTCGGAATAGGATGTCTTATCAGTTGAGATTATTAACCTCATGAGACATTGGCTTAGTGATAAAAGAGAATATTATCTCATGACCACTAATTTGACTTGTTATTCCATCACTATCTATGCTACTTATAGGATATAACATGTGTAGAAATGAATTTCCAAGAATAACATCGTGTAAAAGATTTTTTACCATTATAAATGGCATTTCAAGACAAATACCTTTATTACATATTGCAGTTTATGATATTTATAATTAACCAAAAGTTTTCTTCCATCTGCAGCATTAAGTATCTCAGTTGTTTTTTCAAAATATCTTGAGGGTATTAACCCTTCATTTATGCAGTTTAGATCTGCACCATAATCTACCATAGCTATGGCAGATAAAGAATATTCTTTATGAACAATAATAAGAATTTTGATGTACCATTTATGAGTTATTACTCGATTTATCATATTTAAATATGTTAGATTTCCTAACTCATTAGTTTCCTTTTCTTTTTCTGATTCATTATCACCTTTGTTATCTTTAGAGTCGGAACATTCTAAAAATGTAACTCTAGATTTTAATTCTTTAATTTCTCTTTTAAGAATACTAATATCTCTTTTTAAATCATTTGTAGAAACTTCCTTTTTAGTTTCGTTTTGTCTTCCTCTTTTTAGAATATCATTTAGATTATATTCTAGTGGTTCTTTTATTTGATTTTTAGAATTATTATTCTGAAGGTTTTTTTTTATTTCGAATGTCTAGATAATTTTCAATTATCTTTCTTTTAATTATTGGATCTTCTGTTTGATCAATTAGATCAAGAACTAAATTTTCTTCTTTATTAAGAACATATAAACCATTTCTTTGACAAAGTGTTTTGTAGTAATTACATTGCCCATCACAACTATCATCTTCAGATGTATGTTGATAATTCATTTATCTTTCGTTTTGTTGTACACTTATTAGCGTAATGTTATGGCTTGACATTTCCAACAATAAATCTCTTTAGATTATCTTTTCTGTTTCGAGGCATAAATTTTTTAGTATATATTTCCTTTTTAGGAAAATGATTACATTTTTCTTTTTCTCCTTATTTTCCCTATTCTTCCATTTTTTAAATTTATAATATCTTGATTTATAATGTTTTCGTCTATGTTTTTCGTTTAGAGGTGTGAAACCAATTTGTTCACAGAAATCTCCTAAGTCACGTTTTCCTGAAGATTTTTCTCTTTTAATCTGTTTATGAAGTCTTAATTCATCACAGAGAGAGATTCTTTCTCTTATTACTTCTGAAGTAAGATCTCCATAAGTATATGGAATTTTCCCATGTTTTCTCCTTTTAATCTTTCCTTCAATCTTTCGGAGAATAAATAAGGTAATCCAGATAAGAATTTTTCTTTCCAGAAGTTAAGATTACAATTTCTCTTGTAAAGATTTTACAGAAGAAAACATCTTTGTACCATTTATAATGTGACAAAGTCTAAATGGATTAATTATTCTTGAGTGTTTTCAAGTTGTAGAACAGTCTTTCCTAAAAAATGTTTTGCAATAGTGTAAATTAGAGTATCTACTCCATTGGTGAATTGGATTGGAATATTATTATTGAGTTCTGTTTTTACAGAATTAATAATTTGTGCTCTAGCCTCTTCAGAGAGACCAAAATCCCACCAACCTTTTAGTTGGCCAGTAAATACAGCAGTTATTGTTAAGGCAATTTCTCTATCAGTTGTACCCTTAATTCTAGCTGCTGTAGCAAACATATCCATATATTTAATATGGTCAGCCATACCATCTATGTTCCATTCACAGACGTTAGTTCAGCTAAACTGAGCATAATCACTGGTGTTGGCCGTGGATAGTACTATGGAATATTCCTTTTTAAAGGAAGTTCTTGTTTGAAAGAAGTAATTTTATTTACTTGATTAATTGGTTGATTTTCAACCTCTTGTTCTTTTAAGAACATTGTCTCTAAGTCACTGATGTTTTCATCAAAATCATTTTGATCTTCAGATGAGGAACTACTATCTTCATTAGTGCTTTCTATCTCTGTTTCTACTTCTCTTTTCAAAGGAGCAGTAGACTTTTCACTAATACCAATTTTTTGTAATCTTTTGACTAGTTCTTCCATTATATCTGAATTAGTTCCTGTTTTAAGATCAGATTTTTCATTTCTAGTTTTAAAAAGAATTTTATCCTCTGTAAAACTATCTTGAACTATCTCTCTATTAAAGATCTTCTGTTCAACCATAGTTAGCTATTTTCCAATTGTTTTTAGGGCTAAATTGGTAAAATTATTCTGTTCACCAATAACTTCTACATTAGAAGTCTTTTTTTGTATGGCGAAGCCATAATTTCTTCATCCCTAATCTTGATTGTAAGATTTTGTTCAGGAGGATGTATACTTCTTATCACCGTTCCATTCTTTGAGATAAATCTTGATAAATAGAATCTAGGGTGATAATTCAGTTTCAAAATTAGGAATTTTTTTCCATTGGAGTTTATAGATTCTTTCAATAACATAAACTTTAAGTTGTTTACGAATACATATACTCGTATATTAACACAAAATCAAAATTTATCAAAAAATAAAAAAACGTCAGTAACTGTGAAAATTGCTCAAAAACCTTTTTCGAACAAAGAAAATGATGTATTCAAGACACATATTCGAATATTTGCACGAAATCGAAATTTATCAAAAAATAAAAAAGCTTACATAATTTGTGAAAATTTCTCAAAACATTCTTTCAAACAAGAAAATGATGTACTCAAGACTGGTTGTTAGAATTTCACAAAATTTGTTTATGAATACATACACTCGTATATTAGCACAAAATCAAAATTTATCAAAAAATAAAAAAACGTCCGTAACTATGAAAATTACTCAAAAACATTTTTCCAACAAAGAAAAATGATGTATTCAAGACAAATACTCGAATATTTGCACGAAATTGAAATTTATCACAAAACTTATATAATTTGTGAAAATTTCTCAAAAACCTTCTTCCAAGCAATTCTCAGAAATTTAATTAGTGTATAAAGACATATACTTGATATTCGCACAAAATCAAAATTATCAAAAAATAAAAAGACACCCATAACTGTGAAAATTGCTCAAAAACTTCTTCCAAACAAGAAAATGTTGTATTCAACACACATACTCAAATATACGCATGGAATTGAAATTTATCAAAAAATTAAAAAAACTTAAGTAATTCGTTGTATAGCTAGAGTATGTTTTTCTGTCCATGATAGAGGATTTTTTCTCAATCTTTTAAATAATGATTTAGTATCTTTAGCAAGATCTTTTTATGAGCCAAATAACATTATTTTCATATATCAAATATTCTATAAGAATAATTATATATGTTTTTATATAATATGGAAACATATTGTAAGTCTCCTGAAAATTTTTGTAATTGATTTTTATCAATAATTTTATCTGAAAATTTATCAGCTAATATTATTGCTCTATCTATAGGAAATATTGTGCCATGAACAATTTCATATCCTAAGAATCTTATCTTTGTTGGAAAAAGTTTTATTTTCTCTGTGACGTTACAAGACCAGCTTGAGTGACAACTTTAAAAAATATATTAAGATGTTTAAAGTATTGTTCTATATCTGCAGAGAAAATTAGAACATCATCTATATGGACAATTATAAATGCTGAATAAGAATTAAAAATATCATTCATTATTTTTTGAAATTCTGATGGAGCATTATTTAGCCAAAAAGGCATTACATTCCATTAATGCCCGAAAGGAGCTGTAAATGTTGTTTTATACTTATCTTTTTCAGCAATTTGAATTTGCCAAAATCCTGATTTCATGTCAAATTTAGACATAATCTTAGCAGAGTATAATCTCCCTAAAAGATCTTTTTTATTTGGAATAGGATGTCTTATCCATTGAAGAACCTTATTTAATTGTTTATAATTTATTACTAGTCTTGGAACTCCTCTATCTAATTCTGCAGCATTTTCTACATAGAAAGCTCGACAACTCCAATGACTTTTAGATACTCTTATTATTTTTTTCTTTAAGAGATCATCAATTTCCTTTTGCATATTTCTAGGTGCTTTGGCCCCATGGCTATAGGTCTAGCCTTTGTTGAAATTTGTTCTTCCTTGAATTCTTTAACATAAGGAGGTATAATAATATGTTTATTCATTTCCCAGAAGGCATTAGGGATTTCCGAGCATATTTCTTTTTCTATTCTTTCTTGAAGAATCTTTATTCTTCTTTGTATCTCCAGACTCTTTAGCTTTTCATCAATTACAGAATATTTAACCTCTTCTGATAAAGAGTTAAGAAACTTTTCTTTTCTTTTGATCTTTGTTTTGAGATTATTAACCTCATGAGACCTTGGTTTAGTGATAAAAGAGAATAATATCTCATGACCACTAATCTGACTTGTTATAACATCATTATCTATACTACTTATAGGATATAACATTCGTTTAATAATGGCTTTAGAGTAAGCCCATTCACCTGCTTTCCTTTCTGTAGGGGTTAAAATTACTGAACCTGTATGAACAAGTATATCCTGATAGAACACAAAATCTTTAGGATATAAAGCTGGTGTGGTAAAATTCTTCATGTAAAATGATGAAACCTCATTAGGTTGAAGATTTAGATATTTGTCTTCAGTTGGTATAATCCATTGTGTTGAAATATGGATGTAAGGATAAATAAATTCTTTGGCCATAGTAGCTTCGATGGCTATTGCATATGCATCTTCTCTCAATTGTTCCTCTTTAGGAACTTCTTTTTGTTTTTCTTTTTGTATCTCTTTTTTAGAGGTAGAAGCCACAGACTTATAATAAGTCTTGGGAAATGAGAACATTCCCTTTTGTTTATTCATGTTTTTCCTGCAAAAATTCACGAGCTAAGAAATCTGGTAACGAATTACAAGATCCTTTAATAAACTCAATATCAAAATCAAAGACAGATAGAATTCCCTGCCATCTAGCAAATATTTGTTTTGATGCTAAATTTTTATCATCTTTTTCAATAACATCTTTTGCAGATTTACAGTCTATTCTTAATAGAAATTTTTGATTTATTAAATCTGCTTCGAATTTTTGGATGCAAAGTGCTATAGCTAAAATTTCTTTTTTAATAGTAAATAATTCGTTCTATTTCCTCTCCAAGTACCAGAAGTAAAACGAACTAAGGTTTCAGGATTATTGATCCTTTGTTAAATGATTCCTCCATAGCCTACATCAGATGCATCAGTTTCAACAATTTTAAATGCATGAGGATCAGTAATAGCTAGACAAGGAATTTCTTTTACTTTAGCTTTATTTCTTTGTATAGCTAGAGTATGTTTTTCCTTCCATGGTGGTGGATTTTTCCTTAATCTTTCAAATAATGGTTTGGTATCTTGAGCAAGATCTCTATAAAATTCAGAGACATAATTTAAACTTCCTAAAAATCTTTGTAATTGATTTTTATCAATAATTTTATCTGGAAATTTAATATTATTGCTCTATCTATAGGAAATATTGTGCCATGAACAATTTCATGTCCTAAGAATCTTATCTTTGTTGGAAAAAGTTTTATTTTTCTTTGTGACGTTACAAGACCAGCTTGATTGACAACTTTAAAAAATATATTAAGATGTTTAAAGTGTTGTTCTATATCTGCAGAGAAAATTAGAACATCATCTATATGGACAATTATAAATGCTGAATAAGCATTAAAAATATCATTCATTATTTTTTGAAATTCTGATGGAGCATTATTTAGCAAAAAAGGCATTACATTCCATTAATGTCCGAAAGGAGCTGTAAATGTTGTTTTATACTTATCTTTTTCAGCAATTTGAATTTGACAAAATCCTGATTTCATGTCAAATTTAGACATAATCTTAGCAGAGTATAATCTGCCTAAAAGATCTTTTTTTATTTGGAATAGGATGTCTTATGCATTGAAGAACCTTATTTAAATGTTTATAATTTATTACTGGTCTTGGAACTCCTCTATCTAATTCTGCAGCATTTTCTACATAGAAAGCTGGACAGCTCCAATGACTTTTAGATACTCTTATTAATTTTTTCTTTAAGAGATCATCAATTTCCTTTTTGCATATTTCTAGGTGCTTTGGCCCCATGGCTATAGGTCTAGCCTTTGTTGAAATTTGTTCTTCCTTGAATTCTTTAACATAAGGAGGTATAATAATATGTTTATTCCTTTCTCAGAAGGCATTAGGAATTTCCGAGCATATTTCTTTTTCTATTCTTTCTTGAAGAATCTTTATTCTTCTTTGTATCTCCAGACTCTTTAGCCTTTCATCAATTAAAGAATATTTAACCTCTTCTGATAAAGAGTTAAGAAACTTTTCTTTTCTTTTGATCTTTGTTTTGAGATTATTAACCTCATGAGACCTTGGTTTAGTGATAAAAGAGAATATTATCTCATGACCACTAATCTGACTTGTTATACCATCACTATCTATACTACTTATAGGATATAGAATTCGTTTAATAATGGCTTTAGAGTAAGCCCATTCACCTTCTTACCTTTCTGTAGGGGCAAAAATTATTGAACCTGTATGAACAAGTATATCTTGATAGAACACAAAATCTTTAGGATATAAAGCTGGTGTAGTAAAATTCTTCAGGTAAAATGATGCAACCTCATTAGATTGAAGATTTAGATATTTGTCTTCAGTTGGTATAATCCATTGTGTTGAAATATGGATGTAAGGATAAATAAATTCTTTGGCCATAGTAGCTTCGATGGCTATTGCATATGCATCTTCTCTCAATTGTTCCTCTTTAGGAACTTCTTTTTGTTTTTCTTTTTGAATCTCTTTTTTAGAGGTAGAAGCCACAGACTTATAATAAGTCTTGGGAAATGAGAACATTCCCTTTTGTTTATTCATGTTTTTCCTGCAAAAATTCACAAGCTAAGAAATCTGGTAACGAATTATAAAATCCTTTAATAAACTCAATATCAAAATCAAAGACAGATAGAATTCCCTGCCATCCAGCAAATATTTGTTTTGATGCTAAATTTTTATCATCTTTTTCGATAACATCTTTTGCAGATTTACAGTCTATTCTTAATAGTTTTTGATTTATTAAATCTGCTTCGAATTTTTGGATGCAAAGTACTATAGCTAAAATTTCTTTTTTAATAGCATAATAATTCGTTCTCCAAGTACCAGAAGTAAAACGAACTAAGGTTTCAGGATTATTGATCCTTTGTTTAAGGATTCCTCCATAGCCTACATCAGATGCATCAGTTTCAACAATTTTAAATGCATGAGGTTCAGTAATAGCTAGACAAGGAATTTCTTTTACTTTAGCTTTAATTCTTTGTATAGCTAGAGTATGTTTTTCCTTCCATGGTGGAGGATTTTTCCTTAATCTTTCAAATAATGGTTTGGTATCTTGAGCAAGATCTCTATAAAATTCAGAGACATAATTTAAACTTCCTAAAAATCTTTGTAATTGATTTTTATCAATAATTTTATCTGGAAATTTAATATTATTGCTCTATCTATAGGAAATATTGTGCCATGAACAATTTCATGTCCTAAGAATCTTATCTTTATTGGAAAAAGTTTTATTTTTCTTTGTGACGTTACAAGACCAGCTTGAGTGACAACTTTAAAAAATATATTAAGATGTTTAAAGTGTTGTTCTATATCTGTAGAGAAAATTAGAACATCATCTATATTGACAATTATAAATGCTGAATAAGCATTAAAAATATCATTCATTATTTTTTGAAATTCTGATGGAGCATTATTTAGCCAAAAAGGCATTACATTCCATTAATGTCCGAAAGGAGCTGTAAATATTATTTTATACTTATCTTTTTTAGCAATTTGAATTTGACAAAATCCTGATTTCATGTCAAATTTAGACATAATCTTAGCAGAGTATAATCTCCCTAAAAGATCTTTTTTATTTGGAATAGGATGTCTTATCCATTGAAGAACCTTATTTAAATGTTTATAATTTATTACTGGTCTTGGAACTCCTCTATCTAATTCTGCAGCATTTTCTACATAGAAAGCTGGACAGCTCCAATGACTTTTAGATACTCTTACTAATTTTTTCTTTAAGAGATCATCAATTTTCTTTTTGCATATTTCTAGGTGCTTTGGCCCCATGGCTATAGGTCTAGCCTTTGTTGAAATTTGTTCTTCCTTGAATTCTTTAACATAAGGAGGTATAATAATATGTTTATTCCTTTCCCAGAAGGCATTAGGAATTTCCGAGCATATTTCTTTTTCTATTCTTTCTTGAAGAATCTTTATTCTTCTTTGTATCTCCAGACTCTTTAGCCTTTCATCAATTAAAGAATATTTAACCTCTTCTGATAAAGAGTTAAGAAACTTTTCTTTTCTTTTTATCTTTGTTTTGAGATTATTAACCTCATGAGACCTTGGTTTAGTGATAAAAGAGAATATTATCTCATGACCACTAATCTGACTTGTTATACCATCACTATCTATAATACTTATAGGATATAGAATTCGTTTAATAATGGATTTAGAGTAAGCCCATTCACCTGCTTACCTTTCTGTAGGGGCAAAAATTATTGAACCTGTATGAACAAGTATATCCTGATAGAACACAAAATCTTTAGGATATAAAGCTGGTGTAGTAAAATTCTTCAGGTAAAATGATGCAACCTCATTAGATTGAAGATTTAGATATTTGTCTTCAGTTGGTATAATCCATTGTGTTGAAATATGGATGTAAGGATAAATAAATTCTTTGGCCATAGTAGCTTCGATGGCTATTGCATATGCATCTTCTCTCAATTGTTCCTCTTTAGGAACTTCTTTTTGTTTTTCTTTTTGAATCTCTTTTTTAGAGGTAGAAGCCACAGACTTATAATAAGTCTTGGGAAATGAGAACATTCCCTTTTGTTTATTCATGTTTTTCCTGCAAAAATTCAAAAGCTAAGAAATCTGGTAACGAATTATAAGATCCTTTAATAAACTCAATATCAAAATCAAAGACAGATAGAATTCCCTGCCATCCAGCAAATATTTGTTTTGATGCTAAATTTTTATCATCTTTTTCGATAACATCTTTTGCAGATTTACAGTCTATTCTTAATAGAATTTTTTTATTTATTAAATCTGCTTCGAATTTTTGGATGCAAAGTACTATAGCTAAAATTTCTTTTTTAATAGCATAATAATTCGTTCTCCAAGTACCAGAAGTAAAACGAACTTAGGTTTCAGGATTATTGATCCTTTGTTTAAGGATTCCTCCATAGCCTACATCAGATGCATCAGTTTCAACAATTTTAAATGCATGAGGTTCAGTAATAGCTAGACAAGGAATTTCTTTTACTTTAGCTTTAATTCTTTGTATAGCTAGAGTATGTTTTTCCATCCATGGTGGAGGATTTTTCCTTAATCTTTCAAATAATGGTTTGGTATCTTGAGCAAGATCTCTATAAAATTCAGAGACATAATTTAAACTTCCTAAAAATCTTTGTAATTGATTTTTATCAATAATTTTATCTGGAAATTTAATATTATTGCTCTATCTATAGGAAATATTGTGCCATGAACAATTTCATGTCCTAAGAATCTTATCTTTGTTGGAAAAAGTTTTATTTTTCTTTGTGACGTTACAAGACCAGCTTGAGTGACAACTTTAAAAAATATATTAAGATGTTTAAAGTGTTGTTCTATATCTGTAGAGAAAATTAGAACATCATCTATATTGACAATTATAAATGCTGAATAAGCATTAAAAATATCATTTATTATTTTTTGAAATTCTGATGGAGCATTATTTAGCCAAAAAGGCATTACATTCCATTAATGTCCGAAAGGAGCTGTAAATATTATTTTATACTTATCTTTTTTAGCAATTTGAATTTGCCAAAATCCTGATTTCATGTCAAATTTAGACATAATCTTAGCAGAGTATAATCTCCCTAAAAGATCTTTTTTATTTGGAATAGGATGTCTTATCCATTGAAGAACCTTATTTAAATGTTTATAATTTATTACTGGTCTTGGAACTCCTCTATCTAATTCTGCAGCATTTTCTACATAAAAAGCTGGACAACTCCAATGACTTTTAGATACTCTTATTAATTTTTTCTTTAAGAGATCATCAATTTCCTTTTTGCATATATCTAGGTGCTTTGGCCCCATGGCTATAGGTCTAGCCTTTGTTGAAATTTGTTCTACCTTGAATTCTTTAACATAAGGAGGTATAATAATATGTTTATTCCTTTCCCAGAAGGCATTAGGAATTTCCGAGCATATTTCTTTTTCTATTCTTTCTTGAAGAATCTTTATTCTTCTTTGTATCTCCAGACTCTTTAGCCTTTCATCAATTAAAGAATATTTAACCTCTTCTGATAAAGAGTTAAGAAACTTTTCTTTTCTTTTGATCTTTGTTTTGAGATTATTAACCTCATGAGACCTTGGTTTAGTGATAAAAGAGAATATTATCTCATGACCACTAATCTGACTTGTTATACCATCACTATCTAAACTACTTATAGGTTATAGCATTCGTTTAATAATGGCTTTAGAGTTAGCCCATTCACCTGCTTGCCTTTCTTTAGGGGCAAAAATTACTGAAACTGTATGAACAAGTATATCCTGATAAAACACAAAATCTTTAGGATATAAAGCTGGTGTGGTAAAATTCTTCATGTAAAATGATGCAACCTCATTAGGTTGAAGATTTAGATATTTGTCTTCAATTGGTATAATCAATTGTGTTGAAATATGGATGTAAGGATAAATAAATTCTTTGGCCATAGTAGCTTCGATGGCTATTGCATATGCATCTTCTCTCAATTGTTCCTCTTTAGGAACTTCTTTTTTGTTTTTCTTTTTGAATCTCTTTTTAGAGGTAGAAGCCACAGACTTATAATAAGTCTTGGGAAATGAGAACATTCCCGTTTGTTTATTCAAGTTTTTCCTGCAAAAACTCACGAGCTAAGAAATCTGGTAACGAATTACAAGATCTTTTAAAAAACTCAATATCAAAATCAAAAACAGATAGAATTCCCTGTCATCTAGCAAATATTTGTTTTGATGCTAAATTTTTATCATCTTTTTTGATAACATCTTTTGCAGATTTACAGTCTATTGTTAATAGAAATTTTTGATTTATTAAATCTGCTTCGAATTTTTGGATGCAAAGTACTATAGCTAAAATTTCTTTTTTAATAGTATAATAATTCGTTCTATTTCCTCTCCAAGTACCAGAAGTAAAATGAACTAAGGTTTCAGGATTATTGATCCTTTGTTTAAGGATTCCTCCATAGCCTACATCAGATGCATCAGTTTCAACAATTTTAAATGCATGAGGATCAGTAATAGCTAGACAAGGAATTTCTTTTACTTTCGCTTTATTTCTTTGTATAGCTAGAGTATGTTTTTCCTTCCCTGGTGGTGGATTTTTCCTTAATCTTTCAAATAATGGTTTGGTATCTTGAGCAAGATCTCTATAAAATTCAGAGACATAATTTAAACTTCCTAAAAATCTTTGTAATTGATTTTTATCAATAATTTTATCTGGAAATTTAATATTATTGCTCTATCTATAGGAAATATTGTGCCATGAACAATTTCATGTCCTAAGAATCTTATCTTTGTTGAAAAAGTTTTATTTTTCTTTGTGACGTTACAAGACCAGCTTGAGTGACAACTTTAAAAAATATATTAAGATGTTTAAAGTGTTGTTCTATATCTGCAGAGAAAATTTGAACATCATATATATGGACAATTATAAATGTTGAATAGGCATTAAAAATATCATTCATTATTTTTTGAAATTCTGATGGAGCATTATTTAGCCAAAAAGGCATTACATTGCATTAATGTCCGAAAGGAGCTGTAAATGTTGTTTTATACTTATCTTTTTCAGCAATTTGAATTTGCCAAAATCCTGATTTCATGTCAAATTTAGACATAATCTTAGCAGAGTATAATCTGCCTAAAAGATCTTTTTATTTAGGATGTTTTATCCATTGAAGAACCTTATTTAAATGTTTATAATTTATTACTAGTCTTGGAACTCCTCTTTCTAATTCTGCAGCATTTTCTACATAGAAAGCTGGACAGCTCCAATGACTTTTAGATACTCTTATTAATTTTTTATTTAAGAGATCATCAATTTCCTTTTTGCATATTTCTAGGTGCTTTGGCCCCATGGCTATAGGTCTAGCCTTTGTTGAAATTTGTTCTTCCTTGAATTCTTTATCATAAGGAGGTATAATAATATGTTTATTCCTTTCCCAGAAGGCATTAGGAATTTCCGAGCATATTTCTTTTTCTATTCTTTCTTGGAGAATCTTTATTCTTCTTTGTATCTCCAGACTCTTTAGCCTTTCATCAATAACAGAATATTTAACCTCTTCTGATAAAGAGTTTAAAAACTTTTCTTTTCTTTTAATCTTTGTCTTGAGATTATTAACCTCATGAGACATTGGCGTAGTGATAAAAGAGAATATTATCTCATGACCACTAATTTGACTTGTTATTCCATCACTATCTATGCTACTTATAGGATATAACATGTGTAGAAATGGATTTCCAAGAATAACATCGTGTAAAAGATTTTTTACCACTATAAATGGCATTTCAAGACAAATATCTTTATTACATACTGCAGTTTATGATAATTTATAATTAACCAAAAGTTTTCTTCCATCTGCAGCATTAAGTATCTCAGTTGTTTTTTCAAAATATCTTGAGGGTATTAACCCTTCATTTATGCGGTTTAGATCCGCACCATAATCTACCATAGCTATGGCAGATAAAGAATATTCTTTATGAACAATAATAAGAATTTTGATGTACCATTTATGAGTTATTACTCGATCTATCATATTTAAATATGTTAGATTTCCTAACTCATTAGTTTCATTTTCTTTTTCTAATTCATTATCAGCTTTGTTATCTTTAGAGTTGGAACATTCTAATTGTACCAATTAGTTTCGATTTTGTACGAATATTCAAGTATATGTCTTCGTAAGTCAATTCAATTTGTGGAATTTTAACATCAAGTCTTGAGTAAATCATTTTCTTGGTTGGAAGATGGTTTTGAGAAATTTTCAAAAATTACGTAAGTTTTTGGATCTTTTGATAAATTTTGATTTCGTGTTAATTTTCGAGTATTTGTCTTGAATACATCATTTTCTTTGTTGCAAGAAGTTTTTTTGAACAATTTTAACAATTACGGATGTATTTGTTTTATTAGTTTCGATTTTGTGTAAATATTCGAGTATTAATCTTCGTAAAATAATTCAATTTGTGGAATTTTAACATCAAGACTTGAGTACATCTTATCTTGGTTGGAAGAAGGTTTTGAGAATTTTTTACAAATTACGTAAGTGTTTTTATTTTCTGATAAATTTTGATTTCGTGCGAATATTCGAGTATATGTCTTGAATACATCACTTTCTAGGTTGGAAGAAGTTTTTGAACAATTTTCACAATTATGGACGCTTTTTATTTTTTGGTAAGTTTCGATTTTGTTCAAATATTCGAGTATATGTCGTCGTAAAACAATTCAATTTGAGGAATTTTAACTTGAAGTCTTGAATACATCATTTTCTTGGTTGGAAGAAGGTTTTGAGAAATTTTCTACAATTACGTAAGTGTTTTGATCTTTTGATAAATTTCGATTTTGTGCAAATATTCGATTGAATACATCATCTTCTCAGTTGGAAGAAATTTTTGAACAATTTTCACAATTACGGACTCTTTTTTATTTTTTGATAAGTTTCGATTTTGTGCAAATATTCGAGTATATTTTTCGTAAATCAATTAAATTTGTGGAATTTTTACATCAAATCTTGAGTACATCATTATCTTGTTTGGAAGAAGGTTTTGAGAAATTTTTACAAATTACATAAGTTTTTTTATTTTTTGATAAATTTTGATTTCGTGCGAATATTTGAGTATATGTCTTGAATATATCATTTTCTCTGCTGGAAAATATTTTTGAATAATTTTAACAATTACAACCTTTTTTATTTTTTGATAAGTTTCGATTTTGTGCGAATATTCGAGTATATGCCTTCGTAAAAAATTTAAATTTGTGAAATTTTAACTTCAAGTCTTGAATACATCATTTTCTATGTTGGAAGAAGGATTTGTGAAATTTTCAAAAATTAAGTAAGTTTTTGGATCTTTTGATAAATTTTAATTTCGTGCGAATATTTATGTATTTGTCTTGAATACATTATTTTCTTGCTTGCAAGAAGTTTTTGAACAATTTTAACAATTACAGATGTATTTATTTTTTATTAGTTTCGATTTTGTGCAAATATTCTAGTATTTATCTTCGTAAAACAATTCAATTTGTGGAAGTTTTACATCAACTCTTGAGTACATCATTATCTTGGTTGGAAGAAGGTTTTGAGAATTTTTTACAAATTACATAAGTTTTTTTATTTTCTAATAAATTTCGATTTCGTGGGAATATTCAAGTATATGTCTTGAATACATCATTTTCTTGGTTGGAAGAAGTTTTTGAATCAATTTTCACAATTACGGACGCTTTTTATTTTTTTGGTAAGTTTCGATTTTGTTCGAATATTCGAGTATATGTCTTCGTAAATCAGCTCAATTTGTGGATTTTTTACATCAAGTCTTGAGTATATCATTTTCTTGGAGGGATGAAGTTTAGATTTTGTGCGAATATTCGAGTATATTTCTTCGTAAATCAATTAAATTTGTGGAATTTTTACATCAAATCTTGAGTACAACATTATCTTGTTTGGAAGAAGGTTTTGAGAAATTTTTACAAATTACGTAAGTTTTTTCATTTCCTGATAAATTTTGATTTCGTGCGAATATTTGATTATTTTTTTTGAAAACATCATTTTCTCGGTTGGAAGATATTTTGAATAATTTTAACAATTATGGCCTTTTTTTATTTTTTGATAAGTTTCGATTTTGTGTGAATTTTCGATTATATGTCTTCGTAAAACAATTCAATTTGAGGAATTTTAACTTGAAGTCTTGAATACAACATTTTCTATGTTGGAAGAAGGTTTTGAGAAATTTTCACAAATTACGTAAGTTTTTTATCTTTTGATAAATTTCGATTTTGTGCGAATATTCGATTTAATACATCATCTTCTTGGTTGGAAGAAATTTTGAACAATTTTCACAATTAAGGACTCTTTTTTATTTTTCTATAAGTTCGTTTTGTGCGAATATTCGAGTATATTTCTTCGTAAATCAATTCGATTGTTGGAATTTTTACATCAAGTGTAGAGTATATCATTATCTTGTTTGGAAGAAGGTTTTGAGAAATTTTTAGTAATTACATAAGTTTTTTTTTCTGATAAATTTTGATTTTTTTCTAATATTCGAGTATATGTCAGGAATACATCATTTTCTCAGTTGGAAGATATTTTTGAATTATTTTAGCAATTACGGCCATTTTTTGTTTTTTGATAAGTTTCGATTTTGTGCAAATATTCGAGTATATGCCTTCGTAAAAAAAATTAAATTTGTGGAATTTTAACTTCAAGTTTTGAATAGATCATTTCTAGGTTGGAAGAAGGTTTTGAGAAATTTTAACAAATTACATAAGTTTTTTTATCTTTTGATAAATTTAGATTTCGTGCGAATATTGGAGTATGTGCCTGAATAGATCATTTTCTTTGTTGGAAGAATTGTTTGAACTATTTTCACAATTACGGACAATTTTTTTTTTTTGATAAGTTTCGATTTTGTTCGAATATTCGAGTATATGTCTTCGTAAATTAATTCAATTTGTGAAATTTTTACATCAGGTCTTGACTATTCGAGTATATGTCTTGAGTACATCTTTATCTTATTTCGAAGAAGGTTTTATGAATTTTTTACAAATTACATAAGTTTTTTTTATTTTCTTATAAATTTCGATTTCGTATATGTCATGAATACATTAGTTTCTCGGTTGGAAGATATTTTTGAATAATTTTAACAATTACAGCCTTTTTTATTTTTTGATATGTTTGATTTTGTGCGAATATTCGGATATATGCCTTCGTAAAAAATTTAAATTTGTGGAATTTTAACTTCAAGTCTTGAATACATTATTTTCTTGATTGGAAGAAGGATTTGAGAAATTTTAACAAATTACATAAGTTTTTTGATCTTTTGATAAATTTAGATTTCGTGCGAATATTGGAGTATGTGTTTTGAATAGATCATTTTCTTTGTTGGAAGAAGTGTTTGAACAATTTGCATAATTATGAACGTTTTTTATTTTTTGATAAGTTTCGATTTTGTTTGAATATTCGAGTATATCTCTTCGTAAGTTAATTCAATTTGTGGAATTTTTACATCAGGTCTTGAGTAGATCATTTTATTGGTTGGATGAAGTTTCGATAAATTTTTTCAAATTAAGTAATTTTTTTTATTTTCTGATAAATTTTCATTTCGTGCGAATATTCGTTTATGTCTTGAAAAATCATTTTCTTGGTAGAAGAAGTATTTGAATAATTTTAACAATTACGGATGTTTTTTATTTTTTGATAAGTTTCGATTTTGTGCGAATATTCGAGTATATATGTCTTCGTAAAACAGTTCAATTTGAGGAATTTTAACTCGAAGTCTTGCATACATCATTTTATTGTTTGGAAGAAGGTTTTGAGAAATTTTCACAAATTACGTAAGTTTTTTATCTTTTGATAAATTTTGATTCTGTGTGAATATTCGATTGAATACATCATCTTCTTGATTGGAAGAAATTTTTGAACAATTTTCACAATTACAGACTCTTTTTTTTTTGATAAGTTTCGATTTTGTGCGAATATTCGGGTATATTTCTTCGTAAATCAATTCAATTTGTGGAATTTTTACATCAAGTCTTGAGTACATCATTATCTTGTTTGGAAGAAGGTTTTGAGAAATTTTTAGTAATTACCTAAGTTTTTTTCTGATAAATTTCGATTTCGTGCGAATATTCGAGTATATGTCTTGAATACATCATTTTCTCGGTTGGAAGATATTTTTGAATAATTTTAACAATTATGGCCATTTTTTATTTTTTTGATAAGTTTCGATTTTGTGCGAATTCAAGTATATGCCTTCGTAAAAAATTTAAATTTGTAGAATTTTAATTTCAAGTCTTGAATACAGCATTTTCTTTGTTGGAAGAAGGTTTTGGGAAATTTTAAAAAATAATACATAAGTTTTTTAATCTGTTGATAAATTTACATTTCGTACGAATATTGGAGTATGTGTCTTGAATAGATCATTTTCTTTTGTTGGAAGAAGTGTTTGAACTATTTTCACAAATACGGACGTTTTTTATTTTTTGATAAGTTTTGATTTTGTTCGAATATTCGATATGTCTTCGTAAATTAATTCAATTTATGGAAGTTTTACATCAAGTCTTGAGTACATTATTTTCTTGGTTGGAAGAAGTTTCGATAAATTTTTATAAATTACGTAAGTTTTTTTATTTTCTTATAAATTTAGATTTTATTCTAATATTCGAGTATATGTCTTGAATACAACATTTTCATGGTTGGAAGATATTTTTGAATAATTTTAACAATTACAGACGTATTTTATTTTTCGTTTAGTTTCGATTTTGTGCGAATATTCAAGTATATGTCTTCGTAAATCAATTCAATTTGTGGAATTTTAACATCAAGTATTGAGTAAATCATTTTCTTGTTTGGAAGAATGATTTGAGAAATTTTCAAAAATTACATAAGTTTTAGGATCTTTTGATAAATTTTAATTTCATATGAATATTCGAGTATTTGTTTTGAATACATCATTTTCTTTGTTGCAAGAAGTTTTTGAACAATTTTAACAATTACGGATGTATTTTTCTTAATAGTTTCTATTTTGTGCAAATATTCGAGTATTTATCTTCGTAAAAATTCAATTTGTGAAATTTTACATCAAGTCTTGAGTACATCATTATCTTTGTTGGAAGAAGGTTTTGAGAAATTTTTACAAATTACGTAAATTTTTGATTTTTTGATAAATTTCGATTTCATGCGAATATTCGAGTATGTGTGTTGAATACATCATTTTTTTTATGGAAGAAGTTTTTGAGCAATTTTCAAAATTACGAACGCTTTTTTTTTTGATAAATTTCGATTTTGTGTGAATATTCGAGTATATATCTTCGTAACATCTAGTCTCGAGTACATTATTTTCTCGTATGGAAGAAGATTTTGAGAAATTTTCAAAAATTACGTAAGTTTTTTGAATTTTCTGACAATTTTTGTAAGTTTTTTATTTTTGATAAATTTCGATTTTGTGCGAATATTCGTGAATATGTCTTCGTAAACAATGTAAATTTGTGGAATTTTAACACCTAGTCTTGAGTACATCATTTTATTGTATGGAAGAAGGTTTTGAGAAATTTTCACACTTAAGTTTTAAGAAGGTTTTGACACCTATTCTTAAGAAGGTTTTGAGAAATTTTCACAGTTATGGGTGTCTTTTTATTTTTTTTCAAAATTTCGATTTTGTGCAAATATTCGAGTATATGTTTTCGTAAACAAATTAAATTTCTAGATTTGAACAACTAGTCTTGAGAACATCATTTTCTTCGTGCAAAGAAGGTTTTAGAAACTTGACAAATTACGTATTTTTTTATTTTTGATAAATTTCGATTTTGTGCGAATATTCAGGAATATGTCTTCGTAAACAAATTAAATTTGTGGAATTTTAACACCTAGTCTTTAGTACATCATTTTATTATATGGAAGAAAGTTTCGAGAAATTTTCACACTTAAGTTTTAAGAAGGTTTTGACACCTATTCTTAAGAAGGTTTTGAGAAATTTTCACAGTTATGGGTGTCTTTTTATTTTTTTTATAATTTCGATTTTGTGCGAATATTCGAGTATATGTCTTCGTAAACAAATTAAATTTGTGGGATCTTAACATCTAGTCTTGAGTACATCATTTTCTTGTTTGGAAGAAGTGTTTTGAGAAATTTTCACAAACTTCATAAATTTTTTGATAAATTTCGATTTCGTGCAAATATTCAAGTATGTGTCTTGAATACATCATTTTCTTTGTTGGAAAAAATTATTGAGCAATTTTCACAGTTACGGACGTTTTTTTTATTTTTTGAGAACTTTTGATTTTGTGCTAATTTTCGAGTATATGTATTCGTAAACAAATTCAATTTTTGAAATTCTAACATTCAGTCTTGAGTACATCATTGTCTTGTTTGGAAGAATGTTTTGAGGAATTTTCACAAATTACATATGTTTTTTGATTTTTTGATAAATTTCGATTTCATGCTAATATTCGAGTATGTGTGTTGAATAAATCATTTTTTTGATGGAAGAAGTTTTTGAGCAATTTTCACAATTACGAACGCTTTTTTTTTTGATAAATTTCGATTTTATGCGAATATTCGAGTATATGTCTTCGTAACATCTAGTCTTGAGTAGATTTTTTCTTGTATGGAAGAAGGTTTTGAGAAATTTTCAAAAATTACATAAGTTTTTTGAATTTTTGATAAATTTCGATTTCATTCGAATATTCGAGTATGTGTCTTGAATAAATCATTTTCCTTTGTTTGAAGAAGTTTTTGAGTAATATTCACGGTCACAGACGTCTTTTTTTTTTGGATAAATTTTTATTTTGTGCAAATATTCGAGTATATGTTTTCGTAAAAAAACTCAATTTGTGGAATTTTAACATCTAGTCTTGAGCACATCATTTCTTGTTTCGAAGATGGTTTTTAGAAATTTTCACAAAATACGTAAGTTTTTTTATTTTTTGATAAATTTCGATTTCGTAAAAATATTTGAGTATGTGTTTAGAATATTCATTTATTTGTTGGAAAAATTTTACAACAATTTTCTCAGTTTCGGATGTTTTTTTTTTATTTTTTGTATGTGTCTTGAATTCATCATTTTCTTTGTTGAAAAGAAGTTATTGAGCAATTTTCACAGTTACGAACGTGTTTTAATTTTTTATTAAATTTCTTTGGGAATTTACGAGTATATGTTTTCCTAAACAAACTAAATTTTTGGATTTTAACAACTAGTCTTGAGTACATCATTTTCTTCGTGCGAAGAAGGTTTTACAAATTTGACAAATTACGTTAGTTTTTTTATTTTTTGATAAATTCCATTTTGTGCAAATATTCGTGAATATGTCTTCGTAAACAAATTAAATTTGTGGAATTTAAACACCTAGTGTTGAGTATATCATTTTTTCGTATGGAAAAAAGTTTTGAGAAATTTTCACAAATTACTTAAGTTTTTTTGATTTTTGGAAAACTTTCAATTTCGCGCGAATATTTGAGTGTGTGTTGAATACAACATTTTCTTGGTTGGAATTAGCTTTTGAACAATTTTCAAAGTTATGGGTGTCTTTTTATTTTTTGATAATTTCGATTTGTGCTAATATTCGTGTATATGTCTTCGTAAAGAAATTAAATTTGTGGGATCTTAACATCTTGTCTTGAATACAACATTTTCTTTGGTTTGAAATTTTTTTTGAGCAATTTCACAGTTACGCACACTTTATTTTTTGATAAATTTTGATTTTGTTCGAATATTCGAATTTACGAGTATATGTTTTCGTAAACAAATTAAATTTCTGGATTTGACCAACTAGTCTTCAGTACATCATTTTCTTCGTGCGAAGAAGGTTTTAGAAATTTGACAAATTACGTAAGTTTTTATTTTTGATAAATTTCGATTTTGTGCAAATATACGTGAATATGTCTTCGTAAACAAATTAAATTTGTGGAATTTTAACACCTAGTCTTGAGTACATCATTTTATTGTATGGAAGAAGGTTTTGAGAAATTTTCACACTTAAGTTTTAAGAAGGTTTTGACACCTATTCTTAAGAAGGTTTTGAGAATTTTCACAGTTATGGGTGTCTTTTTTTTTTTTGATAATTTCGATTTTGTGCGAATATTCGAGTATATGTCTTCGTAAACAAATTAAATTTGTGGGATCTTAACATCTAGTCTTGAGTACATCATTTTCTTGTTTGGAAGAAGGGTTTTGAGAAATTTTCACAAACTACATAAGTTTTTTGATAAATTTCGATTTCGTGCAAATATTCACGTATGTGTCTTGAATACATCATTTTCTTTGTTGGGAAAAAAATTTTGAGCAATTTTCAAAGTTACGGACGTTTTTTTATTTTTTGATAAATTTTGATTTTGTGCTAATTTTCGAGTATATGTATTCGTAAACAAATTCAATTTATGAAATTCTAACATCCAGTCTTGAAGTACATCATTTTCTTGTTTGGAAGAATGTTTTGAGAAATTGTCACAAATTACATAAGTTTTTTGATTTTTTGATAAATTTTGATTTCATGCGAATATTCGAGTATGTGTGTTGAATACATCATTTTTTTGATGGAAGAAGTTTTTGAACAATTTTCATAATTCGAATCCTTTTTTTTTTTTGATAAATTTCGATTTTGTGCGAATATTCGAGTTATATGTCTTCGTAACATCTAGTCTTGAGTACATTATTTTCTTGTATGGACGAAGTTTTGAATAATTTTCAAAAATTACGTATGTTTTTTGAATTTTTGATAAATTTCGATTTCATTCGAATATTCGAGTATGTGTCTTGAATAAATCATTTTCCTTGGTTTGAAGAAGTTTTTGAGCAATATTCACGATCAAAGACATCTTTTTTTTTCGATAAATTTTGATTTTATGCGAATATTCGAGTATATGTTTTCGTAAACAAACTCAATTTGTGGAATTTTAACATCTAGTCTTGAGTACATCATTTCTTGTTTCGAAGAAAGTTTTTAGAAATTTTCACAATGTACTTAAGTTTTTTTATTTTTTGATAAATTTCGATTTCGTGAAAATATTTGAGTATGTGTTTTGAATATATCATTTATTTGTTGGAAAAAGTTTCACATTTTCTCAGTTTCTGATGTTTTTTTATTTATTTTTTGTATGTGTCTTGAATTCATCATTTTCTTTGTTGAAAAGAAGTTTTGAGCAATTTTCACAGTTACGAACGTGTCTTAATTTTTTATTAAATTTCTGTGCGAATTTACGAGTATATGTTTTTTCGTAAACAAACTAAATTTTTGGATTTTAACAACTAGTCTTGAGTACATCATTTTCTACGTGCGAAGAAGGTTTTAGAAATTTGAGAATTACGTAAGTTTTTTATTTTTGATAAATTTCGATTTTTTGCGAATATACGTGAATATGTCTTCGTAAACAAATTAAATTTGTGGAATTTTAACACCTAGTCTTGAGTACATCATTTTATTGTATGGAAGAAGGTTTCGAGAAATTTTCACACTTAAGTTTTAAGAAGGTTTTGACACATATTCTTAAGAAGGTTTTGAGAAATTTTCAGAGTTATTAGTATTTTTATTTTTTTTATAATTTTGATTTAGTGAGAATATTCGAGTATATGTCTTCGTAAACAAATTAAATTTGTGTGATCTTAACATCTAGTCTTAAGTACATCATTTTCTTGTTTGGAAGAAGGGTTTTGAGAAATTTTCACAAACTACATAAGTTTTTTTATAAATTTCTTAAGAAGGTTTTGAGAAATTTTCAGAGTTATTAGTATTTTTATTTTTTTTATAATTTTGATTTCGTGCAAATATTCAGTTATGTGTCTTGAATACATCATTTTCTTTGTTGGAAAAAAGTTTTTGAGCAATTTCCACAGTTACGGACGTTTTTTTATTTTTTGATAAATTTTGATTTTGAGCTAATTTTCGAGTATATGTATTCCTAAACAAATTCAATTTATGAAATTCTAACATCCAGTCTTGAGTACATAATTTTCTTGTTTGGAAGAATGTTTTGAGAAATTTTCACAAATTACATAAGTTTTTTGATTTTTTGATAAATTTCGATTTCATGCGAATATTCGAGTATGTGTGTTGAATACATCATTTTTTTGATGGAAGAAGTTTTTGAACAATTTTCATAATTACGAATCCTTTATTTGAGTATGTGTTTTGAATATATCATTTATTTGTTGGAAAAAGTTTTACAACAATTTTCTCAGTTTCAGATGTTTTTTTTATTTTTTGTATGTGTCTTGAGTTCATCATTTCCTTTGTTGACAAGAAATTTTTGAGCAATTTTCACAGTAACAAAAGTGTTTTAATTTTTTATTAAATTTCTGTGCGAATTTACGTGTATATGTTTTTCGTAAACAAACTAAATTTTTGGATTTTAACAACTAGTCGTGAGTACATCATTTTCTTCGTGCGAATAAGGTTTTAGAAATTTGATAAATTACGTAAGTTTTAAATTTTTGATAAATTTCGATTTTATGCGAATATTCGTGAATATGTCTTCGTATTTGTGAAATTTTAATACCTGGTCTTGAGTACATCATTTTATTGTATGGAAGAAGGTTTTGAGAAATTTTCACACTTAAGTTTTAAGAAGGTTTTGACAAATATTCTTAAGAAGGTTTTGAGAAATTTTCACAGTTATGGTTGTCTTTTTATTTTTTTGATAATTTCGATTTTGTGCGAATATTCGAGTATATGTCTTCCTAAACAAATTAAATTTGTGGGAACTTAACATCTAATCTTGAGTATATCATTTTCTTGTTTGGAAAAAGGGTTTTGAGAAATTTTCACAAACTACATAAGTTTTTTGATAAATTTTGATTACGTTCAAATATGAAAGTATTCGTCTTGAATACATCATTTTCTTTGTTGGAAAAAAGTTTTTGAGCAATTTTCACAATTACGGACGTTTTTTTATATTTTGATAAATTTTGATTTTGTGCTAATTTTCAAGTATATGTATTCGTAACAAATTCAATTTATGAAATTCTAACATCCAGTCTTGAGTACATCATTTTCTTGTTTGAAAGATTGTTTTGAGAAATTTTCACAAATTACATAAATTTTTTGATTTTTTGATAAATTTCGATTTCATGCGAATATTCGAGTATGTGTGTTGAATACATCATTTTTTTTATGAAAGAAGTTTTTGAGCAATTTTCACAATTACGAACACTTTTTTTTTTGATAAATTTCAATTTCGTGCGAATATTCGAGTATATGTCTTCGTAACACCTAATCTTGAGTACATTATTTTCTTGTATGGAAGAAGGTTTTGAGAAATTTTCAAAAATTACGTAAGTTTTTTGGATTTTTGATAAATTTCGATTTCATTCGAATATTCGAGTATGTTTCTTGAATAAATCATTTTCCTTGGTTTGAAGAACTTTTTGAGCAATATTCACGGTCACAGACGTCTTTTTTTTTATATATAAATTTTGATTTTGTGCGAATATTCGAGTATATGTTTTCGTAAACAAACTCAATTTGTGGAATTTTAACATCTAGTTTTTAGTACATCGTTTCTTGTTTCGAAGAAGGTTTGTAGAAATTTTCACAAAATACGTAAGTTTTTTATTTTTTGATAAATTTCGATTTCGTCAAAATATTTGAATATGTGTTTTGAATATATCATTTATTTGCCGGAAAAAGTTTTACAGCATTTTTCTTAGTTTCGGTTGTTTTTTTTTATTTTTTGTATGTGTCTTGAATTCCTCATTTTCTTTGTTGAAAAGAAGTTTTTGAGCAATTTTCAAAGTTACGAACGTGTTTTAATTTTTTATTAAATTTCTGTGCAAATTTACGAGTATATGTTTTCGTAAACAAACTAAATTTTTGGATTTTAACAACTAGTCTTGAGTACATCATTGTTTTCGTGCGAAGAAGGTTTTAGAAATTTGACAAATTACGTAAGTTTTTTTATTTTTTGATAAATTTCCATTTTGTGCGAATATTCGTGAATATGTCTTCGTAAACAAATTAAATTTGTGGAATTTAAACACCTAGTATTGAGTACATCATTTTATTGTATGGAAGAAAGTTTTGAGATATTTTCACAAATTACTTAAGTGTTTTTGATTTTTGGATAAATTTCAACTTCGCGCGAATATTTGAGTATGTGTGTCGAATACAACATTTTCTTGGTTGGAAGAAGCCTTTGAACAATTTTCACAGTTATGGGTGTCTTTTTATTTTTTGATAATTTGGATTTGTGCGAATATTCGAGTATATGCCATCGTAAAGAAATTAAATTTGTGGGATCTTAACATCTTATCTTGAATACATCATTTTCTTTGGTTTGAAGAAATTTTTTAGCAATTTCACAGTTACGCACACTTTATTTTTTGATAAATCTGATTTTGTTCGAATATTCAAATTTACGAGTGTATGTTTTCGTAAACAAATTAAATTTCTGGATTTGAAGAACTAGTCTTGAGTACATCATTTTCTTCGTGCGAAGAAGGTTTTAGAAATTTGACAAATTAGGTAAGTTTTTTATTTTTGATAAATTTCGATTTTGTGCGAATATTCGTGAATATGTCATCTAAACAAATTAACTTTGTGGAATTTTAACACCTAGTCTTGAGTACATCATTTTATTGTATGGAAGAAGGTTTTGAGAAATTTTCACACTTATGTTTTAAGAAGGTTTGACACCTATTCTTAAGATGGTTTTGAGAAATTCACAACTATGGGTGTCTTTTTATTTTTTTTGACAATTTTGATTTTGTACGAATATTCGAGTATATTTCTTCGTAAACAAATTAAATTTGTGGGATCTTAACATCTAGTCTTGAGTACATCATTTTCTTGTTTGGAAGAAGGGTTTTGAGAAATTTTCACAAACTACATAAGTTTTTTGATAAATTTCGATTTCGTGCAAATATTCAAGTATGTGTCTTGAATACATCATTTTCTTTGTTGGGAAAAAGTTTTTGAGCAATTTTCACAGTTATGAGTGTCTTTTTGTTTTTTGATAATTTCGATTTGTGCGAATATTTGAGTATATGCCTTCGTAAAGAAATTAAATTTGTGGGATCTTAACATTTTGTCTTGAATACATCATTTTCTTTGGTTTGAAGAAATTTTTGAGCAATTTCACAGTTACACAGACTTTATTTTTTTATAAATTTTGGTTTTGTTCGAATATTCGAATTTACGAGTATATGATTTCGTAAACAAATTAAATTTCTGGATTTGAACAACTAGTCTTGAGTACATCATTTTCTTCATGCGAAAAGGTTTTAGAAATTTGACAAATTACGTAAGTTTTTTATTTTTGATAAATTTCAATTTTGTGCGAATATTCGTGAATATGTCTTCGTAAACAAATTAAATTTGTTGAATTTTAACACATAGTCTTGAGTACATCATTTTATTGTATGGAAGAAGGTTTTGAGAAATTTTCACACTTAAGTTTTAAGAAGGTTTGACACCTATTCTTAAGAAGGTTTTGAGAAATTTTCACAACTATGGGTGTCTTTTTATTTTTTTGACAAATTTCGATTTTGTACGAATATTCGAGTATATGTCTTCGTAAACAAATTAAATTTGTGGGATCTTAACATCTAGTCTTGAGTACATCATTTTCTTTTTTGGAAGAAGGGTTTTGAGATATTTTCACAAACTACATAAGTTTTTTGATAAATTTTGATTTCGTGCAAATATTCAGTTATGTGTCTTGAATACATCATTTTCTTTGTTGGAAAAAAGTTTTTGAGCAATTTCCACAGTTACGGACGTTTTTTTATTTTTTGATAAATTTTGATTTTGAGCTAATTTTCGAGTATATGTATTCCTAAACAAATTCAATTTATGAAATTCTAACATCCAGTCTTGAGTACATAATTTTCTTGTTTGGAAGAATGTTTTGAGAAATTTTCACAAATTACATAAGTTTTTTGATTTTTTGATAAATTTCGATTTCATGCGAATATTCGAGTATGTGTGTTGAATACATCATTTTTTTGATGGAAGAAGTTTTTGAACAATTTTCATAATTACGAATCCTTTTTTTTTTTGATAAATTTCGATTTTGTGCGAATATTCGAGTTATATGTCTTCGTAACATCTAGTCTTGAGTACATTATTTTCTTGTATGGGAGAAGGTTTGAAGAAATTTTCAAAAATTAAGTAAGTTTTCTGAATTTTTGATAAATTTCGATTTCATTCGAATATTCGAGTATGTGTCTTGAATAAATCATTTTCCTTGGTTTGAAGAAGTTTTTGAGCAATATTCATGGTCACAGACGTCTTTTTTTTTTGGGATAAATTTTGATTTTGTGCGAATATTCGAGTATATGTTTTCGTAAACAAACACAATTTGTGGAATTTTAACATTTAGTCTTGAGTACATCATTTCTTATTTCGATGAAGGTTTTGAGAAATTTTCACAAAATACTTAAGTTTTTTTATTTTTTGATAAATTTCGATTTCGTGAAAATATTTGAGTATGTGTTTTGAATATATCATTTATTTGTTGGAAAAAGTTTTACAACAATTTTCTCAGTTTCAGATGTTTTTTTTATTTTTTGTATGTGTCTTGAGTTCATCATTTCCTTTGTTGACAAGAAATTTTTGAGCAATTTTCACAGTAACAAAAGTGTTTTAATTTTTTATTAAATTTCTGTGCGAATTTACGTGTATATGTTTTTCGTAAACAAACTAAATTTTTGGATTTTAACAACTAGTCGTGAGTACATCATTTTCTTCATGCGAATAAGGTTTTAGAAATTTGATAAATTACGTAGGTTTTAAATTTTTGATAAATTTCGATTTTATGCGAATATTCGTGAATATGTCTTCGTATTTGTGAAATTTTAATACCTGGTCTTGAGTACATCATTTTATTGTATGGAAGAAGGTTTTGAGAAATTTTCACACTTAAGTTTTAAGAAGGTTTTGACAACTATTCTTAAGAAGGTTTTGAGAAATTTTCACAGTTATGGTTGTCTTTTTAGTTTTTTGATAATTTCGATTTTGTGCGAATATTCGAGTATATGTCTTCCTAAACAAATTAAATTTGTGGGAACTTAACATCTAATCTTGAGTATATCATTTTCTTGTTTGGAAAAAGGGTTTTGAGAAATTTTCACAAACTACATAAGTTTTTTGATAAATTTTGATTACGTTCAAATATGAAAGTATTCGTCTTGAATACATCATTTTCTTTGTTGGAAAAAAGTTTTTGAGCAATTTTCACAATTACGGACGTTTTTTTATATTTTGATAAATTTTGATTTTGTGCTAATTTTCAAGTATATGTATTCGTAACAAATTCAATTTATGAAATTCTAACATCCAGTCTTGAGTACATCATTTTCTTGTTTGAAAGATTGTTTTGAGAAATTTTCACAAATTACATAAATTTTTTGATTTTTTGATAAATTTCGATTTCATGCGAATATTCGAGTATGTGTGTTGAATACATCATTTTTTTTATGAAAGAAGTTTTTGAGCAATTTTCACAATTACGAACACTTTTTTTTTTGATAAATTTCAATTTCGTGCGAATATTCGAGTATATGTCTTCGTAACACCTAATCTTGAGTACATTATTTTCTTGTATGGAAGAAGGTTTTGAGAAATTTTCAAAAATTACGTAAGTTTTTTGGATTTTTGATAAATTTCGATTTCATTCGAATATTCGAGTATGTTTCTTGAATAAATCATTTTCCTTGGTTTGAAGAACTTTTTGAGCAATATTCACGGTCACAGACGTCTTTTTTTTTATATATAAATTTTGATTTTGTGCGAATATTCGAGTATATGTTTTCGTAAACAAACTCAATTTGTGGAATTTTAACATCTAGTTTTTAGTACATCGTTTCTTGTTTCGAAGAAGGTTTGTAGAAATTTTCACAAAATACGTAAGTTTTTTATTTTTTGATAAATTTCGATTTCGTCAAAATATTTGAATATGTGTTTTGAATATATCATTTATTTGCCTGGAAAAAGTTTTACAGCATTTTTCTTAGTTTCGGTTGTTTTTTTTTATTTTTTGTATGTGTCTTGAATTCCTCATTTTCTTTGTTGAAAAGAAGTTTTTGAGCAATTTTCAAAGTTACGAACGTGTTTTAATTTTTTATTAAATTTCTGTGCAAATTTACGAGTATATGTTTTCGTAAACAAACTAAATTTTTGGATTTTAACAACTAGTCTTGAGTACATCATTGTTTTCGTGCGAAGAAGGTTTTAGAAATTTGACAAATTACGTAAGTTTTTTTATTTTTTGATAAATTTCCATTTTGTGCGAATATTCGTGAATATGTCTTCGTAAACAAATTAAATTTGTGGAATTTAAACACCTAGTATTGAGTACATCATTTTATTGTATGGAAGAAAGTTTTGAGATATTTTCACAAATTACTTAAGTGTTTTTGATTTTTGGATAAATTTCAACTTCGCGCGAATATTTGAGTATGTGTGTCGAATACAACATTTTCTTGGTTGGAAGAAGCCTTTGAACAATTTTCACAGTTATGGGTGTCTTTTTATTTTTTGATAATTTGGATTTGTGCTAATATTCGAGTATATGCCATCGTAAAGAAATTAAATTTGTGGGATCTTAACATCTTATCTTGAATACATCATTTTCTTTGGTTTGAAGAAATTTTTTAGCAATTTCACAGTTACGCACACTTTATTTTTTGATAAATCTGATTTTGTTCGAATATTCAAATTTACGAGTGTATGTTTTCGTAAACAAATTAAATTTCTGGATTTGAAGAACTAGTCTTGAGTACATCATTTTCTTCGTGCGAAGAAGGTTTTAGAAATTTGACAAATTAGGTAAGTTTTTTATTTTTGATAAATTTCGATTTTGTGCGAATATTCGTGAATACTGTCATCTAAACAAATTAACTTTGTGGAATTTTAACACCTAGTCTTGAGTACATCATTTTATTGTATGGAAGAAGGTTTTGAGAAATTTTCACACTTATGTTTTAAGAAGGTTTGACACCTATTCTTAAGATGGTTTTGAGAAATTCACAACTATGGGTGTCTTTTTATTTTTTTTGACAATTTTGATTTTGTACGAATATTCGAGTATATTTCTTCGTAAACAAATTAAATTTGTGGGATCTTAACATCTAGTCTTGAGTACATCATTTTCTTGTTTGGAAGAAGGGTTTTGAGAAATTTTCACAAACTACATAAGTTTTTTGATAAATTTCGATTTCGTGCAAATATTCGAGTATGTGTGTCTGAATACAACATTTTCTTGGTTGGAAGAAGCCTTTTGAACAATTTTCACAGTTATGAGTGTCTTTTTGTTTTTTGATAATTTCGATTTGTGCGAATATTTGAGTATATGCCTTCGTAAAGAAATTAAATTTGTGGGATCTTAACATTTTGTCTTGAATACATCATTTTCTTTGGTTTGAAGAAATTTTTGAGCAATTTCACAGTTACACAGACTTTATTTTTTTATAAATTTTGGTTTTGTTCGAATATTTGAATTTACGAGTATATGATTTCGTAAACAAATTAAATTTCTGGATTTGAACAACTAGTCTTGAGTACATCATTTTCTTCATGCGAAAAGGTTTTAGAAATTTGACAAATTACGTAAGTTTTTTATTTTTGATAAATTTCAATTTTGTGCGAATATTCGTGAATATGTCTTCGTAAACAAATTAAATTTGTTGAATTTTAACACATAGTCTTGAGTACATCATTTTATTGTATGGAAGAAGGTTTTGAGAAATTTTCACACTTAAGTTTTAAGAAGGTTTGACACCTATTCTTAAGAAGGTTTTGAGAAATTTTCACAACTATGGGTGTCTTTTTATTTTTTTGACAAATTTCGATTTTGTACGAATATTCGAGTATATGTCTTCGTAAACAAATTAAATTTGTGGGATCTTAACATTTAGTCTTGAGTACATCATTTTCTTGTTTGGAAGAAGGGTTTTGAGAAATTTTCAAAAACTACGTAAGTTTTTTGATAATTTCGATTTCGTGCAAATATTCAAGTATGTGTCTTGAATACATCATTTTCTTTGTTGGAAAAAAGTTTTTGAGCAATTTTCACACCTATGAGTGTCTTTTTGTTTTTTGATAATTTCGATTTGTGCGAATATTCGAGTATATGCCTTCGTAAAGAAATAAAATTTGTGGGATCTTAACATCTTGTCTTGAATACATCATTTTCTTTGGTTTGAAGAAATTTTTGAGCAATTTCACAAATACGCAGACTTTATTTTTTGATAAATTTTGATTTTGTTCGAATATTTGAATTTACGAGTATATGATTTCGTAAACAAATTAAATTTCTGGATTTGAACAACTAGTCTTGAGTACATCATTTCTTCGTGCAAAAAGGTTTTAGAAATTTGACAAATTACGTAAGTTTTTTATTTTTGATAAATTTCAATTTTGTGCGAATATTCGTGAATATGTCTTCGTAAACAAATTAAATTTGTTGAATTTTAAGACCTAGTCTTGAGTACATCATTTTATTGTATGGAAGAAGGTTTTGAGAAATTTTCACACTTAAGTTTTAAGAAGGTTTGACACATATTCTTAAGAAGGTTTTGAGAAATTTTCACAACTATGGGTGTCTTTTTATTTTTTTGACAAATTTCGATTTTGTACGAATATTCGAGTATATGTCTTCGTAAACAAATTAAATTTGTGGGATCTTAACATCTAGTCTTGAGTACATCATTTTCTTGTTTGGAAGAAGGGTTTTGAGAAATTTTCACAAACTACGTAAGTTTTTTGATAAATTTCGATTTCGTGCAAATATTCAAGTATGTGTCTTGAATACATCATTTTCTTTGTTGGAAAAAAGTTTTTGAGCAATTCTCACAGTTATGAGTGTCTTTTTATTTTTTGATAATTTTGATTTGTGCGAATATTCGAGTATATGCCTTCGTAAAGAAATTAAATTTGTGGGATCTTAACATCTTGTCTTGAATACATCATTTTCTTTGGTTTGAAGAAATTTTTGAGCATTTTCACAGTTACGCAGACTTTATTTTTTGATAAATTTTGATTTTGTTCGAATATTCGAATTTACGAGTATATGATTTCGTAAACAAATTAAATTTCTGGATTTGAACAACTAGTCTTGAGTACATCATTTTCTTCGTGCAAAACGGTTTTAGAAATTTGACAAATTACGTAAGTTTTTTTTTTTTGATAAATTTCAATTTTGTGCGAATATTCGTGAATATGTCTTCGTCAACAAATTAATTTGTTGAATTTTAACACCTAGTCTTGAGTACATCATTTTATTGTATGGAAGAAGGTTTTGAGAAATTTTCACACTTCAGTTTTAAAAAGGTTTTGACATCTATTCTCAAGAAGGTTTTGAGAAATTTTCACAGTTATGGGTGGTTTTTATTTTTTTGATAATTTCGATTTTGTACGAATATTCGAGTATATGTATTCGTAAACAAATTAAATTTGTGGGATCTTAACATCTAGTCTTGAATACATCATTTTCTTGTTTGGAAGATGGGTTTTGAGAAATTTTGACAAACTACATAAGTTTTTCGATAAATTTCTATTTCTTGCAAATATTCAAGTATGTGTCTTGAATACATCATTTTCTTTGTTGGAAAAAGTTTTTGAGCAATTTTCACAGTTACGGACGTTTTTTTATTTTTTGAATTTGATTTTGTGCTAATTTTCGAGTATATGTATTCGTAAACAAATTCAATTTATGAAATTCTAACATCCAGTCTTGAGTACATCATTTTCTTGTTTGGAAGAATGTTTTGAGAAATTTTCACAAATTACATAAGTTTTTTGATAAATTTCGATTTCATGCGAATATTCAAGTTTGTGTGTTGAATATATCATCTTTTTTATGGAAGATGTTTTTGAGCAATTTTCACAATTACGAACCCTTTTTTTTTTGTTGATAACATCTAGTCTTGAGTACATTATTTTCTTGTATGGAAGAAGGTTTTGAGAAATTTTCAGAAATTACGAAAGTTTTTTGAATTTTTGATAAATTCGATTTCATTCGAATATTCGAGTATGTGTCGTGAATAAATCATTTTCCTTGGTTTGAAGAAGTTTTTGAGCAATATTCACGGTCACAGACGTCTTTTTTTTTTTTGAAAAATTTTGATTTTGTGTGAATATTCGAGTATATGTTTTCGTAAACAAACTCAATTTGTGGAATTTTGACATTTAGTCTTGAGCACATCATTTCTTGTTTCGAAGAAGGTTTTTAGAAATTTTCACAAAATACGTAAGTTTTTTTTTATATTTTGATAAATTTTGATTTCGTGAAAATATTTGATTATGTGTTTTGACTATATCATTTATTTGTTGGAAAAAGTTTTTCAACAATTTTCTCAGTTTCGGATGTTTTTTTTTAATTTTTTGTATGTGTCTTGAATTCATCATTTTCTTTGTTGAAAAGAAGTTTTTGAGCAATTTTCACAATTACGAACGTGTTTTAATTTTTTATTAAATTTCTGTGCGAATTTACGAGTATATGTTTTCGTAAACAAACTAATTTTTTGGATTTTAACAACTAGTCTTGAGTACATCATTTTCTTCGTGCGAAGAAGGTTTTAGAAATTTGACAAATTTTACTTAAGTTTTTTTATTTTTTGATAAATTTCCATTTTGTGCGAATATTCGTGAATATGTCTTCGTAAACAAATTAAATTTGTGAAATATAAACACCTAGTGTTGAGTACATCATTTATTGTATGGAAGAGGTTTTGAGAAATTTTCACAAATTACTTAAGTTTTTTGATTTTTGGATAAATTTCAATTTCACGCGAATATTTGAGTATGTGTGTTGAATACAACATTTTCTTGGTTGGAAGATGCTTTTGAACATTTTCGCAGTTATGGGTGTCTTTTTATTTTTTTATAATTTCGATTTGTACGAATATTCGAGTATTTGCCTTCGTAAAGAAATTAAATTTGTGTGATCCTAACATCTTGTCTTGAATACATCATTTTCTTTGGTTTGAAGAAATTTTTGAGCAATTTCACAGTTATGCACACTTTATTTTTTGATAAATTTTGATTTTGTTCGAATATTTGAATTTACGAGTATATGTTTTCGTAAACAAATTAAATTTCTGGATTTGAACAACTAGTCTTGAGAACATCATTTTCTTCGTGCAAAGAAGGTTTTAGAAACTTGACAAATTACGTAATTTTTTTATTTTTGATAAATTTCGATTTTGTGCGAATTCAGGAATATGTCTTCGTAAACAAAATAAATTTGTGGAATTTTAACACCTTGTCTTGAGTACATTATTTTATTGTATGGAAGAAGGTTTTGAGAAATTTTCACACTTAAGTATTGAGAAGGTTTTGACCACTATTCTTAAGAAGGTTATGAGAAATTTTCACAGTTATGGGTGTCTTTTTATTTTTTTGATAATTTCGATTTTGTGTGAATATTCGAGTATATGTCTTCCTAAACAAATTAAATTTGTGGGATCTTAACATCTAGTCTTGAGTACATCATTTTCTTTTTTGGAAGAAGGGTTTTGAGATATTTTCACAAACTACATAAGTTTTTTGATAAATTTTGATTTCGGGCAAATATTCAAGTATGTGTCTTGAATACATCATTTTCTTTGTTGGAAAAAAGTTTTTGAGCAATTTCACAGTTACGGACGTTTTATTTTTTGATAAATTTTGATTTTGTGCTAATTTTCGAGTTTATATATTGGTAAAGAAATTCAATTTATGAAATTCTAACATCCAATCTTGAGTACATCATTTTCTTGTTTGGGAGAATGTTTTGAGAAATTTTCACAAATTAAATAAGTTTTTTGATTTTTTGATAAATTTCGATTTCATGCGAATATTCGAGTATGTATGTTGAATACATCATTTTTTTGATGGAAGAAGTTTTTGAGCAATTTTCACAATTACGAATGCTTTTTTTTTTTTTTTGATAAATTTTAAACATCCGATGATTATGCAGCTCAAAAACCCACTCAAAATAGGTTTACAGTTCTTGCAGATTTTCCTCCTCTTACTTATACTCAAGCTGTACAAACACCCCTTGCACCTACCACACCTGAAAAACCTTTACCTACTCAATCATCCCAATCATCTCCCTATTTCACAAAACCTTATGTTGAACATCTTACTCTAACTAGATTTTCAACAGTCCCCGACTTTAATACACTCAAAAGTATTATTCAACGTTATTATCCTCAAGGTTGTCATTGGTACCCAGAAGACTCCAGAAAGACTCAACAATTTTATGAATTTATTCTTGTTGATTCAAAATCAATAGAATTAGTCCACACTCCTGACAATAAAAATCCTTCTCGCATTGTTTTTTCAAAATGTATAATAAAAAAGATTTTTTAACAAGAAGAATGGACTTTTCCATTCTCTCAAAAGAAATTTTCAAAAGATTTTAATCCAAAAGGTTATAATTATCCTGATTACAAAATGGCTTGGTTTAATACCTTTTTCAAAAGACCTTTTGATCATTCATGGTTTTTTACATTCCATACAAACTTTTTTAAAGAAGTTCCCATTTGGTTTTACGATTGGTGGTTTAAATTTGGTCCTTCAACCGAAATACTACCTCCAGATGTAAAACTTGCCCTCCAAAGTTTTGTTTCAAAAGCACCAGGTTCGGAATTTGATAAACAAATTTTATATTTTGCCGAATTCAAAGTACCATGGATTTTCTGTTGGAATTTCCAATTTCAACAATTTTATTCAAAACCTTACCCCATTTCTATAGTAAGAGAATTTAAAATAAAATGGTGGCAAAATTATTCAACGAATTACTGCAATCAAGAAGTGGTTCTTAGATTTCTTCAAACTTGTGAAAAAATTAAATGGTCACCAATTAATCCATCTGAAGTATCTACTAAACCAACTCATCCCTTGAATGCACGAATTCAAGCAAAAAATGAATTCATGATTCAAAATGCACGAAAAACAAAAATAGAAAAACAACCTCTAAACGAGTACTCAGAACAACAAATTAAACTACTTCATATGATGGAAGATTGTCCAGAATTAGCAGCTAATTATGTTCATTATCTAAAAACAATGAAGTCCTCATCACCAAAAGCTGACTCAGATGAATCAACTTCAAATTTCGACCCATTCAAAGATCAATTTGCTCAAGATCCATTTGATTTGTAACAGCTATGCCCAAGCAAAATTACAACAATTTATGTTCAATGATTCAATCAAGAGAATTATCAGGCACTAAAGTTGGCAGACAAAAAATCATGTGGAAAGCTGGTGGAATTATCACAGCCAGCTGGCTCTACAGTAAGAATCCACAAACCACAAAAAGACAAAGGAAGATTTGACGTCAAAGCTACCACTACTCAAAGTAATGAAAAAGCTACGGTTCTAATTCAATACGCCTTCTCCACTCAAACAAAAGTCGACAAGAAAAGATGCCAAAAGACAAAGTATTGTCGGCCACTCTCCAAAAGAAGATGCTCATGTAATGCAAATGCAAATGTTGTCTAAAATCAAATGTAATTTCAATTTATGTATCTATATATAGCTAGATAGATTTCAATTGAATCATCACAGAATTCTCTGGATGATCTGATAATCAAATTCACTCTCATTTTCCACTACATTACTTGCTTGTAATCGTCTACTTTTGTTCAAATTCAAAGTAAGTCTTTACTACAAATTGTTTTACTTAACGTCTTCATTTACATACATCAATTTATAGTTTATTAATTTGTTTATTATTTTACATTTCATATCATATTTAATCATGTTTAATCCAAAACTTGCAATTAGTTCGATCCTCCCCCCAATGGATACATTTTCACAGTTATTGGTGTCTTTTTATTTTTTTGATAATTTCGATTTTGTGCAAATATTCGAGTATATGTCTTTGTAAACAAATTAAATTTGTAGGATCTTAACATCTAGTCTTGAGTACATCATTTTCTTGTTTGGAAGAAGGGTTTTGAGAAATTTTCACAAACTACATAAGTTTTTTGATAAATTTCGATTTCGTGCAAATATTATGAAATTCTAACATCCAGTCTTGAGTACATCATTTTCTTGTTTGGAAGAATGTTTTGAGAAATTTTTACAAATTACATAAGTTTTTTGATTTTTTGATAAATTTCGATTTCATGCAAATATTCGAATATGTGTTGAATACATCATTTTTTTGATGGAATAAGTTTTTGAGCAATTTTCACAATTACGAACGCTTTTCTTTTGATAAATTTCGATTTTTTGCGAATATTCGAGTATATGTCTTCGTAACATCTAGTCTTGAGTACATTATTTTCTTGTATGGAAGAAGGTTTTGAGAAATTTTCACATATTACTTAAGTTTTTTGACTTTTGGAAAAATTTCAATTTCGCACGAATATTTGAGTATGTGTGTTGAATACAACATTATGAATTTTCATAGTTATGGGGGTCTTTTTATTTTTGTGCGAATATTCGAGTATATGCCTTCGTAAAGAAATTAAAATTATGGGTAACATCTTGTCTTGAATACATCATTTTCTTTGGTTTGAAGAAATTTTTGAGCAATTTCACAGATATGCACACTTTATTTTTTGATAAATTTTGATTTTGTTCGAATTTACGAGTATATGTTTTCGTAAACAATCTGGATTTGAACAACTAGTCTTGAGTACATCATTTTCTTCGTGTTAAGAAGGTTTTAGAAATTTTACAAATTACATAAGTTCTTTATTTTTGATAATTTCAATTTTGTGCGAATATTCGTGAATATGTCTTCGTAAACAAATTAAATTTGTGGAAGAAGATTTTGAGAAATTTTCACAGTTATGGGAGTCTTTTTATTTTTTTGATAATTTCGATTTTGTGCGAATATTCGAATATGTGGGTTGAATACTTCATTTTATTGTATGGAAGAAGATTTTGAAAAATTTTCACACTTTAAGTTTTAAGAAGGTTTTGACACCTATTCTTAAGAAAGTTTTGAGAAATTTTCACAGTTATGGGTGTCTTTTTAATTTTTTGATAATTTTGATTTTGTGCGAATATTCGAATATGTGTGTTGAATACTTCATTTTTTTTTATGGAAGAAGTTTTTGAGCAATTCATAATTACGAGCGCTTTTTTTTTTTGATAAATTTCGATTTTGTGCGAATATTCGAGTATATGTCTTCGTAACATCTAGTCTTGAGTACATTATTTTCTTATATGGAAGAAGGTTCTGAGAAATTTTCAAAAATTACGTAAGTTTTTTGAATTTTTGATAAATTTCGATTTCATTCGAATATTCGAGTATGTGTCTTGAATAAATCATTTTCTTTCGTTTGAAGAAGTTTTTGAGCAATATGCAAGGTCACATATGTCTTTTTTTTTTGATAAATTTTGATTTTGTGCGAATATTCGTATATGTTTTCGTAAACAAACTCAATTATTGGAATTTTAACATCTACTCTTGAGTACATCATTTCTTGTTTCGAAGAAGGTTTTTAGAAATTTTCACAAAATACGTAAGTTTTTTTATTATTTGATAAATTTTGATTTCGTGAAAACATTTGAGTATGTGTTTTTAATATATCATTTATTTGTTGGAAAAAGTTTTACAACAATTTTCTCAGTTTCGAATGTTTTTTTTTATTTTTGTATGTGTCTTGAATTCATCATTTTCTTTGTTGAAAAGAAGTTTTTGAGCAATTTTTACAGTTACGAACGTGTTTTAATTTTTCATTAAATTTCTGTGCGAATTTACGAGTATATGTTTTCGTAAACAAACTAAATTTTTGGATTTTAACAAGTCTTGAGTACATCATTTTCTTCGTGCGAAGAAGGTTTTAGAAATTTGACAAATTTTACGTAAGTTTTTTTATTTTTTGATAAATTTCCATTTTGTACGAGTATTCGTGAATATGTCTTCGTAAATAAATTAAATTTGTGGAATTTAAACACCTAGTGTTGAGTACATCATTTTATTGTATGGAAGAAGGTTTTGAGAAATTTTCACAAATTACTTAAATTTTTTGATTTTTGGATAAATTTCAATTTCGCGCGAATATTTGATTATATGTGTTGAATACAACATTATGAACAATTTTCACAGTTATGAGTGTCATTTTATTTTTTGATAATTTTGATTTGTGCGAATATTCAAGTATATGCCTTCGTAAAGAAATTAAAATTGTGGGATCTTAACATCTTTGTTTTGAATCATTTTCTTTGGTTTGAAGAAATTTTTGAGCAATTTCACAGTTATGCACACTTTATGTTTTGATAAATTTTGATTTTGTTCGAATTTACGAGTATATGTTTTCGTAAACAAATTAAATTTCTGGATTTGAACAACTAGTCTTGAGTACATCATTTTCTTCGTGCGAAGAAGGTTTTAGAAATTTGACAAATTACGAAAGTTTTTTTATTTTTGATAAATTTCGATTTTGTACGAATATTCTTGAATAAGTCTTCGTATACAAATTAAATTTCTGGAATTTTAACACCTAGTCTTGAGTACATTTTATTGTATGGAAGAAGGTTTTGAGAAATTTTCACACTTAAGTTTTAAGAAGGTTTTGACACCTATTCTTAAGAAGGTTTTGAGAAATTTTCACAGTTATGGTTGTCTTTTTATTTTTTTGATAATTTCGATTTTGTGCGAATATTCGAGTATATGTCTTCGTAAACAAATTAAATTTGTGGGATCTTAACATCTAGTCTTGAGTACATCATTTCCTTGTTTGGAAGAAGGGTTTTGAGAAATTTTCACAAATATATAAGTTTTTTGATAAATTTCGATTTCGTGCAAATATTCAAGTATGTGTCTTGAATACATCATTTTCTTTGTTGGAAAAAAGTTTTTGAGCAATTTTCATAGTTATGAAATTCTAACATCCAGTCTTGAGTACATCATTTTCTTGTTTGGAAGAATGTTTTGAGAAATTTTTACAAATTACATAAGTTTTTTGATTTTTTGATAAATTTCGATTTCATGCAAATATTCGAATATGTGTGTTGAATACATCATTTTTTTTATGGAATAAGTTTTTGAGCAATTTTCACAATTACGAACGCTTTTTTTTTTGATAAATTTCGATTTTTTGTGATATTCGAGTATATGTCTTCGTAACATCTACTCTTGAGTACATTATTTTCTTGTATGGAAGAAGGTTTTGAGAAATTTTCACATATTACTTAAGTTTTTGATTTTTGGAAAAATTTCAATTTCGCACGAATATTTGAGTATGTGTGTTGAATACAACATTATGAATTTTCATAGTTATGGGTGTCTTTTTATTTTTGTGCGAATATTCGAGTATATGCCTTCGTAAAGAAATTAAAATTGTGGGGTAACATCTAGTCTTGAATACATCATTTTCTTTGGTTTGAAGAAATTTTTGAGCAATTTTCAAAGATATGCACACTTTATTTTTTGATAAATTTTGATTTTGTTCGAATTTACGAGTATATGTTTTCGTAAACAAATTAAATTTCTGGATTTGAACAACTAGTCTTGAGTACATCATTTTCTTCGTGTTAAGAAGGTTTTAGAAATTTGACAAATTACGTAAGTTTTTTATTTTTGATAAATTTCAATTTTGTGCGAATATTCGTGAATATGTCTTCGTAAACAAATTAAATTTGTGGAAGAAGATTTTGAGAAATTTTCACAGTTATGGGTGTCTTTTTATTTTTTTGATAATTTCGATTTTGTGCGAATATTCGAATATGTGTGTTGAATACTTCATTTTTTTTATGGAAGAAGTTTTTGAGCAATTCATAATTACGAACGCTTTTTTTTTTGATAAATTTTGATTTTGTGCGAATATTCGAGTATATGTCTTCGTAACATCTAGTCTTGAGTACATTATTTTCTTGTATGGAAGAAGGTTTTGAGAAATTTTCAAAAATTACGTAAGTTTTTTGAATTTTTGATAAATTTCGATTTCATTCAAATATTCGAGTATGTGTCTTGAATAAATCATTTTCTTTCGTTTGAAGAAGTTTTTGAGCAATATTCAAAGTCACATACGTCTTTTTTTTTATAAATGTTGATTTTGTGCGAATATTCGTATATGTTTTCGTAAACAAACTCAATTTGTGGAATTTTAACATCTACTCTTGAGTACATCATTTCTTGTTTCGAAGAAGGTTTTTAGAAATTTTCACAAAATACGTAAGTTTTTTTATTATTTGATAAATTTTGATTTCGTGAAAATATTTGAGTATGTGTTTTTAATATATCATTTATTTGTTGGAAAAAGTTTTACAACAATTTTCTCTGTTTCGAATGTTTTTTTTTATTTTTGTATGTGTCTTGAATTCATCATTTTGTTTGTTGAAAAGTAGTTTTTGAGCAATTTTTACGGTTACGAACGTGTTTTAATTTTTCATTAAATTTCTGTGCGAATTTACGAGTATATGTTTTCGTAAACAAACTAATTTTTTGGATTTTAACAACTAGTCTTGAGTACATCATTTTCTTCGTGCGAAGAAGGTTTTAGAAATTTGACAAATTTTACGTAAGTTTTTTTATTTTTTGATAAATTTCCATTTTGTACGAATATTCGTGAATATGTCTTCGTAAATAAATTAAATTTGTGGAATTTAAACACCTAGTGTTGAGTACATCATTTTATTGTATGGAAGAAGGTTTTGAGAAATTTTCACAAATTACTTAAGTTTTTTGATTTTTGGATAAATTTCAATTTCGCGCGAATATTTGATTATATGTGTTGAATACAACATTATGAACAATTTTCACAGTTATGGGTGTCTTTTTATTTTTTGATAATTTCGATTTGTGCGAATATTCGAGTATATGCCTTCGTAAAGAAATTAAAATTGTGGGATCTTAACATCTTGTTTTGAATCATTTTCTTTGGTTTGAAGAAATTTTTGAGCAAATTCACAGTTATGCACACTTTATTTTTTGATAAATTTTGATTTTGTTCGAATTTACGAGTATATGTTTTCGTAAACAAATTAAATTTCTGGATTTGGACAACTAGTCTTGAGTACATCATTTTCTTCGTGCGAAGAAGGTTTTAGAAATTTGACAAATTACGAAAGTTTTTTTATTTTTGATAAATTTCGATTTTGTACGAATATTCTTGAATATGTCTTCGTATACAAATTAAATTTGTGGAATTTTAACACCTAGTCTTGAGTACATCATTTTATTGTATGGAAGAAGGTTTTGAGAAATTTTAACACTTAAGTTTTAAGAAGGTTTTGACACCTATTCTTAAGAAGGTTTTGAGAAATTTTCACAGTTATGGGTGTCTTTTTATTTTTTTGATAATTTCTATTTTGTGCGAATATTCGAGTATATGTCTTCGTAAACAAATTAAATTTGTGGGATCTTAACATCTAGTCTTGAGTACATCAATTTCTTGTTTGGAAGAAGGGTTTTGAGAAATTTTCACAAACTACACAAGTTTTTTGATAATTTCGATTTCGTGTAAATATTCAAGTATGTGTCTTGAATACATCATTTTATTTGTTGGAAAAAGTTTTTGAGCAATTTTCACAGTTACGGACGTTTTTTTATTTTTTGATAAATTTTGATTTTGTGCTAATTTTCTAGAATATGTATTCGTAAACAAATTCAATTTATGAAATTCTAACATCCAGTCTTGAGTACATCATTTTCTTGTTTGGAAGAATGTTTTGAGAAATTTTCATAAATTACATAAGTTTTTGATTTTTTGATAAATTTCGATTTAATGCGAATATCGAGTATGTGTGTTGAATACATCATTTTTTTGATGGAAGAAGTTTTTGAGCAATTTTCACAATTACGAACGCTTTTTTTTTTGATAAATTTCAATTTTGTGCGAATATTTGAATATATGTCTTCATAACATCTAGTCTTGAGTACATTATTTTCTTGTATGGGATAAGGTTTTGAGAAATTTTCAAAATTACGTAAGTTTTTTGAATGTTTGATAAATTTTGATTTCATTCGAATATTCGAGTATGTGTCTTGAATAATTTCCTTGGTTTGAAGAAGTTTTTGAGCAATATTCAAGGTCACATACGTCTTTTTTTTTTTTTTTTGATAAATTTTGATTTTATGCGAATATTCGAGTATATGTTTTCGTAAACAAACTCAATTTGTGGAATTTTAACTTCTAGTCTTCAGTACATCATTTCTTGTTTCGAAGAAGGTTTTTAGAAATTTTCACAAAATACGCAAGTTTTTTTATTTTTTGATAATTTTCGATTTCGTGAAAATATTTGAGTATGTGTTTTGAATAACAATTTTAACAATTACGGACCCTTTTTATTTTTTGATAAGTTTCGATTTTGTGCAAATATTCGAGTATATTTCTTCGTAAATCAATTAAATTTGTGGAATTTTTACATCAAGTCTTGAGTACATCATTATCTTGTTTGGAAGAAGGTTTTGAGAAATTTTTACAAATTACATAAGTTTTTTTAATTTTCTGATAAATTTTGATTTCGTGCGAATATTCGAGTATATGTCTAGAATACATCATTTTCTCGGTTGGAAGATATTTTTGAATAATTTTAAAAATTACGGCCATTTTTTATTTTTTGATAAGTTTCGATTTTGTGTGAATATTCGAGTATATGCCTTATTAAAAATTTGAATTTGTGAAATTTTAACTTCAAGTGTTGAATACATCGTTTTCTTGGTTGGAAGAAGTTTTGAGAAATTTTAACAAATTACATAAGTTTTTGATCTTTTGATAAATTTAAATTTCATGCGAATATTGGAGTATGTGTCTTGAATGGATCATTTTCTTTGTGGAAAAAGTGTTTGAACAATTTTCAGAATTACGGGCGTTTTTTATTGTTAGGATCGGAGGCGTGTTTAGAAGGGGGGGTTGAATAAACACTGCCCTCAAATTCTGATCTTCGACTGATTACTGCAAACTGTTAAGTGATGCAGTAGCTTCTCAATCAAATAAGCAAGTCAGCAGACACTAAGTGAAGTGCGGAATACGTCTGCTGCACTTGTGAGTTAACTAAAGTAAATAATAAAAAGCAAGTATATCACACAGAGATTGTTTCTGGAAGTTCGAAGCACAACGCTTCTACGTCTCCCCTTCTTCCTTTGCAGGAAGGATACACTAGAAGACTTTGGTTTACACTTTACAGTATACAACCTCCTTAGGCTTTCACACAGCTTAGCCTAAACTCCTAGCAACACAATGTATATGATTTGTTTACAATGTAAACTATCTAACACTCCTTTGAATGACTATTACACTTGTACGCTTTGAGTGTTCTTGAAGGATCTTTGAGCAGTACACCAGTTTTAACTTGATCTTTGATATACCAGTAGGTGTTCCTTGCTCTAGCTGAATCTTCAGTGAATTATGACTTGATAAATTTATCTGTTTGAATGTATAGAATATTCGATTGTCAGTGGATTCAACTCTCTCTTTCTTCATTCATTCAGCATCTGTATTTATAGATTTCTTTTCCAACGGTAAACTTTCATGGTAAGGAAGGTTTAGCGTAGAATCTGTTTTCTTCTTCTTTTTATCTTCCTTCCATTTTTGTTCAGCAACGGCTCTTACAATCTGACGGAATTGGTGGCGATGATTTTGTAGTGCTCGTCCCTCTTTTGTACTTATGTCAGGCGGAATTGTATTTACTTTGTCTTATTTCTTCAATCCGCTGCTGGATTTACTTCTACTGGTCTTGTAACTTCAATATCCAGTCGTACTCTTTAACTCAGTAGGTGTTGGTAAGACTTGATGAAAAACTTCATGCAGTAGATGTCTTTTATCCGGTGGAAGTCTTTATCCGGTGGATGTCTTTATCCGGTGGATTAATAATACAGTAGATGTCTATTCTAGTAGATGTTTTTTATCCAGTGCTTATCTCAGTCCGGTATATGTCTTCACCTGGTGGGTGTCTTCATCCGGTAGAGTTCTTCACCCGGTAGATGTTTTTATCCAGTGCTTATCTCAGTCCGGTAGATGTCTTCACCCGGTGGGTGTCTTCATCCGGTAGATGTTTTTATCCAGTGCTTATCTCAGTCCGGTAGATGTCTTCACCCGGTGGGTGTCTTCATCCGGTAATTCTTCATCATCCGGTAGATGTTCATCCAGTAGGTGTTTGTAATCACCAAAACTTAGAAATCGTTTCCCAACAATTTCCCCCTTTTTGGTGATGACAAAACTAAGCATTAACGATCTCATACTCGAATAGTTTAAACGGTGAATCCTGAAAAGACTTGAAGACATAATAGAAAGGAAATTTTCATTAAATATAAGCAGATTACAAGTTGTAATCAAACTGGACAATTTAGAGCGATTCATCTTCATTTAAGATGAATTCTTATAACTGGATACAACTTAACGACAAATCTATTTTACAGATTAGTTGATACATGACAAAATTCTTTAAACAAACAAAGTAGACCGGAGAGCTTCGCTCCACCTAGTTGCGGAGAGGAAAAGCTCGATCCACCTTGTTTCAGAGGGGAAGAACTTCGATCGAGAAGTTCAAATGTATATACATCAGGCCTCCATGGTTTATGGATTCACCTAATGAGAATATTCTATCTCTGTCTTCCTCTCCGCAACTAGGTGGATCGAAGCTCTCCGGTCCACTTTGTTTCAGAGGGGAAGAACTTCGATCAGGAAGTTCAAATGTATATACATCAGGCCTCCATGGTTTATGGATTCACCTAATGAGAATATTTTATCTCTGTCTTCCCCCTTTTTGTCATCATCACCCAGAAGACTCCTGATAGCAGTTCCTGACTGATGAGGAGCATCAGAGCAGGATCCAAACGCTGAAGCTTAATGGAGCTGGGTTAGATAAGTAATCAACCCATGAGGGGTTGATTTAGATAAGTAATAAACCCATGAAACTGAATAATTGCAACAGGTAAACCAAGGAATTTTCAAGGAATAGAAAAGAATCATGATGAGTGAATGTGTGGGGTCTTCCCACCTTAACAGTGATTAATAGACAAAGAAGGACTAATCATGCATTAATAACATTCTAAGGTTCTGGTTGTTATATGAGCTATCAGAATTACAGGCCAAAATAAAGGACTTCAAAAATAAATTCATTACACTTCCAAAAGAATGTTCATGTTTAGATTTATACTACTCCTAGAGTAGATACTAATCAAGACTTGATTCCTATACATTCCTGTGTTCTTCGTAGCTCACTGCCTCAACCCGACCCCTTAGTCCTTTAGTCCAAAAGCGTACCTACAGGGACAACACATCATAAGCATATACAGTCTCATTTAACATCATAAAACATCATAGTAAATGCATGAAACATTTGGTTAAGTAAATATGCTGGTTATTCATTAACTTCTTATCGTTGTCCCTGATTCATAATCATGCATATGGGCATCTTACCCTGTGGCATCTTACCACATTATAAACATCGCATGGCCTCTTACCATGTGGGGCATCTTACCCCGTGGCATCTTACCACAAATAGTATCGCATGGCCTCTTACCATGTGGGGCATCTTACCCCGTGGCATCTTACCACTTATAGTATCGCATGGCCTCTTACCATGTGGGGCATCTTACCCCGTGGCATCTTACCACATATAACATCATAGACATCTTATAAACACCGTAAACATCTTATAAACATCTTATAAACATCATCATTTCATCATGTATACTCATGCAATAAAAGCATAATCATAGTGTAAAGATGTGTTTTACCGTCCGATGCCCGTACGTCTCTTACTAACCTTTTCAAAAAGAGGAGGAGTCAATAGACTTTATCTCCTTGATGGTGCCGGTACCTGGGATGGCTCTACAAGACCAAACAATACCATATTAGATGCTTCAATACCATCTCACATCATAAACTTAACAAAATAAAACATCATTTTATTTTTCAACATTCTGCCTCTCTCGATCGATCGGCCTCGAGGTCTCGATCGATCGAGAAACTGTGCACAACAGTGCTCAACCCTTCTGCCTCGATCGATCGATCGAAACATTTTACCGATCGATCGAGGAGCTTCACCGATCGATCGAGAAATCCATCGATCGATCGGCACCTGAAATTCAAAACATGCATTAAACATTCTGTCTCGCTCGATCGCTCGGGACCAAATCTCGATCGATCGAGAGCTCTGAAAAAATCGGGACTTCCCCAGATTTTTGAGCACCTCAATTCCTACCATCATTTCAACTTCATAACACATCTTACTTGCTGAAACAACCATGTGAAGAACTTCATAAAATATCCATGGAAGCACTTAAATCAAAGGTTTAACAAAACCTAAGCTAACATGCATCATAACATCATCATAATCTTCATCCTCAACCAACTTTAACAGAAACAGAGCATGCTTATCTTTTTTCCAGATTTTCAAGCACATAGTTTCATAATAAGAAATCTATCACATAAATCATGTGAAATGCTCAAACAACCATGCTAGTAGTTACTTAATACTACCATGTAAGCATTTCTACCAAGGTTCCACCCAAACTATACCTATCATGCAATAAAACATCCCACCAAAACCATACCCAACCCAAAAACAGAGTATCAAGTCTTACCCCCTTTTTCCTCCTCTAATTGGCAAGCTTTTGCACAATGATTCACAGCCTTTTTCCTTCTCTATTCTGCAGTTCCAGGGACGAAAAGAGAGGGAGAAGGAGGTGGAGGGAAATGATTGCAAGACAATGGTCATAGCATGGGTTGGGGCAAGTGGAGGTATGGGTGTTAAACAAGTGGGTTGCCAAGTGGGGGAATGGGTGGTGACCGAGTGGTGGGGGTGGGGTGGTGTGGTTGGGGTGCCATGTGGTGTTTAATTGTGTCCCGGTATTTAGTACGATGTATTAAAATATCCTCACTCGATATTTCTAACTTCATTTAATTAATACATCCTTTAAAACACTCAACATGCCCCCTAAATCATATAATCATATCATAATTATACTCCCCAATTTAGATACACCACAACCCTTAAACATAACATAAATCGTCATCATAGCACATAATCATATAACATTTCGGGGGTATTACATTACTCCCCTACTTATAAGATTTCGTCCTCGAAATCCACATGCATCGTCATAACGGAACTAAACATAAAAACATACCAGAGAATAGTTCCGGATAGTGCTGCACCATATGCCGTTTCGTCTCCCATGTAGCCTCCTCGACACCCCGACGATCCCACTGAACTTTGACCATCGGTATAACTTTGCTTCGTAGTCTGCGATCCTCTCGATCCAGAATTCTGATTGGTCGTTCTACGTAGGACACATCTGAGTCTAACTGAACTTCTGAAGGCTGTAAGACATGAGACGGGTCTGGCTCATACTTCCGTAACATGGAGACATGGAAAACATCATGTATGCCAGACAAGGATGGCGGTAAAGCCAAGCGATATGCCAAAGTACCGACACGCTGTAAAACTTCATATGGCCCAACATACCTCGGAGATAACTTCCCCCGCATCCCAAAACGAACCACACCCCTGAAGGGCGAGATCTTTAAGAAGACCCTGTCTCCTAACTGGAATTCCAGCAGTCGTCGCCGCTTATTTGCATAGGCTGCCTGCCTATCCTGGGCCGCTTTCATCTTTTGGCGTATCAATTTTATCTACTTTCCATATCCCTGATCAGATCTGGTCCTCCACCGCTTTGCTAGTCAAATCCTCCCAATACAGCGGTGATCTACATCGTCGTCCATACAGAGCTTCAAAAGGAGCCATTTGAATGCTCGCCTGATAACTGTTATTATAGGAGAACTCCACCAGCGGCACTGAATCCTGCCACGGAGTATCAAACTCCAAAATACATGCCCTCAACATGTCCTCGAGCGTCTGAATGGTACGCTCTGTTTGGCCGTCTGTCTGAGGGTGATAGGCCGTACTCAGTCTCACCTCTGTGCCCAAAGCTTTCTGGAGACCCTCCCAGAAATGTGAAGTAAACCTCGGGTCCCTATCAGACACAATCGAGACTGGAATACCATGCAATCTCACCACATCCCGTATATACAACTGGGCCATCTTCAAGTATGTATATGACATACTGTAAGGGATGAAATGAGCCGTCTTCGTCAGCCTATCCACGATCACCCAGATCGCGTCAAATCCTGAGGCCGTCCTCGGTAAGTGGGTCACGAAGTCCATAGATATATGCTCCCACTTCCATTCAGGCACCTCTAAGCTCTTCAGCTCTCCACCAGGCCTCTGCCTCTCTGCCTTTACCTGCTGGCAGATCAAACATCTTTTAACGAAAATGATCACCTCACGCTTCATGCGTCTCCACCAGAATTGATCGCATAGATCTTTGTACATCTTCTTTCCCCCCGGGTGGATACTGAAACGACTACTGTGAGCCCGCTCCAATATTCCTCTACGCAGTCCTGGTGCATCTGGGACTACCCATCGGTTGCCCAGTCTCAAAGAATCATCCTCAGCCACTCTGAACTTGGATGGCTGACCCTGAAGTACCAATGATGTCCATCTCTGAACCTCACTATCCGACTTCTGGGCCTTCCTGATCGCCTCAAATATATCTGGCTCCGCCAATAAGGTCGACACTCGCACAGGCGACGTGTCTACATCGAAATCATAGCCCAGATGGCAATAAGAAGTCATTAAGGCCGACAAACACATAACATCCTCTGCAGTACCCTTCACCTTCCGACTTAAGGCGTCTGCTATTAAGTTTGCTTTACCTGGATGGTACTCGATTTCACAATCATAGTCTTTGAGTAAATCCATCCACCTTCTTTGCCTCATATTCAACTCTGCCTGAGTGAATAAGAACTTCAGGCTTTTATGGTCCGTATAAATAGTGAAAGACGTGCCATACAAGTAATGCCTCCAGATCTTCAAGGCAAATATGATGGCCGCCAGTTCCAAATCATGTACTGGATACCTAGCCTCGTGTAGCTTCAGCTGCCTCGATGCATAAGCCACCACGTGCTTATCTTGCATTAACACACAGCCCAAACCCTGCAGTGACGCATCCGTATACAAGGCAAACCTCTTATTCTCAGACGGAATCACCAGTACAGGCGCTGTAGTCAAGCGACGCTTCAGTTCTTGAAAACATTCCTCACAAGCCTCAGACCAAAAGAAGGGGACTCCTTTCTGAGTCAGCTGTGTCAGGGGTTTGGCAATCTTCGAGAAACCTTCGACGAAACATCGGTAATAACCTGCCAAACCGAGGAAACTCCGTATCTCCGGTACAGAAGTGGGTGCAGCCCACTCTAACACAGCTTCAATCTTCCTGGGATCCACAGATATCCCATGGTTAGATATGACATGGCCCAAGAATACCACGCTGTCCAACCAGAACTCGCACTTACTAAGCTTTGCATATAGCTGATGATCCCTAAGGATCTGAAGTACTATCCTCAAGTGCCTTACATGCTCTTCTTCAGTCCGAGAGTAAATAAGTATGTCGTCAATGAAGACTATGACGAACTGATCCAAATATGGCTGAAACACTCTATTCATCAAACTCATGAAGACAGCTGGGGCATTCGTCACCCCAAAACGCATGACCAGGAATTCATAATGCCCATATCTAAACCTGAATGCCGTCTTCTGAACATCGTCTTCTCTCGCTCGAATCTGATGGTACCCCGACCTCAGATCGATCTTACTATAAAGCCTCGTACCCTGCAACTGATCGAACAAGTCATCGATCCTCGAAAGTGGATACTTGTTCTTTACTGTAGCTTTGTTCAGTTGTCTATAGTCAATGCATAGACGCATCGATCCATCTTTCTTCTTAACAAATAAGACAGGCGCACCCCATGGCGATACGCTAGGGCGTATGTAGCCCTTGTCAAGGAGCTCTTGCAACTAAATCTTCAACTCCCTTAACTCAGCTGGTGCCATCCTATACGGGGCACGGGAAATTGCAGACGTCCCTGGTAGCAGCTCAATCCCAAACTCGACCTCTCTCGTCGGTGGGAATCCGGGAATTTCCTCTAGAAAGACATCAGCAAACTCTGCCACTACGGGCACATCCTCACCCTTCAGGTCTTTCCTCGTTTCCGTCATATCGACAGCATAGATAAGATATCCTGTATGACCTCGTTCTAATAACTGTGCCATCTTGACAGCAGATATCAACGGAATCTTTGGACGGGAACCATCCCCATAAAATGTCCACTGGACTCCCAATACAGATCTAAATCGGACAGTCCTCTGCCTGCAGTCTACCACTGCATGATACTTGTTCAGAACATCGATGCCCACAATGCAATCAAAGTCTGTCATTCCCAGCACAATCAAATCTGATCTTAACTCATTATCCTCAAAATAAATGAGGCCATCATAGACAATCTGATCCGTAGTCAAACTTCTTCCAGCGGGGGTCGAGACCATAAGAGGCATGGGCGACGGAGAAGTGCATATGTGGTGCCTTTCAACAAAATTCGTCGACACAAAAGAGTGTGACGCACCTGTGTCTATCAATATAAGAGCAGGGTGCGTAAATAAAAGACACGTACCCGCTATAACCTCCTCCGGAGCTGCTGTAGCCTGCTCCCTAGTCAAAGCATACACCTGTCCCTGAGGTGGCCCCGTGGGCTGACCTCCATACTGCCTCGGTGCGAAAGGGGGTCGGTGCTGTGCCGCTCTGTCCGCAGGCCTCCCCGTAGAGTTCTGCTGTCTTCCCCTGTTGGGACACTGCCGAGCAAAGTGGCCTCTATCGCCACAGACATAGCATCCTACGCAATCCTTTGCCAAATGTGGTTGTCCACAAAGAGTGCACTGAACTCTTCCAGATCTGTCTCCCTGAGGCTGTCCTCTCCCGGATGGAGCATCATTCCTACGGTTCCCTTTCCATCGATTCTCGGGCCTCTTGCCACTAAATCTCGACGCTGAAGTGTTTCCCCTAGGCTTAAACTGATCACCCCTGGGCTTCAAATTGTCAGAAATGGATTTCTGAGGGGGTGCTGGAGGTGGCACTGCATCAGGATATGCGCCAACTCCCAGTTCAGCTAGCTCAGCTTGTGAGAGCGCATCGTCAAAACAGGCAGGGCCATAGGTAATTACCCTGTCATATAGGTCCGGCCTCAAGCCCTTCATGAAATTCCTCATCTTTGCTTGAGGTTTGCAGCAATATGGGGCACGTATCGCAGTAAGGAACAGTAATGCAGAGCATAATCAGACACAGGCATGGTACCTTGTCTTAAACTGGTGAACTCAGCCTCCTTGGCTTGTCTTGCAGCGGCTGAGAAGTAGCGGGTCAGAAACCGTGTTCGGAACATCTTCCAATTTATTTCCTGTCCCAGAGCCTCTTGCTCAATCACGGTGGTCTTCCACCACATCAGTGCCTTCTTGGCCAGCTGAAATTCTGCCAATCTGATCCAGGCTGTCTTTGCACAAGGCGCTGCCACAAATATCTGTTCAATCCTCTCCAGCCACTCTTCAGCTTTTTCCCCTGATTCAGTTCCTTCAAACATCGGGGGTCGGTACATCATAAATTGAGCCAAGCTCAACTCCCCCGTTAGCAACTGTTGTTCCGAAGGTTCTTCACCTAAGGCTGGTGGTGGCAATGGATTCGTACGCCCAAGCACTTGCATTTACACTAACGGCGTCACCCACGTCTATATTTGCTGCCATGCTGCAACACAAGGGTTAATAACAACACCAAAAGCAGTTCATAAAGCACATCGTTAGATAATTAAACATGTTAGCATAACATAGGAACTTCATATGCAACATACCTATAAAACATGTTCAAAAGTAAGCACCTAGTCAACTTATTGCTAAGGCTACCCTTCACTCATTCCTGAGTTATCTAACCACTGCTCTGATACCAATAATGTGGGGTCTTCCCACCTTAACAGTGATTAATAGACAAAGAAGGACTAATCATGCATTAATAACATTCTAAGGTTCTGGTTGTTACACGAGCTATCAGAATTACAGGCCAAAATAAAGGACTTCAATAATAAATTCATTACACTTCCAAAAGAATGTTCATGTTTAGATTTATACTACTCCTAGAGTAGATACTAATCAAGACTTGATTCCTATACATTCCTGTGTTCTTCGTAGCTCACTGCCTCAACCCGACCCCTTAGTCCTTTAGTCCAAAAGCGTACCTACAGGGACAACACATCATAAGCATATACAGTCTCATTTAACATCATAAAACATCATAGCAAATGCATGAAACATTTGGTTAAGTAAATATGCTGGTTATTCATAACTTCTTATCGTTGTCCCTGATTCATAATCATGCATATGGGCATCTTACCCTGTGGCATCTTACCACATTATAAACATCGCATGGCCTCTTACCATGTGGGGCATCTTACCCCGTGGCATCTTACCACAAATAGTATCGCATGGCCTCTTACCATGTGGGGCATCTTACCCCGTGGCATCTTACCACTTATAGTATCGCATGGCCTCTTACCATGTGGGGCATCTTACCCCGTGGCATCTTACCACATATAACATCATAGACATCTTATAAACACCGTAAACATCTTATAAACATCTTATAAACATCATCATTTCATCATGTATACTCATGCAATAAAAGCATAGTCATAGTGTAAAGATGTGTTTTACCGTCCGATGCCCGTACGTCTCTTACGTACCTTTTCAAAAAGAGGAGGAGTCAATAGACTTTATCTCCTTGATGGTGCCGGTACCTGAGATGGCTCTACAAGACCACACAATACCATATTAGATGCCTCAATACCATCTCACATAATAAACTTAACAAAATAAAACATCATTTTGTTTTTCAACATTCTGCCTCTCTCGATCGATCGGCCCCGAGGTCTCGATCGATCGAGAAACTGTGCACAACAGTGCTCAACCCTTCTGCCTCGATCGATCGATCGAAACATTTTACCGATCGATCGAGGAGCTTCACCGATCGATCGAGAAATCCATCGATCGATCGGCACCTGAAATTCAAAACATGCATTAAACATTCTGTCTCGCTCGATCGATCGGGACCAAATCTCGATCGATCGAGAGCTCTGAAAAAATCGGGACTTCCCCAGATTTTTGAGCACCTCAATTCCTACCATCATTTCTACTTCATAACACATCTTACTTGCTGAAACAACCATGTGAAGAACTTCATAAAATATCCATGGAAGCACTTAAATCAAAGGTTTAACAAAACCTAAGCTAACATGCATCATAACATCATCATAATCTTCATCCTCAACCAACTTTAACAGAAACAGAGCATGCTTATCTTTTTTCCAGATTTTCGAGCACATAGTTTCATAATAAGAAATCTATCACATAAATCATGTGAAATGCTCAAACAACCATGCTAGTAGTTACTTAATACTACCATGTAAGCATTTCTACCAAGGTTCCACCCAAACCTATACCTATCATGCAATAAAACATCCCACCAAAACCATACCCAACCCAAAAACAGAGTATCAAGTCTTACCCCCTTTTTCCTCCTCTAATTGGCAAGCTTTTGCACAATGATTCACAGCCTTTTTCCTTCTCTATTCTGCAGTTCCAGGGACGAAAATAGAGGGAGAAGGAGGTGGAGGGAAATGATTGCAAGACAATGGTCATAGCATGGGTTGGGGCAAGTGGAGGTATGGGTGTTAAACAAGTGGGTTGCCAAGTGGGGGAATGGGTGGTGACCGAGTGGTGGGGGTGGGGTGGTGTGGTTGGGGTGCCATGTGGTGTTTAATTGTGTCCCGGTATTTAGTACGATGTATTAAAATATCCTCACTCGATATTTTCTAACTTCATTTAATTAATACATCCTTTAAAACACTCAACATGCCCCCTAAATCATATCATCATATCATAATTATACTCCCTAATTTAGATACACCACAACCCTTAAACATAACATAAATCGTCATCATAGCACATAATCATATAACATTTCGGGGGTATTACAGAATGTGTGTTATGAAAACAAACATGAGTCTCTATTTATAGAAGAAATTCATTTAGTGTGAACACATTAATGTCGTTACGATAACTACGAAGAAAAAGTCAACCGAAAACAATAAATAGATAAGAGTAATTAATAAGGGATCAGAAAACGATACTATTTGCGCCCTAACCAATGTCGGGAATAGTCGCGCTTTTCGGTAGACGGTTGGTGTGGACTTCGAGACCTTGGCTGGGAAGCAGATCTGTAGTGATGTCCACCTTCAGAGGCAACAGGTGCGCGCTGAGCTGGACCGGATTCTCTTCGCGGTAGAGTAGCAGATGCAGTGGACTTGGAGTGGTATTGGATAGGCTTCAGAATTCCAGCACTCAAATCCTGAAGTTGTGAGGCAAAGACCTCTTGCATAGTAGCTAGCTGCTCAGACAAGTGCTTCTTAGTGTCGTCAATTTTCTCCTCCAAGGCCAGTGTAGATGCAGCATGGAGAGAGTCATTCTGCTGCTTCAACTGGAGATTAGTTTGCGAGATCCTCGAAAATACATCGGCAAAGGCATCAAGAACGAATTGATGATTTCTGTTAACAACAGTTTGAAGTCTGTCTAGTTCTTGATTTATATGCCCAAACTGATGATCTGTATGAAGCTAATGACTATCAATAGCATTGCTGGCATTGCGTTCTTCAGACTTGAGTTTATTGATCTCACTAGCCAGCCCGAAGATCAACGTAGTCATATGGCCAAGCTGTATTGTTAGAGCAGAAGGGCCTTCGATGGACAGAGGATCAGGAAAATCAAAAAAATCAGCAGACGGTTCAGTTCCTACTGATTGCTCCAATGCCTCAGGCGGAGTGGCAGCAGGTGCAGGAGGTGAGCCAAGAAGAGCAAGAGGAGAGCTGGTAAGAGCATCAGTGGCAATGAAGGACACGCAGCGTCCAGGTGAGGTAGTAGCTGGATGAATTTGTGAGGGTGAGGGGTTAAGTGCGGAGGTTGTTGGGTGAGCAGGGGGTTCAACTTGTGGTGAGAGTGGGGTTTCAGGGTGAGTCGGAGGTACAAGGGGTTCAACTTGTTGTGGGAGTTGAGTTGCAGTATGAGGTGAGGAAGGTATTGGTATAGATGGGGTAACCTGGGTAATTACCTTGTGAATGACGTTGTCAACGTCTATGGAATCAATGTCCATATCCGGTTGAGGTGAAGTATCCTCCAAAGTGGGTTCACCTGTGGAAACCATTTCCACAACACTTGGAATATGAGGGATGGTTGGAGCTGAGCATGAGATGCTCAGAGCAGAGTCATCAGCCATCATTGGTTCATCTTGTGGAATCAGCACTGCAGCACTAGGAACATCAGGATGGTTAGGACTAAGCTCAAGTCAGTAGGAGTGGAGTCAGCATCATCTGGTACAGTTGAGCATGAGTGAAGACCAGTATTGATTCTTAAGTCATGTAGAGCAGTCTCTGCCAGTTCAAGCTTGGGACCAAGAGCATTTAGCACAGCGCGGTCATGATTGGCAGTCCCAGCTGTAGCATTGAATTCATTCTGTCGGGATATGACCAGGGTCTGGAGTTCACCCTCATAGATCATTAGGCGGAACACATCCCGGAGCTGGAGAGCTTTCTGTACGTCTTGTGCTTGGAGGAAAGCCATCACTTGATTCTCATCTTGCCTCGCCTGTTCCAGAACTGGAAGAAAATCATCAAAGCGAATTTTCAAGCGTGCTTTCACCCATCTATCAAAAACTTCAAGTTGAGGCTGCATGTTTGCCTCAACTGTGCTCATGACTAATTCAATCTCATATGCCACTGGAGTGGATGATGGGGTCATTGATTCTTTCCCTTTGCCAGTGACGGTGGTCTTGGGATGGCAACTGGGGTTGGTTGATGGGTTGGCTGCAGCAGAGGTTGGGTTAAATGCGATCATAGCCAGTGGAGCAACTGAGCTCACTGGCTCTACTGCCAACGTAGGGATCACGGCCTCAGACATGGCTGCTGATATTTTCAGCTTGGCTGCAGCTGGTCCTCCTCTTTTTGTTCTCGGCCTTTTCGCAGGCGGAATAGGTGAAGTTTCATCAGATTCGGAGACTGTATGCTCAGAGTCACTAACTACCAGAGGTTGTCTCCTCTTGACTACTGCTGGTTGGCTGGTCTTAGTTTCTCCACCGATTTGTTTCTTGTTGATCTCTAGATATCTGGCATTTATGAGTCGTCCTGGGTGGAGAGAAGAAGAACCTCCGGTCTGAATATTCTTGCTCTCAAAAATACGACTTAGAGGGAGAGCAAATCCAGATTGACCTTCTCCGGAGAGCACTAAGTTTGAAAGCACTTGAAACAAAATTACTGACCAGTTAACTTCAACGTTATTTACGATTGCACACATCAGTGCGAATTTCTCCGGTGTGATGACGTCGAAAGATCCAGCTTTGCATAGCAACCCTTTTGATATTACATCTGCCAGTTGGCGAAAGTGGCTCTTAATCAATATCTTCTTGAAGGGCGGTTTGTGAAGACGCTCACGAGAGTCAGAAAAACCCATTCTCATTGCCTCTAGGATTGGCACAGATACAGAGAGGGCATTTGTTATCCCAGACATTGGAAGACACATCTGAGTTGCAACGTCTTCCAGAGTAATAGTGATATGTTGTCCAGTGATAGAGGACACAACAGCTTCGCCAACTATCCTGGCATTGGCGAAGAACTCCTGAATAGCCGCCGGGTAGAAAGTGGGCGATTGGCTTAAAAATACCAGTAAGCCAGAGGTGTCCAACTTTTGGAATACTTCTTTCATGGCTTCGTCGTTTGACGAATAGATAGATTGAAAATCCACATGAATAACGTTGGTGAGAAAACTCGGCTGCGTTGTCTTTGACATGTTGAATGACTTCTGAAAGTTTTGAAAATCCTGTGAGATAGAGAGAAAAATTCTTTTAGGGTTTTGAGATTTGCAGAAGTGTTTAAGGAAGTAAACTGATTTTTCGGAGAAGAAGGCGGTTAAAAGATAATGGGTAGATGTAACGTCGTACTGTAGATGAACGGATACATGTGTACGTGGCGTTCATCTAAACCATTTAAAAAATATCAGAAGCAGTGGTTCTGAAAAGGGCGGGATTTGAATGAGTTAAAAATAATAAAATAAATAATTTGAATTCCGACGTCCCAGCTGGTTGCTAAAAAGAGAAGGTATACATCAAGGCTTATATAGTAACATCCACTGGTATGTAGACATCTACTGGTATAGTAGCATCCACTGCAGTGGACTATTGTGTTACCAGCCAGGCATCAGTGAAGGAAATTTTGACCAAAATTCCCCCTGAAAATATACAGTTACATACAAACGATTCCCCCTGAGTTTAATAACAGTAAATAAATACGAATTAAGAGGAAATATCAATTAATCCAAGGATATTCCGGAAGTAAGAGAATTTTGCATCCGGTAGGGGCTTGGTAAAAATATCTGCTGCTTGTTGCTCAGTAGATATGTACTCCAGTCGAATCTCCTTCTTCATTACGTGGTCTCTGATGAAGTGATGACGTATGTCGATATGCTTTGTTCGAGAATGAAGCACTGGATTGTAAGTAATGGCTATGGCAGATGTATTGTCACAGAAGATTGGAGCTTCAGTTGACTCAATGCCATAGTCTCTCAATTGTTGTTGAATTCAGAGCAGCTGAGCACAGCAACTTCCAGCAGCAAGGTATTCTGCTTCAGCTGTAGAGGTAGCAATGGAAGTTTGCTTCTTGCATCCCCATGAAATAAGTCTATCTCCTAAAAACTGACAGTACCCACTGGTACTCTTCCTGTCAATTTTGCATCCAGCATAGTCTGCATCTGAGTATCCGATAAGATTGAAAGTGGAGTCCTTTGGATACCATAGACCGACATTCTCAGTCCCTTTTAAGTACTTCAGAATGCGTTTAGTTGCTGTGAAATGAGATTGCTTGGGATTGGCTTGAAATCTAGCACAGATGCAAACTGCAAACATGATGTCAGGTCTACTGGCTGTTAAGTAGAGTAATGAACCAATGATACCGCGATACATTTTCTCATCTACTGGTATTCCAGATTCATCCAAATCAAGCTTTGCAGATGAGCTCATAGGTGTAGCAGCAGCTGAGCTGGTATTCATCCCATACTTCTTCAGAAGCTCTTTGGTATACTTGGATTGATTTATCAGAATTCCCTCACTGGATTGTTTGACTTGCAATCCTAGGAAAAGCGATAGTTCTCCCATCATGCTCATTTCAAATTGGTCCTGCATTATCTTTGAAAATCTTTCACATAATTTTGGGTTAGTACTGCCAAAAATGATGTCATCAACATAAATCTGAACTAGCAGAGTATGGTCATCCTTTGTAAATTTGAATAAAGTTTTATCCACAGTGCCAATGGTGAAGTCGTGTTCAATCAAGTATTTTGACATCGTTTCATACCATGTACGAGGAGCTTGCTTCAGACCATACAAAGCTTTGTTCATATGATAAACATAAGAGGGTTGCAGATGACTTTCAAATCCAGGGGGTTGTTCAACATAAACTTCTTCATTGAGATTACTGTTAAGAAAAGCACTCTTAACATCAATCTGATAGACTTTGAAGTCCATAAATGCAGCAAAGGCAAGAAATATGCGAATAGCTTCTAATCGGGCTACAGGGGCAAAGGTTTCATCGAAATCAATGCCTTCTTCCTGCCTGTATCCCTGTGCAACTAATCTTGTTTTATTCCTGATTACTGCACCATTCTCATCTAACTTGTTTCTAAAAACCCATTTAGTGCCAATTACGGTGTGATGCGATGGACGTGGAACTAAATGCCAGACATTATTCCTCTGAAATTGATTCAGCTCTTCCTGCATTGCTTCTACCCAGCTAGGATCTAGAATAGCTTCATCAATCTTCTTAGGTTCTATGTGAGAAATGAATGATGTATGAAGGTTGATCACCTGTCCTCTGGTACGCAGAGGAGCAAGAGGGTTACCGATGACCTGCCTGGGTGGATGATCCTTCTTCCACCGGAGCGGAGGTCCAAGGGGATTGACTTCTTCAGTTGTAGTGATTTTGGATGGTTGCTCAGGAGAATCGGCTGGTTCATTGTGTGCATTGTCTCCATCCACTGCAGTAGGAATCAGCCTGGTTCCAGTGTCAGTAGGTTCTAGTTCCTGTTGATCAGCAGGTTCGTCTGCCTGTGCTTCTGGAACTTCTGGCTCTAAGCTGCGTTTCTTCTTCATCACTTGGATCATCAATGACTGTGTTTTCCAGTCGATTGCTCAAATTGTTGATTCGCAAGTCGTTTCCAGTGTTATCTGCAGACTCATCAAATTTAACATGAATGGATTCTTCTACAGTAAGAGTCCTGTTGTTGAATACTCTGAAAGCTTTACTAACAGTAGAATAGCCAAGAAATATTCCAGCATCAGATTTAGCATCAAAAGCGGTGAGATGAGTTTTTCCATTGTTGTGTATAAAGCATTTGCAACCAAACACATGGAAATAAGAAATATTTGGCTTACTGCCATTCCAGATCTCATATGGAGTTTTGTCTGCTCGTTTATTAATCATTGATCTGTTTTGCGTATAACAAGCTGTGTTGACTGCTTCTGCCCAAAACCTCTGCGATATATTGGATTCTGCTAGCATAGTTCGCGCAGCTTCTTTCAAAGTGCGGTTCCTACGTTCAGCAACTCCGTTTTGCTGTGGTGTTCTTGCAGCAGAGTATTCTTGTTTGATACCTAGGTCATCTAGATATGATTCGAGTGATTGATTAGTAAATTATGTACCCTTGTCACTGCTGAATTCTATCTATCCCATATGATTTCTCATTTTTTAGTCTCTTGAGTAGCTTGATCAGCTTTGGAGTAGCCTGATCTTTACCACTCAGAAATAAGACCCACGTAAAACGAGAGTAATCATCTATCAACACTAGAGTGTACTTCATTCCCCCTAGACTTGTTACTGGTATAGGACCAAAAAGATCCATGTGCAGCAACTCTAGGCACCGAGAAGAAGATTTACTCCCTTTGTTCTTAAAGGTGGATCTGATTTGCTTACCCAATTTGCAGGCGGAACAGATCTTATCTTTTGAGAACTCGATTTGGGGCAGTCCAACAACCAGGTCAAGTTTACGAAGACTGGCAATAGTTTTAAAGTTTAAGTGACTCAACCGCTTGTGCCAAAGCCAATTTTTGGAGTAATTCAAAGCAGCAAATCAAGTAGGGGAGGCATGTTGATTAAAGTTCCAATCAATCAAATAGGTGTTCTCATGCCTTTTTCCTACGATTAGAGTATTACCATCATCAGTCTTAATTGTGCAGGTGTGTTGGTTGAATTCTACTGAATAGCCATTGTCACATAATTGACTGATACTAATTAAATTGTAGCATAAGTTTTCTACCAGCAAAATGTCTTTGATGATAACGTTGCCATGGATAATCTTACCCTTACCCACGGTTCTACCTTTCGCGTTGTCCACAAATGTTATTTTTGGTCCTGAGATGTCGATCAGTTCGGACAGCAGGGTAGCATTCCCTGTCATATGTCTAGAGCATCCACTGTCCAGAAACCACTCTGAGCTTCGAACTTGCTGGGCTCTAGATATCTGCAATTAAAGCGAAAGAATGATTGGTACCCAATCCTACTTGGGTCCGGGCAGGATTAGTCCTTTCGGAACCCACACTTGTATGACCCTGAGTGGCTTAGGTCGGTCAGTGTTCTGAAATGTGTGTGCATTCATAAATGATGGTGATGATCTTGACTGTGTAGTGTGATAATGAGTGTATGCATGTGCTCTTGGTTTGTAGTTCCTGTTATAGAGCATATACCTCTTCTGGACAGGCTTACAGTTGTAGTACCAGTTGGGTTTAACCTCTCTAGCTGCTCGACCAGTGGGTTTAAGTTCATTTTTGAACTTTTGCCTCGGTTTAACCTCTTTGAGTGGTTCTACATAACCGATACCCCTGTGATGTGCCTGTTCCTTGATGAGTGTTGCTTTAACAGGTTCTTTAACCAGAACATAAGGGTCATATATTGTGCTAGATCTTACAAAGTTCATTGGTTGAACCTTGTTTTTTGTTAGACACAGTTGAGGTTCGTTTCCAGATGAACTGCCGTCATTGCTATTATAGCCTATGCCGGTTAAATCACCAGCAAGTCTAATAGACTCAAGCATTTCATCCTTTCTAGTAGTAGACGCATTCCAAGTACTAACCAGTTTGCTAAGTTTCTGGTAAGCACACTTGGCTTCATCTCTTTCTTTCACTAGAAGACTGGCTGTTTCTCTTAAGCAGTTCAACTCCCTTGATTGTTCACAATCAAGTTTGTTTTTATGCGTTTCAGTTGGGATTGAGTGCTCATTCTTATAGCTTTCAAAGGATTCATATAACATCCGATACTCATTGATCATGTCATGTAATGCATTGGTAAGTTCACTATGTGTAAATTCAGATAGGTTAGACTCGTGTACCTCAATCTCATCATTTGCCATTAAGCAGTGGACTTCTTCATCTTCACTCTCACTTGATGAGCTCGTTGATTCTTCTGACTCTGACTCAGAATCAGCCCATTTGCTCTTGCTTTCTTCAGCCATCAATACTTTTTGATCTCTGTCCCTTCTGGATGATCTTCTGGTTTCCTTGGATTTTCTGTAATCCTTGGCTTCTCTTTTGTGATCATCCTTCTTGGGTTTAGGACAGTAGTGCCCCGGTTTGAGGCAGTTGAAGCACACTCGCTCTTCTTCTTCTGACTTTCCCTTGGAACTCTGCCTTCGAGGATATGATTGATAAGATTTCTGGTTCTTCTTCATAAATTTCCCAAACTTCTTCACGAACATTGCCATAGCATCATTACACATTTTTTCTGGAGTCATCTCTGTAGAAGTAGACAGGGACTCCGATGCAGTGAGAGCTTTGGTTGGTTGACTGGTACTGGGTCATCTTCATACCTAGTTCAAATTCATAAGCTTTTAAGTCAGCAAATAGATCATGTAGATCTATTTTGTTTATGTCCTTCGACTCTCTCATTGCAATTGTCTTGACATCCCATTCTCTTGGGAGACCTCTCATCACCTTGAGAATGACTTCTCTGTTGGGTAACTCCTTACCCAGACTGCTAAGTTCATTGATTATACCAGTCACTCTCTCATCATATTCGTTGAGATTCTCTCCATTTGTCATCTTGATGTGCTCAAACTTCTGTAATGCCATAGTGAGCTTGCTCTCTTTTGTTTGATCATTTCCTTCGCAAAGTTGAGCAATTTTCTCCCAGATGTCTTTTGCTGTGGGACACATTTTGATCTTGTTGAACATATTTTTGTCCAAGGTTTTGAACAAAATGTCCTTTGCAACATTGTCCATATTGGCCTTCTTTCTTTCTTCATTTGACCACTGAGATCTTTCCTTCTCTACCATCTGTGGTTCACCAGTTGTGATAGAGGTAGCTGTATTGATTTTCATAACCTTCAAGGGTCCATTAGTAATCACGTAACACATATCATCATCTTGAGCACTTAGATGTGCTTGCATGCTGATTATCCAGTCATCATACTCATCCTTCTTGAACATAGGGATCTTGCTGAATGATGCCATTTGAACTTTAATATATCTCAAGATTGAGAAGATCCTGCTCTGATACCACTTGTTAGGATCGGAGGCGTGTTTAGAAGGGGGGGTTGAATAAACACTGCCCTCAAATTCTGATCTTCGGCTGATTACTGCAAACTGTTAAGTGATGCAGTAGCTTCTCAATCAAATAAGCAAGTCAGCAGACACTAAGTGAAGTGCAGAATACGTCTGCTGCACTTGTGAGTTAACTAAAGTAAATAATAAATAGCAAGTATATCACACAGAGATTGTTTCTGGAAGTTCGAAGCACAACGCTTCTACGTCTCCCCTTCTTCCTTTGCAGGAAGGATACACTAGAAGACTTTGGTTTACACTTTACAGTATACAACCTCCTTAGGCTTTCACACAACTTAGCCTAAACTCCTAGCAACACAATGTATATGATTTGTTTACAATGTAAACTATCTAACACTCCTTTGAATGACTATTACACTTGTACGCTTTGAGTGTTCTTGAAGGATCTTTGAGCAGTACACCAGTTTTAACTTGATCTTTGATATACCAGTAGGTGTTCCTTGCTCTATGTGATGTCCGGGGATTTATGGTGTTAATCCCGGTGTGGTATTAATCCTTGATGGATTTTTAATTGTGGCAATTAGGAATTAATTGCGGTTTGGCATCTCCCGAGGTTGTTAAATCGGGCATTTGGGATCGTTGGATCCAAAGGATGAGATTGTATTCTCATTTTGGTGAAAAACCTATGAGTTGGGTTTTTAGTGGGACTTGGTGTCCGGGGTGCCTAATGTTGGGGCCAGTCTGGGGATTTGCTGTTGGAGAGAGAGTTTTTGAAAACAGATGATTTTTAATGAATCATGATGTACTGGTGAAGGTATTGGTATTTTGGGGCATTTTTGCTATATATACCAGTTGGACTCGGGATTCCGTCATTTGGAATCCATTTCTCTCCTCTCCTCTCCCTCTCTCTCGCCTCTCTCACCCCAAACCCATCCCCCTTTTCCTTTGATGAGCAAATCGATGGAGGCTCGTCCTAGGAGCCGGATTTCTCGAAGATAAGTTGGTAAGTTTCTTCCCCTCGACTTTGTCTTCGATTTGATAGTAATCTTGTTGGTTTTTGGTTAAGTTTTGGTGGGTTTTGAATTTGGGGATTTTTGGGTTAAAATCTAAAATGTTGATTTCAGTGTTTTTATGGAGTTTAATTGTTGTTTTTGAGGTGTTGAGGTTGTATGGGGTGTTGATTGTGAGTTTGGGTGTCAAAAACACCATGGAAGCTCAAGCTTTTCGGGAAATTGCAGGTGGCGATCGATCTCCAAGGAGAGGCGATCGATCGCGATGAGCAGCTGCTGAAAATCGAAGATGATGAACAGTAGCGGCGATCGATCGCGTGGTTGAGGCGATCGATCGCGAGCAGGTTGGCGATCGATCGCGAGGGGCGATTTTGGCCACTGGACAGTGGCGATCGATCGCGAGCAGGTTGGCGATCGATCGCGAGGGGCGATTTTGGCCACTGGACAGTGGCGATCGATCGCGAGGGGCAATTTTGGCCACTGGACTGTGGCGATCGATCGCGATGGAAGTGGGCGATCGATCGCCACCCGAAGGAAGGTGTTTTTTTTTTGGAATTTTGGAAAATTGTCGGGATTTTGAAATCAAGGTTTTAAGGGGCCGTTTCCGGGGCAATGTCTACATTCCAATGGGAATGCTATGCTTTTAAAATGGATTGGTTGAGGCCAAAGTTTAATAAAACGGAATTCTCGGTTTAATTCTTGGCTATGTTCTAAACTTATTAAATGGTATATTTTGGGTACTATGCATGCTTAGCCGTGTGGGGGCTTTTATTTTGGTAATCGTCATGGGTAGACGATTGGGTTGGATATTGTGAACGTGCTTGGGAACGTGGTTGCATGCTTATATTTGATTGTGAATTATTTGTGTGTTAGCACATGATTCATCGGATAGTAGGACTCGGGCGAGGTCGGACTCGAACTACAGAAAGTATAAGGTACGTATGACGTACGAGCATAGCCCTTTAATATAATTGCAATTGTTGAGTGCTTGGTACACTGTATTGCAATGAATGTGTGTGGAAATGCATGACACATGGTATTAGCAATAAACGGAGATTGAAATGCATGGTACTTGCCTTAAATGTCTATATATGCATTGAGAATTGCATGGTGCCGCTTTTGAGCGAGCGATGATTGGGACGTTGTCGCCTGTGAGCGAACATCGATTATGACGCCGCTGCCATCGAGCATGCGTGGAAATGGAATGCCGCTATTGTGGAGCGAGCAATGAAATAGAGCTATGAAACCATAAGTGAGAAACATGGATTGTCTATAATCATTGTTAATGATTTGATGTTATTGATTATGATATTGGTATATGGCTCATGGAATTGTTAATCAATGTAATGATTAACTGGCATTTGGGAATTTGATGGTTTCAGTGTTTTGAGAACAGGGACAGTACAGGAAACCCCGGATGAGGATGATACCATCCAGGGAGTATATTTTGTATTTCATAGTATTTACATTGTTATAAATTATGAATTGTATTGTTATGGTTATTGGATTTGGAATATTGGTATGTTCACCCCGTGTGGGGGCTGTCTCTGTTGGGGCAGGTGGTACAGGTGTAGCAGCAGCTTTGGAGTTGAGCTCGGGCTGTTGATTGAAGTACTTCCAGGATTGAGGTACCAGAGCTGGATGGACAGGCGCTCAGATCCAGAGTCGAGATCGAGTTGCGCTTGAGAGGTGCTTCCAGGATCGAAGCACCAGTAACGGTATCCAGCAGAGTGTTTTATACATTAGATACACGCTCATTCATTGGGTGCTCTTATGTGAGTACATATTACGTGTATATGGAATGTATAAACGGGCTACGGCTCTTCTCTGTTCATTTATGGTTTGCACGAAATTAGATATAGAATTGCTAACTGAACTAAGAGTATGTTAGTGTATTATGAGGGTGCACGTTATATGGATAATCATGGTTGGGGAATTTGAATATTATGTGGTTTAAATGCAAGAAATTTTCTGGATAGCATATGGTGTTGCACTTGCATATGGTTTTTCCCCTGATAGTATGATTATATGCACTAATGATATGGCTTAATACACTAATAACGGGTTAAGGGCACGGGGGTCCATACATTAGTGGTATCAGAGCAGTGGTTAGCTCTTTGGGGCTGTTAAAGGCCTGGAACACGCTGATAAGGATGGGTAGCACATATTTATGCATGATAGTAGTTAGTGTTGTGTGGCACAACTATTTTGCTTATGTGCATTTGTGATATGTGATCATAGTGAAACGATTATATGTCATGACATCTATAGAATCATAATATAACCTGTTGATTATGATTGTGAGTTGTGACACAGGGACAACCAAATGGAGCATTTTGAAATGCATTGGAATACGGGAAGTACTTTGTACTCATAGTTTATGCATTTACTCATTATAATCATATTGTGGGGAATATGGATTATCGTATGCTCATGGTTTGGGATTGTTTCTGTAGGGACACTATGACGCGAAAGGCTAAGGCCATGGTTGAAAGACACGAAACGGTAACCTGCATTTTATATACATCATGGAATTATGCATTGTGATTGCATGTGTACATGTAGTGATGATTTTAATGCTTTGCCGCCAAATGTTGAAGAGAGGGGTGGGAGGGCCGCATGTCGCATTTGAGCGAGGTGCATTAAAATACACTCATGATGATGTATGTTGGAATATGGATTATGCTTTGTGATGCAGGTATGGATGAAATACTTGGTGAATATCCCATGAGTCATTGTTATGGATGAGTGATGATTTTAAATGCTTGCCGCTATTTATCGTTTTGTGCCGCTAAAATGTGAAGCGAGGGGTGGGAGCGCCGCATGTCACATTAAAGCGTGGTTATCATATGAGGCGAGGAAAGAATATTTGCCGCTAAAATGTGAAGCGAGGGGTGGGAGCGCCGCATGTCCATTTAAGCGAGGTTATTCTATGCCGCCTATATGTGAAGCGAGGGGTGGGAGTACCGCATGTTTTATTTGAGCGAGGGGCATTAAAATACACTACTGTGACAATGACTAGGGATCGGCTATACTGATTGGCGATGGTTCATGCCGCCAGGTATATTGATAGCGACGGTTCATTCCGCTATATTGATTGGCGATGGTTCATGCAGCCAGGTGTATTGATAGCGACGGTTCATTCCGCTATGCTGATTGGTGATGGTTCATGCCGCCATGTATATTGATAGCGATGATTCATTACGCTATATTGATTGGCGATGGTTCATGCCGCCAGGTATGTTGATAGCGACGGTTCATTCCGCTATATTGATTGGCGATGGTTCTTGCCGCCCAGTATATTGATAGCGACGGTTCATTCCGCTATATTGATTGGCGATGGTTCTTGCCGCCAGGTATATTGATAGCGACGGTTCATTCCGCAATATTGATTGGCGATGGTTCTTACCGCCGGATATATTGATAGCGATGTCTCATTCTGCTATTCTCTTGGCGATGGTTCATGCCGCCGGGTATTCTATTGACGATGATTCATGCCACCGGATATTACATAGCGACGGGTCATTCCGCTACACCTATGGCGATGGTTCATACCGCCGGATATCTATAGCGATGTCTTATGCCGCTGACTCTATGACGAGAGATCATGCCGCTGATTCTATAGCGATGGGTTATACCGCTATGTGCGTAGCGCTGGATTATGTCGCCTACGAGCGATGGGTGCTACTTGTGTACCGCTGGTGGACGATGGATACAGGTATTCCGCTATCTTGATAGCGATGAGGTATGGCGTATTACTTCTGTTAGCATCATTGTGGATACTACATGTTGTTATATACGTCATGTGTTTGACGATGTTGATTGGATGTCATATGTTGACATATGCCGTCACGGGATGACGATGACATAGTTGATGTTCTATGTAGACGTGTAGCGTCGTTTTGATGATTAATACATTTATGTTATGTATTGATTTGAATGGTTTGAGTGCCTTTGGTGGGCACATGGTAGTGTCTGGGTCACTAGTTGACGAGACCATTATGCCGAGCAAGTTGCTCGAAGAATTATTGGGTGCACCGTACAGGAATTGTACCGCAGCACATATTTGGAGTATATATTGTTCGAGTAATGATACCCTTGGGTATACTCGCTGGTTTGGCTTAGGCCAACTGATTGGTGGTAAGAGTAGTCATTGAGGAAACTACTCGCTTGTTGTTGTGATCTGCGGTAGGCGTGACCACACTCACCCTGAGGGTGTGGGATAAGTCCTAATGGATTAGGATTGCTTCGTGGTTGAGCAAGGACACCGGAATGTCCATTACTTGGTATTTTAGAGATATGTGGGTGATGACCCACAACTCGAATGGTTTGTACGGCATGGTATACCGGGTGGAACGTATGAGACGTTGGTAGGCTTGATATGAGCCTTTGGAGGCAGCGCTTGTTAGCCAGATATCGTGGCAATGTTATAGCGTGCTTTTGATTGCCATTATACTGCTCGTTGGATTCGAGTTCAGTGAATCGTATGATGATATGATGAGGACTTTTGGTAGACTCTTGTAGTCTCTTTGTGGCATGATAATTGAGGCAGGGAATACCTCGAGGAGACGTTTATACGTCAAATGTTTTAAGAGGCTTGTTTTGGGACAACTCAATTTTGTTGGAAATACCAACGTGAGCGTCGACAAGTCCTTGTTAGCTCTGGTTGAGCATCTTTGCATATGGTATGCGACGGAAGTCACAATTGAAATTGTGTGGTATAGTTAGTGGAGTGACACTACTATATTGATTTTATCTCTTGGAGAGATTTGGGTTGTACTGTCATGGAGGCAGCTAGTTTTGGTTGAGGGTTGATCGTGAATCAACCAGGGTAAGCCCTACTAGTGTTGGACTAGGTAATGGCTTCGTACTTCCAGTGAGACGTTCGAGGAGACGCCTCTGGGGTGATGCTCGAGTGTGGAGTACTATGGCAATGGTACAGGGCATCGTTGTTTGAGTATACATGGCGTATACGAGTTTCGATTTGATGATAGTGGCTTCGATGCACTATTCTGAACCAATTGCATATTTTGGTTCCGAGATATATGTTGGTATGTATATCCAGTTTTCCGGACGGTGGTTCGAGGTTGGAGGGTCATGGATTCATGACACTATCCTTGTGGGAAAGGCGGTATTGTTATACCTGCCGGTTGAATCTTTTGGGAGATTCATTGCTTTGGTTGTGTGGTGTTGATGTTGAAATCACACCCTTTGGCTTTGGTCTGTTGACCACTATTCTCCGTGGAGTGAGAATAATCGAGGTTTGGCAGTAGGTTTTGGGACTTTGGGTATGTTTGGAGATACCCGAGTCTATTGCTTCGAGTGCGCCTGTTGTGTTGGTGCTTAGGCATGTATACCCGTGTATGTATACGAATGCCAACTCTATTTCGTTCCTTGTTGAACGTCGGATTAGTGTGTTTGGTTTGATGAATCTCCGGTGGGAGATTGTGGCAATTTGAGATTGGTAATCTCGATGACACGATACATTCTGATGAATGATCGTGAGAGTTGTTTGACTTTCCCTGAGGAGGGATTGTCGTGTCTTAGAACCATGGTAGTTCTTGTTGGATAATTCGATAGCCTTCCTGTTTCAGGATTGTTGAATCCCAGGATAAATGAGGGATGGCCAGGATTCGGATTTGTTTAGTGTCACGGTCGACACGTGTTTGGGAATGCAATTGTTTGTTTGTCTTGCATGTCCCCTGTGGAACTTGAGACCTTGTAGAGTCTCGATAGTGTGTTTTGGACCAAGATGGGATTTCTTGGGACACATGGTTGTAGACATCTGTAGTGATGTGTTTTGTGTGGATTAGTGACCGTGGTATACCCGATCCGGATTGCGAGTGGTGCAACTACTCCTTTGGAGGAGATGGATCGGGAAAGTGAAACCGGATTTTCCGGGAGTATGCTGATTGTATACTAGTGCTTCCCATCATAACGATGTGTGTGAAGCATCGTGGGCGATTGGTGGATATCATGGAGAGATATCTATGTTAGAACCAATGGTGTTTTGATTGATTTGCAGTCATGATGGACTGACTTCCGGGACGATTCACGCCGAGGTATGTTGTTATCTTTCGGGTTTGCTTTGGTTTTGGCATTTGCTCTATTGTAGAGCTTGGAGCGAGATTGGTGTTCTCGCAGTTGATGATTCTATTCTAATGTGGTCCGGAATCGGGGTTGTGGCTCTACTTGTTTGTGTAGTCCTGGTGTTACGTAGAGTATGCCGGTGCAAATTTCGAGGATGAAATTTTATTAGTGGGGGATAACTGTGATGTCCGGGGATTTATGGTGTTAATCCCGGTGTGGTATTAATCCTTGATGGATTTTTAATTGTGGCAAATAAGAATTAATTGCGGTTTGACATCTCCCGAGGTTGTTAAATCGGGCATTTGGGATCGTTGGATCCAAAGGATGAGATTGTATTCTCATTTTGGTGAAAAACCTATGAGTTGGGTTTTTAGTGGGACTTGGTGTCCGGGGTGCCTTATGTTGGGGCCAGTCTGGGGATTTGCTGTTGGAGAGAGAGTTTTTGAAAACAGATGATTTTTAATGAATCATGATGTATTGGTGAAGGTATTGGTATTTTGGGGCATTTTTGCTATATATACCAGTTGGACTCGGGATTCCGTCATTTGGAATCTATTTCTCTCCTCTCCTCTCCCTCTCTCTCGCCTCTCTCACCCCAAACCCTTCCCCCTTTTCCTTTGATGAGCAAATCGATGGAGGCTCGTCCTAGGAGCCGGATTTCTCGAAGATAAGTTGGTAAGTTTCTTCCCCTCGACTTTGTCTTCGATTTGATAGTAATCTTGTTGGTTTTTGGTTAAGTTTTGAAGGGTTTTGAATTTGGGGATTTTTGGGTTAAAATCTAAAATGTTGATTTCAGTGTTTTTATGGAGTTTAATTGTTGTTTTTGAGGTGTTGAGGTTGTATGGGGTGTTGATTGTGAGTTTGGGTGTCAAAAACACCATGGAAGCTCAAGCTTTTCGGGAAATTGCAGGTGGCGATCGATCTCCAAGGAGAGGCGATCGATCGCGACGAGCAGCTGCTGAAAATCGAAGATGATGAACAGTAGCGGCGATCGATCGCGTGGTTGAGGCGATCGATCGCGAGCATGTTGGCGATCGATCGCGATGGGCGATTTTGGCCACTGGACTGTGGCGATCGATCGCGATGGAAGTGGCGATCGATCGCCACCCGAAGGAAGGTGTTTTTTTTTTTGGAATTTTGGAAAATTGTCGGGATTTTGAAATCAAGGTTTTAAGGGGCCGTTTCCGGGGCAATGTCTACATTCCAATGGGAATGCTATGCTTTTAAAATGGATTGGTTGAGGCCAAAGTTTAATAAAACGGAATTCTCGGTTGAATTCTTGGCTTAGTTCTAAACTTATTAAATGGTATATTTTGGGTACTATGCATGCTTTGTAATACCCCCGAAATGTGATATGATTATGTACTACGATGATGAATTATGATGTGTTTAAGGGTTGTGGTGTATTTAATTTGGGGGATAATACTTATGATATGATGATATGATTTAGGGGGCATGTTGGGTGTTTTAGAGGATGTATTAATTAAATAAAGTTGTTAAATATCGAGTGAGGATATTTTAATACATCGTACTAAATACCGGGACACAATTAAACACCACATGACCACCCCAACCCTCACCACCCCCTACTCGGCCACCTCACCCCCACTAGGCCAACCCATTCCCTCCACTTGCACAACCCATGCCTCCTTCTCCCTTTCTTACTCCACCTCCCAATCAATCCTCCTCCTTCTCTTCCCCCTCCATTTTCGTCCAGACAAGCTGCAATTAGGCAAGGGGAAGGCTGGTGAGAAGGTGTTCAAAAACCTTACAAAAAGAGGAGCAAAGGAGAGGGGTAAGTGGTTACCCTGTTTTTCTGGGTTTGTGTTTGAGCTTGGGTTTGGTGGGTTGTTTTTAACGCATGCTAAGTGTAGGTTTGGGTGAAACCTTGGTATGAATACTTACATGGTAGTTTTGTGTAACTACTAGCATGTTTGTTTGAGCATGTTACATGTTTTATGTGATATCCCCGAAATGATTATGTGGGTAATCATGCAATTAAGGGTTGCTAATTATGAACCTATGTGTTAAAAGGCGTATTTAATGTGGGAGTGATTTATTATTTTGATGATGTGGTTTAGGGAGCATGTTAGGTGTTTTTAATTATTGTGTTGATGTGGTAAAATAATAAAATATCAAGGAGAGATATTTTTATATATCGTATGAAATACCGGGACACAATTAAACACCACAAACCACCCTACATGCAACCACCCCACCCCCACTTGTTGCAAACCCACGCCCCTCCTCTGTTTTCTGGAAAGCTGAATGACTAAGCAAGCCACTTTACACAAAGATATTTTCACCTTGGCTCTTTCAAAAAGTTTCCTTCTTCTTCCCATCATTTCTTCTGCAACTTGGTCGGTTTCTAGGAGGAAAGTGATCGGATTTCATTCATCCTTTCATATAGAAAATCGAATGGCAAAAGTGGTGAGGAGTCACATGTTCTTCCCAGTTTTCAGTTTTCTAGCATGCATGTTCCTTGTAGCAGATTTGGCATGCTAGTTTAGGGTATAATGTTATATGGTTATGAGTACCTTTATGTGATGTTTGTGAAGCCCTTAGCATGTTTAGTTAAGTAGCTTGCATGCTTTATGTGCTAGATTTGTAGTAGAGAAAAGGGTTCCTCGAACATCCGAGCAGGGAAGTGCTCTGTTTTTCATGTTAGGAAGGGTTTTACCATGAATATTTGAAGCATGCTAGCTTAGGTTTTGGTAAAACTTTGATGTGAAAATATGCATGGTAGTTTTGTGAAGCCCATGGCATGTTTGTTCGAGCTTTCTTTATGCTATATGTGATAGGTTTAATAGCATGAAGTGAGGTGCTCAAGAAATCTGGAAATGAATATGTTACCCTGTTTCCAGAAAAAGTTGATCCAGTACTTGTTTAAATGATCGACGTGTATGCATGTAGGCTTATGCTTAGGGTGTAAATTTGGTATGAATACACTCGGAGTAGTGTATTGTAATTGCTAGCATAATTGTTCAAACATGTGGTCTATGTTATATGCTAGATCGAAGGGTGTAAATATAGGTGTTCAAGAATTCTGGGTTGGTATTTCTCGAACAGGGCATCTCGATCGATCGACATTTCTTCTCGATCGATCGAGCGAGGCAGAATCTTGGTTCTGATTTTAGGCGTCTTCTCGATCGATCGGGAAGAGGGGCCGATCGATCGAGAGACCCAGAATGTTGAAAAATATAAATTGATATATTTTGTTAAAGTTTTGATATTGGATTGTAATGAGGCATCTAATATTGTGTTATACACTGGTGTAGAGCCTTCACAGGTAGCTACACAGCGCAGGGGATAGAGTCCTGCAACACATCACATTTTGGAAAGGTACGTAAGCGACGTACGGGCATCCCAACGGTAACATGTGCTTTATGTTTGTCTTTTTTACGCATGATGAATGCAATGTGGTGCATTAAGGTTATGATACATGTCATTATGCATTGTTTTTGCATATGTATGTTGTGAAATATAAGAGGTGTATTTCACGAGTCCAGGTTATCTTAGTAAGGATTTTAACTGCTTACGCTAAGGTCCATTGGAAGCGAGGAAGAATTCCGCTTACATGGAGTAGCAAGAAGCATTAAAATGTACTAATGATAAGGACTCAGGATTGAAATAAGGATTTAAGGAGGAAGAATGTCATGACATTTATTTGTGAAACCATACATTCTTATAATGTGTTTTTATTATGAATTATGGTACAGGGACAACCAATGGGCGTTATAAATGCTGGAAATACAGGAAGGGCTTGTGTTTAAGATTGTGCATTTATGCCTTACTTTCATATTATGTTGAATATGAATTGTGTTATGCTCATGTGTTGGGGGTTGTCTTTGTAGGTGCTTTTGTTGACGAGCACCAGGGTCGGGGTTGATATGCTGAGCTGTAAGGAGTGCTACAGGATTAGCATGTTAGAGAAAATTTTGTATAGCTTCTACTGAGTAGAGTAAGACTATAATGTAGTACCTTAGTAGGAATTGTGTCTTTCCTTTTGAAACATTTTGGTACTGTAATCTCTAAAGCTCAGGTTAATCAACACGGCACGTTACTCTGATATTTCACATGAATGTTTAGTTCTCTAAATTGCACCTTGATATCTTGATGTGATAACGGGGTCTCACATTTAGTGGTATCAGAGCAGTGGTTAGATAACCAGGGAAGAGTGAAGGGTAGCCTTTATGAACAAGTTGGCTAGGTATTCATTTGGGCATGCTTATGCATGTGATGCATATGGTTGTATAAGTGTTATACTAACATGCTTTGAATATGATACTCTTGTTATCTAACGGCTTATATTATGAACTGCTTTTGGTATTGTTGTTAGCTATTGTGTTACAGCATGGCGAACCTCAATGAAGAGGTAGGGGATATGGACAGTAGAAATGCCAGTATTTCTCAGCCGAACCCTTTACCACCACCTGCTGTGGGCGTGGAGCCCAGTGTACAGATGTTACTGCCAGGGGAGCTCAGTTTGAAGCAGTTTCTGAGTTTCCATCCGCCCATGTTTGAGGGAATTGAGTCTGGTGAAGTAGCTGAGGAGTGGTTGGAACGTATAGAGCAGATACTTGTGACTGCACCCTGTGCACGCACGGCATGGCTAAGGTTAGCCGAGTTTCATATGGCTAAGAAGCCTGCTATGTGGTGGAAGACCACCGTGATGGAGCTGAGAGCTCTAGGTATGGCAGTTGACTGGACTGTATTCCGGACCCGGTTCCTTAACCGGTATTTCTCTACAGCTGCCAGACAATTAAAGGAGGATGAGTTCAACAGTTTGAAGCAGGGTATCATGTCAGTGGCAGACTACGCTATGCAGTATTCCTCACTGCTGAGGTATGTACCTCATATTGCTGTCAGCAGCCATGCCAAGATGAGGAACTTTCTGAAGGGTCTGAGGCCAGAGCTGTTTGATCGGGTTATCTCCAACAACCCCAGCTCATTTGATGACGCCCTGACACGGGCAGAGTTGGCGGAGATTGCCGTGGACGCGTACAAGGATGTTGTACCCCCTTCAGTACCACCACAGAGGCCTGTTACTGATAGTCTGAGGCCACGAGGGGATCAGTTCAAGGCTCGTGGGGCCTCATCATCTTCCAAATTTAGTGGGAAGAAGCCTCAGGGACAGAAGCAGAACAACCGGGGACCCACACAGGGGAGCAAGGCAGGGGGGACCAGGTGTACCAACTGTGGAGGATGGCACTTGTTACGTGACTGTCTAGGTTGCTATATTTGTGGCCAGATGGGCCACATGGCTCGAGGTTGCCCAAATCGGGCAGTTCAGACAGACTCAGGGCCGAATAGGCCAAGGTTTGATGCTGGGAGGGCACCACAGAGACAGCAGTTTGCACCACGACCACAGGGAGGTCAGACGGCAGGACCGCCGCAGGGACAGGTGTATGCACTGACTAGGGAGCAGGCTGAGGCAGCCCCAGAGGAAGTCATTGCTGGTACGTGCCATTTACTTACGTACCCTGCACTTATATTGATAGATACAGGTGCTTCCCATTCCTTTGTATCTACTGCTTTTGTGGAAGGACACCGCTTGTGCTCGTCTCTGTTACCCACGCCTCTCATGGTCTCGACACCCACGGGAAAGCATGTGATTACGGATCGGCTGTTATCTGATTGCCTCATTTATTTTGAGGGCAATGATCTGAGGGCCGATTTGATTCAGTTAGAGATGGCAGACTTTGACTGATATCGGCATTGACGTGTTGAGCAGATACCGAGCTATGGTAGATTGCCAAAAGAGGATGGTTCGTTTTCTGTCTGATCAGGGGTTCCAGTGGACTTTTTATGGGGACGGCTCTCGTCCAAAGATACCAGTAATCTCGGCGGTTAAGATGTCGCGGTTATTGGAACGCGGCCACACTGGGTACCTTATTTATGCCATGGATACTTCAGAGGAGAAGGAAGTGAGAGCTGAGGACATTCCAGTCGTGGCGGAGTTCATTGATGTGTTCCCAGATGAGATTCCAGGATTTCCGCCTGTCAGGGATGTTGAGTTTGCTATTGAGCTGCTGCCAGGGATATCAGCCATTTCTCGTGCCCCATACAGGATGGCACCGGCAGAGCTAAGGGAACTGAAGGTACAGTTACTGGAGCTCCTCGACAAGGGATACATCCGTCCTAGTGTATCGCCCTGGGGTGCGCCAGTCTTGTTCGTGAAAAAGAAGGATGGATCAATGCGTCTGTGCATTGACTACAGACAACTGAACAAGGCTACAGTGAAGAACAGATATCCGCTTCCGAGGATTGATGATCTGTTCGACCAGCTTCAGGGTACAGAGGTGTACTCCAAGATAGATTTGAGGTCAGGCTATCACCAGGTACGGGTTAGAGCTGGTGATGTCCAAAAGATGGCTTTTAGAACTCGGTATGGGCACTATGAGTTCTTGGTGATGCCATTCGGGGTGACGAATGCCCCTGCTACATTTATGAGCCTGATGAACAGAGTATTTCAGGAGTATCTCGATCAGTTTGTGATCGTGTTCATTGATGACATCCTGGTCTATTCAAGGAATGAGGAGGATCATGCCGATCATCTGAGGATAGTGCTCCAGATCCTCAGAGATCATCAGTTGTACGCCAAACTCAGCAAGTGTGAGTTTTGGCTGAGCAGTGTAGCCTTCTTGGGCCATATCATATCTCGAGAGGGGATATCAGTAGACCCGAGGAAGATAGAGGCAGTTATGGATTGGTCTGCCCCTACTTCAGTCAGTGAGATTTGAAGTTTTCTTGGTCTGGCTGGCTATTATCGACGTTTCGTCGAGGGTTTCTCAAAGATCGCCAAGCCACTTACACATCTGACTCAGAAGGGAGTCCCATTCTGTTGGACAGAGGCTTGTGAGCAGAGTTTCAAGGAATTAAAGCACAGACTGACTACTGCACCAGTTCTAGTGATTCCCAAGGAGAACAAAGGATTTGTTCTTTATACCGACGCATCGCTACAGGGATTAGGGTGCGTACTGATGCAGGACAGACATGTTGTGGCTTATGCTTCGAGACAGTTGAAGCCACACGAGACGAGGTATCCAGTCCATGATCTGGAGTTGGCAGCTATAGTGTTCGCCTTGAAGATATGGCGACACTATTTATACGGTACCTCATTTACCATCTTCACTGATCACAAGAGCCTGAAGTTCTTGTTTGCACAGGCTGAGCTGAACATGAGGCAGAGGAGATGGATGGACCTGCTGAAGGATTATGATTGTGAAATCCTATACCACCCGGGGAAAGCAAATTTGACAGCCGACGCTTTGAGTCGGAAGGTGAGGAGCACAGCAGAGGATGCTATGTCTCTATCAGCTATGTTTGGCTCCTACTGCCATTTGGGTTTTGATTATGATGTATCCTCTTCACCAGTACAGGTATTGACCTTGCTAGCTGAGCCTGTTATATATGATCACATCAGGAAGGCTCAGGGGACCGATGCAGAGGTTCAGAGATGGATATTAGTGGTTCATTCAGGTCAGCCATCGAGATTCAGAGTGGCTGAGGAAGGTTCTCTGAGGCTTGGCGACAGATGGGTGGTTCCAGATACACCCGAGTTGCGCCAGGGTATATTACAGCGAGCTCAATGCAGCAGGATGAGTATCCACCCAGGTGGGAAGAAGATGTATAAGGATTTACGCAGCCAGTTCTGGTGGAGGCGTATGAAACAAGATGTCACCTCATTTGTCAAGCGCTGTTTGATTTGTCAGCAGGTGAAGGCTGAGAGGCAGAGGCCTGGAGGTGAACTAAGGAGTTTGGAGATACCCGAGTGGAAGTGGCAGCATGTGTCTATGGATTTCGTGACCCACTTACCGAGGACTGTTTCGGGTTTCGATGCCATCTGGGTAGTCGTGGATAGACTGACTAAAGTGGCTCACTTCATTCCCTATTGTATGACATATACGCACTTGAGGATGGCACAGATATATGTCAGAGATGTAGTGAGACTGCACGGGATCCCTGTTTCGATAGTGTCCGATCGAGATCCGCGGTTCACATCTCACTTCTGGGAGGGTCTGCAGTCAGCTCTAGGTACAGAGTTGAGGCTGAGCATAGCCTATCACCCTCAGATGGACGGACAGACCGAGCGTACGATACAGACGCTCGAGGATATGTTGAGAGCTTGTGTGCTAGAGTTCGACACATCATGGCAGGACTCGATAGCCTTAGTGGAGTTCTCTTACAACAACAGCTACCAGGCAAGTATACAGATGGCTCCTTTCGAGGCCCTCTATGGTAGGCGTTGTAGGTCACCCTTGTGTTGGGATGACGTGGACCGTAAGTCGGTGGGAGGACCAGAGTTGGTTCAGGAAATGGAAGAGAAAGTTAAGGTCATCAGAACAAAGATGAAGGCAGCTCAGGACAGACAGACAGCATATGCCAATCAGCGGCGTAGGCCGTTGGAGTTTCAGTTAGGCGACAGAGTTTTTCTGAAAATCTCACCTTTCAGAGGCGTAGTACGGTTTGGTATGCGGGGGAAGTTGTCTCCTAGATACGTGGGGCCGTATGAGATCTTACAGCGTGTGGGTACTCTGGCGTACCGTTTGGCTTTACCGCCTTCTCTGTCGGGTATACACGATGTATTTCATGTGTCTATGCTGAGGAAGTATGAGCCGGATCCTTCACATGTGTTGCAGCCTTCAGAGGTACAGATAGAGTCCGATGTTTCTTATGTGGAGTGGCCTATCAGGATTTTGGATAGGGCAGACCGCAGACTTCGGAACAAGGTTATTCCTATGATCAAGGTTCAGTGGGATCGTAGGGGTGTCGAGGAGGCCACGTGGGAGACAGAGCGACACATGGTGCAGCACTATCCAGAGCTGTTTTCTGGTATGCGTTTATGTATTGTTTTATATCTTGTTAGCAGCATGTTTGATTTCGGGGACGAAATCTTATAAGTAGGGGAGTATTGTGATATCCCCGAAATGATTATGTGGGTAATCATGCAATTAAGGGTTGCTAATTATGAACCTATGTGTTAAAAGGCGTATTTTATGTGGGAGTGATTTATTTATTTTGATGATGTGGTTTAGGGAGCATGTTAGGTGTTTTTAATTATTGTGTTGATGTGGTAAAATAATAAAATATCAAGGAGAGATATTTTTATACATCGTATGAAATACCGGGACACAATTAAACACCACAAAACCACCCTACATGCAACCACCCACCCCCACTTGTTGCAAACCCACGCCCCTCCCCTGTTTTCTGGAAAGCTGAATGACTACGCAAGCCACTTTACACAAAGATATTTTCACCTTGGCTCTTTCAAAAAGTTTCCTTCTTCTTCCCTTCATTTCTTCTGCAACTTGGTCGGTTTCTAGGAGGAAAGTGATCGGATTTCATTCATCCTTTCATATAGAAAATGGAAGGGCAAAAGTGGTGAGGAGTCACATGTTCTTCCCAGTTTTCAGTTTTCTAGCATGCATGTTCCTTGTAGCAGATTTGGCATGCTAGTTTAGGGTATAATGTTATATGGTTATGAGTACCTTTATGTGATGTTTGTGAAGCCCTTAGCATGTTTAGTTAAGTAGCTTGCATGCTTTATGTGCTAGATTTGTAGTAGAGAAAAGGGTTCCTCGAACATCCGAGCAGGGAAGTGCTCTGTTTTTCATGTTAGGAAGGGTTTTACCATGAATATTTGAAGCATGCTAGCTTAGGTTTTGGTAAAACTTTAATGTGAAAATATGCATGGTAGTTTTGTGAAGCCCATGGCATGTTTGTTCGAGCTTTCTTTATGCTATATGTGATAGGTTTAATAGCATGAAGTGAGGTGCTCAAGAAATCTGGAAATGAATATGTTACCCTGTTTCCAGAAAAAGTTGATCCAGTACTTGTTTAAATGATCGACGTTTATGCATGTAGGATTATGCTTATGGTGTAAATTTGGTATGAATACACTCGGAGTAGTGTATTGTAATTGCTAGCATAATTGTTCAAACATGTGGTGTATGTTATATGCTAGATCGAAGGGTGTAAATATAGGTGTTCGAGAATTCTGGGTTGGTATTTCTCGAACAGGGCATCTCGATCGATCGACATTTCTTCTCGATCGATCGAGCGAGGCAGAATCTTGGTTCTGATTTTAGGCGTCTTCTCGATCGATCGGGAAGAGGGGTCGATCGATCGAGAGACCCAGAATGTTGAAAAATATAAATTGATATATTTTGTTAAAGTTTTGATATTGGATTGTAATGAGGCATCTAATATTGTGTTATACACTGGTGTAGAGCCTTCACAGGTAGCTTCACAGCGCAGGGGATAGAGTCCTGCAACACATCACATTTTGGAAAGGTACGTAAGCGACGTACGGGCATCCCAACGGTAACATGTGCTTTATGTTTGTCTTTTTGACGCATGATGAATGCAATGTGGTGCATTAAGGTTATGATACATGTCATTATGCATTGTTTTTGCATATGTATGTTGTGAAATATAAGAGGTGTATTTCACGAGTCAAGGTTATCTTAGTAAGGATTTTAACTGCTTACGCTAAGGTCCATTTGTGATATCCCCGAAATGATTATGTGGGTAATCATACAATTAAAGGTTGTTAATTGTGAGCCTATGTGCTAAAGGCGTATTTTATGTGGGAGTGATTTATTTATTTTGATGATGTGGTTTAGGGAGCATGTTAGGTGTTTTAATTATCGTGTTGATGTGATAAAATAATAAAATATCAAGGAGAGATATTTTTATACATCGTATGAAATACCGGGACACAATTAAACACCCCAAAACCACCCTACATGCAACCACCCCACCCCCACTTGACTCAACCCACGCCCCTCCCCTGTTTTTCTGGAAAGCAGATTGACTAAGAGGCAACTTTGGACTTAGATATTTTCATCTTGCTTCTTCCAAAAAGCTTCCTTCTTTTTCCCTTCCTTTTGTCTGCAACTTGGACGGTTTCTAGGAGGAAAGTGATCGGATTTCAAGCATCCTTTCATATAGAAAATCGAAGGGCAAAAGTGGTGAGGAGTCACATTTTCTTCCCAGTTTTCAGTTTCCTGGCATGCTTGTTCTTTGTAGCAGATTTGGCATGCTAGTTTAGGGTATGATGTTATAATGTTATGAGTACCTTTATGTGATGTTTGTGAAGCCCTTAGCATGTTTAGTTAAGAAACTTGCATGCTTTATGTGCTAGATTTGTAGTAGAGAAAAGGGTTCCTCGAACATCCGAGCAGGGAAGTGCTCTGTTTGCATGTTAGGAAGGGTTTTACCATGAATATTTGAAGCATGCTAACTTAGGTTTTGGTTGAACCTTTGATGTGCTTTTGTGTATGGTAGCTCGTTGAAGGTACCAGTATATTTCCTTGAACATGTTGCATGTATTATGTGAAGGATTTAATCATGTGAAATGTAGTGTTCGAAAATTCTGGGCAAGGTTCAAGTGCCCTGTTTTCTGGAAATATATGTGTGGGGAGTGTTTTTATGAAGGCATTATCATACACGTCAAGCTTAGGTTTTGGTAAAACTTTGATGTGAAAATATGCATGGTAGTTTTGTGAAGCCCATGGCATGTTTGTTCGAGCTTTCTTTATGCTATATGTGATAGGTTTAATAGCATGAAGTGAGATGCTCAAGCAATCTGGAAATGAATATGTTACCCTGTTTCCAGAAAAGTTGATCCAGTACTTGTTTAAATGATCGACGTTTATACATGTAGGCTTATGCTTAGGGTGTAAATTTGGTACGAATACACTCGGAGTAGTGTATTGTAATTGCTAGCATAATTGTTCAAACATGTGGTGTATGTTTTATGCTAGATCAAAGGGTATGAAAATAGGTGTTCGAGAATTCTGGGTTAGTATTTCTCGAACAGGGCATCTCGATCGATCGACATTTCTTCTCGATCGATCGAGCGAGGCAGAATCTTGGTTCTGATTTTAGGCGTCTTCTCGATCGATCGGGAAGAGGGGCCGATCGATCGAGAGACCCATATTGTTGAAAAATATAAATTGTTATATTTTGTTAAAGTTTTGATATTGGATTGTAATGAGGTGCCTAATATTGTGTTGTGTGGCTATGTAGAACCATCCCAGGTGCCATCACAACCGGGAGATAAAGTTGATTGACTCCTCTATCTTTTGGAAAGGTACGTAAGCGACGTACGGGCATCCCAACGGTAACATGTACTTATGTTTGTCTGTGTGACACATGATGAATGCAATGTGATGCATTAAGGTTATGATACATGTTATTATGCATTGTGTTGCATATTATGCATTGTTGTTGCATATTGTGATGTGGAATAAAGTGGTGTATTCCACGAGTCAGGGCGATCACAGTTAAGGTTTTAATGCTTATGCTTTACCGCTGAAAATGTGGAGCGGGAGGGGGGAGGCTCGCTTGCACATGGAGGCGAGGTATACCATACTGAGCGAGGAAGAGATACCGCTAGTATGAAGAAGGGAGTATGCGATACCGCTTGTTTTGAGGTTATGAAAGCATTAAAATAACTGATGATGACTGACTCGTGAAAAAGAGGAAATGTCATGACATTCATTTGTAAAGCCATACATTCATATAATGTGTTTTATTATGAATTATGGTACAGGGACAACCAATGGGTGTTATAAATGCAGGAAATACAGGAAGTGCTTGTGTTTAGGATTGTGCATTTATGCCTTACTTTCATATTATGTTGAATATGAATTGTTTTATGCTCACGTTTTGGGGGGTTGTCTTTGTATGTGCTTTTGTTGACGAGAACCAGGGTCGGGGTTGAAATGCTGAGCTGTAAGGAGTGCTACAGGATTAGCATGTTAGAGAAAATTTTTGTATAGCTTCTACTGAGTAGAGTAAGACTATAATGTAGTGCCTTTGTAGGAATTATGTTATTCCTTTTTGAAACATTTTGGTACTGTAATCTCTAAAGCTCAGGTTAATCAACACGATACGTTACTCTGATATATTCACGTGAATGTTTAATTCTCTAAATTGCACCTTAGTAACTTGATGTGATAACGGGGTCTCACATTTAGTGGTATCAGAGCAGTGGTTAGATAACCAGGGAAGAGTGAAGGGTAGCCTTTAGAGACAAGTTGGCTAGGTATTCATTGTTGAGCATGTTATGCATGTGATGCATATTGTTGTATAAGTGTTATACTAGCATGCTTTTGAATATGATACTCTTGTTATCTAACGGCTTATATTATGAACTGCTTTCGGTATTGTTGTTAACAATTGTGTTGCAGCATGGAGGCTGTTAACCCGGAGAACCCCAATGAGGAGGTAGGGGATATGGACAGTAGGAATGCCAGTATCGCTCAGCTGAATCCTTTACCACCACCTGCTGTGGGCATGGAGCCCTGTGTACAGATGTTACTGCCAGGGGAACTCAGTTTGAAGCAGTTTCTGAGTTTCCATCCGCCTATGTTTGAGGGAATTGAGTCTGGTGAAGTAGCTGAGGAGTGGTTGGAGCGTATAGAGCAAATACTTGTGACTGCACCCTGTGCACGCACGGCATGGCTAAGGTTAGCCGAGTTTCAGATGGCTAAGAAGCCTGCTATGTGGTGGAAGACCACAGTCATGGAGCTGAGAGCTCAGAGTATGACGGTAGACTGGACTGTATTCCGGACCCGGTTCCTTAACCGGTATTTCTCTGCAGCTGCCAGACAATTAAAAGAGGATGAGTTCAACAGTTTGAAGCAGGGTAGCATGTCAGTGTCGGACTATGCTATGCAGTATTCCTCACTGCTGAGGTATGTACCTCATATTGCTGTCAGCAGCCATGCAAAGATGAGGAACTTTCTGAAGGGATTGAGGCCAGAACTATTTGATAGAGTTATCTCCAACAACCCCAGTTCATTTGATGACGCCCTGACACGGGCAGAGTTAGCGGAGATTGCGATGGACGCGTACAAGGATGTTGTACCCCCTTCTGTACCACCACAGAGGCCTGCTGCTGATAGTCTGAGGCCACGAGGGGATCAGTTCAAGGCTCGTGGGGCCTCATCATCTTCCAAATTTAGCGGGAAGAAGTCTCAGGGTCAGAAACAGAACAATAAGGGACCCACACAGGGGAGCAAGACAGTGGGAAACAAGTGTAGCAACTGTGGAGGATGGCACTTGTCACGGGACTGTCAGGGCTGCTATATCTGTGGCAAGGTGGGCCACTTTGCTCGAGGTTGCCCCAATCGGGCAGGTCAGACAGAGTCAGGGCCGAATAGGCCGAGGTTTGATGCTGGGAGGGCACCACAGAGACAGCAGTTTGCACCACGACCACAGGGAGGTCAGACGGCAGGACCGCCACAGGGACAGGTGTATGCACTGACCAGGGAGCAGGCTGAGGCAGCCCCAGAGGAGGTTATTGCTGGTACGTGCCATTTATTTACCTACCCTGCACTTATATTGATAGATACAGGTGCTTCCCATTCTTTTGTATCTACTGCTTTTGTGGAGGGACACCGTTTGTGCTCGTCTCTGTTACCCACGCCTCTTATGGTCTCGACACCCACGGGGAAGCATGTGATTGCGGATTGGCTGTTGTCTGATTGCCTCATTTATTTTGAGGGCAATGATCTGAGGGCCGATCTGATTCAGTTAGAGATGGCAGACTTTGACTGCATTATCGGCATTGACGTGTTGAGCAGATACCGAGCTGTGGTAGACTGCCGGCAGAGGATTGTCCGTTTTCTGTCTGATCAGGGGTTCCAGTGGACCTTTTATGGGGACGGCTCTCGTCCAAAGATTCCGGTAATATCAGCGATTAAGATGTCGCGGTTATTGGAGCGCGGCCACACAGGTTACATCATTTATGCTGTGGATGTATCTGAGGAAAAGGAAGTGAGAGCCGAGGACATTCCGGTTGTGGCGGAATTCATTGATGTGTTCCCAGATGAGATTCCGGGATTTCCGCCTGTCAGGGATGTGGAGTTTCCTATAGAGCTGCTGCCAGGGACATCGGCCATTTCTCGTGCCCCATACAGGATGGCACCGGCAGAGCTGAGGGAACTGAAGGTACAGTTACAGGAGCTCCTCGACAAGGGATACATCCGTCCTAGTGTATCGCCTTGGGGTGCGCCAGTCTTGTTCGTGAAAAAGAAGGATGGATCAATGCGTCTGTGCATTGACTATAGGCAATTGAACAAGGCTACAGTGAAGAACAGATATCCACTTCCGAGGATTGATTATCTGTTCGACCAGCTTCAGGGTACAGAAGTGTACTCCAAGATAGACTTGAGATCAGGCTATCACCAGGTGCGGGTTAGAGCTGGTGATGTCCAAAAGATGGCTTTTAGAACTCGGTATGGGCACTATGAGTTCTTGGTGATGCCATTCGGGGTGACGAATGCCCCTGCTACATTTATGAGCCAGATGAACAGAGTATTTCAGGAGTACCTCGATCAGTTTGTGATCGTGTTCATTGATGACATCCTGGTCTATTCAAGGAATGAGGAGGATCATGCCGATCATCTGAGGATAGTGCTCCAGATCCTCAGAGATCATCAGTTGTACGCCAAACTCAGCAAGTGTGAGTTTTGGCTGAGCAGTGTAGCCTTCTTAGGCCATATCATATCACGAGAGGGGATATCAGTAGACCCGAGGAAGATAGAGGCAGTTATGGATTGGTCTGCCCCTACTTCAGTCAGTGAAATTCGAAGTTTTCTTGGTCTGGCTGGCTATTATCGACGTTTCGTCGAGGGTTTTTCAAGGATCGCCAAGCCACTTACACAGCTGACTCAGAAGGGAGTCTCATTTTGTTGGTCAGATGGTGTGAGCAGAGTTTCAGGGAATTGAAGCACAGACTGACTACTGCACCAGTTCTAGTGATTCCCAAGGAGAACAAAGGATTTGTTCTTTATACCGACGCATCACTACAGGGATTAGGGTGCGTACTGATGCAGGACAGACATGTGGTGGCTTATGCTTCGAGACAGTTGAATCCACACGAGATGAGGTATCCAGTCCATGATCTGGAGTTGGTAGCTATAGTGTTCGCCTTGAAGATGTGGCGACACTATTTATACGGTACCTCATTTACCATCTTCACTGATCACAAGAGCCTGAAGTTCTTGTTTACACAGGCTGAGCTGAACATGAGGCAGAGGAGATGGATGGACCTGCTGAAGGATTATGATTGTGAAATCCTATACCATCCCGGGAAAGCAAATTTGACAGCCGACGCTTTGAGTCGGAAGGTGAGGAGAACAGCAGAGGATGCTATGTCTCTATCAGCTATGTTTGGCTCCTACTGCCATTTGGGTTTTGATTATGATGTATCTTCTTCACCAGTACAGGTTTTGACCTTGCTAGCTGAGCCTGTTATATATGATCACATCAGGAAGGCTCAGGGGACCGATGCAGAGGTTCAGAGATGGATATTAGTGGTTCATTCAGGTCAGCCGTCGAGATTCAGAGTGGCTGAGGACGGTTCTCTGAGACTTGGCGACAGATGGGTGGTTCCAGATACACCTGAGTTGCGTCAGGGTTTATTACAGCGAGCTCATTGCAGTAGGATGAGTGTCCACCCAGGAGGGAAGAAGATGTATAAGGATTTACGCAGCCAGCTCTGGTGGAGGCGTATGAAACAAGATGTCACCTCATTTGTCAAGCACTGTTTGATTTGTCAGCAGGTGAAGGCTGAGAGGCAGAGGCCTGGAGGTGAACTAAAGAGTTTGGAGATACCCGAGTGGAAGTGGCAGCACGTGTCTATGGATTTCGTGACCCACTTACCGAGGACTGTTTCGGGTTTCGATGCCATCTGGGTAGTCGTGGATAGACTGACGAAAGTGGCTCACTTCATTCCCTATTGTATGACATATACGCACTTGAGGATGGCACAGTTATATGTCAGAGATGTGGTGAGACTGCACGGGATCCCTGTTTCAATAGTGTCCGATCGAGATCCGTGGTTCACATCTCACTTCTGGGAGGGTCTGCAGACAGCTCTAGGTACAGAGTTGAGGCTGAGCACAGCCTATCACCCTCAGACGGACGGACAGACCGAGCGTACGATACAGACGCTCGAGGATATGTTGAGAGCTTGTGTGCTAGAGTTCGACATATCATGGCAGGACTCGATAGCCTTAGTGGAATTCTCTTACAACAACAGCTACCAGTCAAGTATACAGATGGCTCCTTTCGAGGCCCTCTATGGTAGGCGTTGTAGGTCACCCTTGTGTTGGGATGACGTGGACCGTAAGTCGGTTGGAGGACCAGAGTTGGTTCAGGAAATGGAAGAGAAAGTTAAGGTTATCAAAGGAAAGATGAAGGCAGCTCAGGACAGGCAGGTAGCATATGCCAATCAGCGGCGTAGACCGTTGGAGTTTCAGTTAGGCGACAGAGTTTTTCTGAAGATCTCACCTTTCAGAGGCGTAGTACGGTTTGGGATGCGAGGAAAGTTATCCCCGAGGTATGTAGGGCCGTATGAGATCTTACAGCGTGTGGGTACTCTGGCGTACCGTTTGGCTCTACCGCCTTCTCTGTCGGGTATACACGACGTATTTCATGTGTCTATGCTGAGGAAGTATGAGCCGGATCCTTCACATGTGTTGCAGCCTTCAGAGGTGCAGATTGAGTCCGATGTTTCTTATGAGGAGTGGCCTATCAGGATTTTGGATAGGGCAGACCGCAGACTTCGGAACAAGGTTATTCCTATGATCAAGGTTCAGTGGGATCGTAGGGGTGTCGAGGAGGCCACGTGGGAGACAGAGCGACACATGGTGCAACACTATCCAGAGCTGTTTTCTGGTATGCTTTTATGTATTGTTTTACTCCATGTTGGTAAGCATGTTTGATTTCGGGGACGAAATCTTATAAGTAGGGGAGTATTGTGATATCCCCGAAATGATTATGTGGGTAATCATACAATTAAAGGTTGTTAATTGTGAGCCTATGTGCTAAAGGCGTATTTTATGTGGGAGTGATTTATTTATTTTGATGATGTGGTTTAGGGAGCATGTTAGGTGTTTTAATTATTGTGTTGATGTGATAAAATAATAAAATATCAAGGAGAGATATTTTTATACATCGTATGAAATACCGGGACACAATTAAACACCCCAAAACCACCCTACATGCAACCACCCCACCCCCACTTGACTCAACCCACGCCCCTCCCCTGTTTTTCTGGAAAGCAGATTGACTAAGAGGCAACTTTGGACTTAGATATTTTCATCTTGCTTCTTCCAAAAAGCTTCCTTCTTTTTCCCTTCCTTTTGTCTGCAACTTGGACGGTTTCTAGGAGGAAAGTGATCGGATTTCAAGCATCCTTTCATATAGAAAATCGAAGGGCAAAAGTGGTGAGGAGTCACATTTTCTTCCCAGTTTTCAGTTTCCTGGCATGCTTGTTCTTTGTAGCAGATTTGGCATGCTAGTTTAGGGTATGATGTTATAATGTTATGAGTACCTTTATGTGATGTTTGTGAAGCCCTTAGCATGTTTAGTTAAGAAACTTGCATGCTTTATGTGCTAGATTTGTAGTAGAGAAAAGGGTTCCTCGAACATCCGAGCAGGGAAGTGCTCTGTTTGCATGTTAGGAAGGGTTTTACCATGAATATTTGAAGCATGCTAACTTAGGTTTTGGTTGAACCTTTGATGTGCTTTTGTGTATGGTAGCTCGTTGAAGGTACCAGTATATTTCCTTGAACATGTTGCATGTATTATGTGAAGGATTTAATCATGTGAAATGTAGTGTTCGAAAATTCTGGGCAAGGTTCAAGTGCCCTGTTTTCTGGAAATATATGTGTGGGGAGTGTTTTTATGAAGGCATTATCATACACGTCAAGCTTAGGTTTTGGTAAAACTTTGATGTGAAAATATGCATGGTAGTTTTGTGAAGCCCATGGCATGTTTGTTCGAGCTTTCTTTATGCTATATGTGATAGGTTTAATAGCATGAAGTGAGATGCTCAAGCAATCTGGAAATGAATATGTTACCCTGTTTCCAGAAAAGTTGATCCAGTACTTGTTTAAATGATCGACGTTTATACATGTAGGCTTATGCTTAGGGTGTAAATTTGGTACGAATACACTCGGAGTAGTGTATTGTAATTGCTAGCATAATTGTTCAAACATGTGGTGTATGTTTTATGCTAGATCAAAGGGTATGAAAATAGGTGTTCGAGAATTCTGGGTTAGTATTTCTCGAACAGGGCATCTCGATCGATCGACATTTCTTCTCGATCGATCGAGCGAGGCAGAATCTTGGTTCTGATTTTAGGCGTCTTCTCGATCGATCGGGAAGAGGGGCCGATCGATCGAGAGACCCATATTGTTGAAAAATATAAATTGTTATATTTTGTTAAAGTTTTGATATTGGATTGTAATGAGGTGCCTAATATTGTGTTGTGTGGCTATGTAGAACCATCCCAGGTGCCATCACAACCGGGAGATAAAGTTGATTGACTCCTCTATCTTTTGGAAAGGTACGTAAGCGACGTACGGGCATCCCAACGGTAACATGTACTTATGTTTGTCTGTGTGACACATGATGAATGCAATGTGATGCATTAAGGTTATGATACATGTTATTATGCATTGTGTTGCATATTATGCATTGTTGTTGCATATTGTGATGTGGAATAAAGTGGTGTATTCCACGAGTCAGGGCGATCACAGTTAAGGTTTTAATGCTTATGCTTTACCGCTGAAAATGTGGAGCGGGAGGGGGGAGGCTCGCTTGCACATGGAGGCGAGGTATACCATACTGAGCGAGGAAGAGATACCGCTAGTATGAAGAAGGGAGTATGCGATACCGCTTGTTTTGAGGTTATGAAAGCATTAAAATAACTGATGATGACTGACTCGGGAAAAAGAGGAAATGTCATGACATTCATTTGTAAAGCCATACATTCATATAATGTGTTTTATTATGAATTATGGTACAGGGACAACCAATGGGCGTTATAAATGCAGGAAATACAGGAAGTGCTTGTGTTTAGGATTGTGCATTTATGCCTTACTTTCATATTATGTTGAATATGAATTGTTTTATGCTCACGTTTTGGGGGGTTGTCTTTGTAGGTGCTTTTGTTGACGAGAACCAGGGTCGGGGTTGAAATGCTGAGCTGTAAGGAGTGCTACAGGATTAGCATGTTAGAGAAAATTTTTGTATAGCTTCTACTGAGTAGAGTAAGACTATAATGTAGTGCCTTTGTAGGAATTATGTTATTCCTTTTTGAAACATTTTGGTACTGTAATCTCTAAAGCTCAGGTTAATCAACACGATACGTTACTCTGATATATTCACGTGAATGTTTAGTTCTCTAAATTGCACCTTAGTAACTTGATGTGATAACGGGGTCTCACACCATTGGAAGCGAGGAAGAATTCCGCTTACATGGAGTAGCAAGAAGCATTAAAATGTACTAATGATAAGGACTCAGGATTGAAATAAGGATTTAAGGAGGAAGAATGTCATGACATTTATTTGTGAAACCATACATTCTTATAATGTGTTTTTTATTATGAATTATGGTACAGGGACAACCAATGGGCGTTATAAATGCTGGAAATACAGGAAGGCTTGTGTTTAAGATTGTGCATTTATGCCTTACTTTCATATTATGTTGAATATGAATTGTGTTATGCTCATGTGTTGGGGGTTGTCTTTGTAGGTGCTTTTGTTGACGAGAACCAGGGTCGGGGTTGATATGCTGAGCTGTAAGGAGTGCTACAGGATTAGCATGTTAGAGAAAATTTTGTATAGCTTCTACTGAGTAGAGTAAGACTATAATGTAGTACCTTAGTAGGAATTGTGTCTTTCCTTTTGAAACATTTTGGTACTGTAATCTCTAAAGCTCAGGTTAATCAACACGGCACGTTACTCTGATATATTCACATGAATGTTTAGTTCTCTAAATTGCACCTTGATATCTTGATGTGATAACGGGGTCTCACATTTTATGTGATAGATTTCTAGTTATGAATCTATGTGCTCGAAAACCTGGGCAAGGAAGGAGATACTCTGTTTTCTGTATAGGTTGGTTGAGGATGAAGATTATGATGATGTTATGATGCATGTTAGCTTAGGTTTTGTTAAACCTTTAATTTGAACAAATGCATGGTAGTTTTGTAAAGCTTGTAACATTTTTTGTTCAAGCATGTTTTATGCCTTATGAGGTAGAAATGATGGTGTGAAAAGAGGTGCTCAAAAATCTGCGGAAGTCCCGATTTTTTCAGAGCTCTCGATCGATCGAGATTTGGTCCCGATCGATCGAGCGAGACAGAAGGTCTAAAGCATGTTTTGATTTTTAGGTACCGATCGATCGAAGGATTTCTCGATCGATCGGTGAAGCTCCTCGATCGATCGGTAAAATGTTTCGATCGATCGAGCGAGACAGAATACTAAGGCACTGTTTGTGCACAATTTCTCGATCGATCGAGACCTTGGGCCGATCGATCGAGAGAGGCAGTAAGTTGAAGAATGTAATGATGTTTTATTTTGTTAAGTTTATGATGTGAGATGGCTTTGAGGCATCTAATATGGTATTATGTGGTCTTGTAGAACCATCCCAGGTACCGGCACCATCAAGGAGATAAAGTCTGCTGACTCCTCCTCCTTTTGAAAAGGTACGTAAGAGGCGTACGGGCATCGGACGGTAACACACATCTTTATACTACAACTATGCTTTTATTGCATGAGTATTCACGATGAAACGATGATGTTTATACGATGTTTATATGATGATGTCTTTACGATGTTTATATGATGATGTTTATACGATGCTTATATGATTATGTTTACATGATGTTATTGTGGTAAGATGCCACGGGGTAAGATGCCCCACATGGTAAGAGGCCATGCGATGCTATTGTGGTAAGATGCCACGGGGTAAGATGCCCCACATGGTAAGAGGCCATGCGATGTTATTGTGGTAAGATGTCACGGGGTAAGATGCCCCACATGGTAAGAGGCCATGCGATGTTTTTGTGGTAAGATGCCACGGGGGTAAGATGCCCCATACATGATTATAAATCAGGACAACAATAAGAAGTTAATGAATAATCTTGCATATATGTTTCATTCATTTACTATGATGTTTTTATGATGTTAAGTAAGATTGTATATGCTCATGATGTGTTGTCCCTGTAGGTACGCTTTTGGACTAAAGGACTAAGGGGTCGGGTTGAGGCAGTGAGCTACGAAGAACACAGGAATGTATAGGAATCAAGTCTTGATTAGTATCTACTCTAGGAGTAGTATAAATCTAAACATGAACATTCTTTTGGAAGTGTAATGAATTTAATTTTGAAGTCCTTTATTTTGGCCTGTAATTCTGATAGCTCATGTAACAACCAGAACCTTAGAATGTTATTAATGCATGATTAGTCCTTCTTTGTCTATTACTCACTGTTAAGGTGGGAAGACCCCACATTAGTGGTATCAGAGCAGTGGTTAGATAACTCGGGAATGAGTGAAGGGTAGCCTTAGCAATAAGTTGACTAGGTGCTTACTTTTGAACATGTTTTATAGGTATGTTGCATATGAAGTTCCTATGTTATGCTAACATGTTTAATTATCTAACGATGTGCCTTATGAACTGCTTTTGGTGTTGTTATTAACCCTTGTGTTGCAGCATGGCAACAAATATAGACGTGGGTGACGCCGTTAGTGTAAATGCAAGTGCTGGGCGTACGAATCCATTGCCACCACCCAGCCTTGGGTGAAGAACCTTCGGAACAACAGTTGCTACCTGGGGAGTTGAGCTTGGCTCAGTTTATGATGTACCGACCCCCGATGTTCGAAGGAACTGAATCAGGGGAAAAAGCTGAAGAGCGGCTGGAGAGGATTGAACAGATATTTGTGGCAGCGCCTTGTGCAAAGACAGCCTGGATCAGATTGGCAGAATTTCAGCTGAACAAGAAGGCACTGATGTGGTGGAAGACCACCGTGATTGAGCAAGAGGCTCTGGGACAGGAAATAAATTGGAAGATGTTCCGAACGCGGTTTCTGACCCGCTACTTCTCAGCCGCTGCAAGACAAGCCAAGGAGGATGAGTTCACCAGTTTAAGACAAGGTACCATGCCTGTGTCTTATTATGCTCTGCATTACTGTTCCTTACTGCGATACGTGCCCCATATTGCTGCAAACCCTCAAGCAAAGATGAGGAATTTCATGAAGGGCTTGAGGCCGGAACTATATGACAGGGTAATTACCTATGGCCCTGCCTGTTTTGACGATGGGCTTTCACGAGCTGAACTAGCCGAACTGGGAGTTGGCACTTATCCTGATGCAGTGCCACCTCCAGCACCCCCTCAGAAATCCATTTCTGACAATTTGAAGCCCAGGGGTGATCAGTTTAAGTCTAGGGGAAACACTTCAGCGTCGAGATTCAGTGGCAAGAGGCCCGAGAATCGATGGAAAGGGAACCGTAGGAATGATGCTCCATCCGGGAGAGGACAGCCTCAGGGAGACAGATCTGGAAGAGTTCAGTGCACTCTTTGTGGACAACCACATTTGGCAAAGGATTGCGTAGGATGCTATGTCTGTGGCGATAGAGGCCATTTTGCTCGACAGTGTCCCAACAGGGGAAGACAGCAGAACTCTACGGGGAGGTCTGCGGACAGAGCGGCCACAGCACCGACCCCCTTTCGCACCGAGGCAGTATGGAGGTCAGCTCACGGGGGCCACCTCAGGGACAGGTGTATGCTTTGACTAGGGAGCAGGCTACAGCAGCTCCGGAGGAGGTTATAGCGGGTACGTGTCTTTTATTTACGCACCCTGCTCTTATATTGATAGACACAGGTGCGTCACACTCTTTTGTATCGACGAATTTTGTTGAAAGGCACCACATATGCACTTCTCCGTCGCCCATGCCTCTTATGGTCTCGACCCCCGCTGGAAGAAGTTTGACTACGGATCAGATTGTCTATGATGGCCTCATTTATTTTGAGGATAATGAGTTAAGATCAGATTTGATTGTGCTGGGAATGACAGACTTCGATTGCATTGTGGGCATCGATGTTCTGAACAAGTATCAGGCGGTGGTAGACTGCGGGCAGAGGACTGTCCGTTTCAGGTCTATTATGGGAGTCCAGTGGACATTCTTTGGGGATGGTTCTCGTCCAAAGATTCCGTTGATATCTGCTGTCAAGATGGCACAGTTATTAGAACGAGGTCATACAGGGATATCTTATCTATGCTGTCGATATGACGGAAAAGAGGAAAGAGCTGAAGGTTGAGGATGTGCCCGTAGTGGCAGAGTTTGCTGATGTCTTTCCGGAGGAAATTCCCGGATTCCCACCGACGAGAGAGGTCGAGTTTGGGATTGAGTTACTACCAGGGAACGTCTGCAATTTCTCGTGCCCCGTATAGGATGGCGCCAGCTGAGTTAAGGGAGTTGAAGATTCAGTTGCAAGAACTCCTTGACAAGGGCTACATACGCCCTAGCGTATCGCCATGGGTGTGCGCCTGTCTTATTTGTTATAGAAGAAAGATGGATCGATGCGTCTATGCATGACTATAGACAACTGAACAAAGCTACAGTAAAGAACAAGTATCCACTTCCGAGGATCGATGACTTGTTCGATCAGTTGCAGGGTACGAGGCTTTATAGTAAGATCGATCTGAGGTCGGGGTACCATCAGATTCGAGTGAGAGAAGACGATGTTCAGAAGACGGCATTCAGGACTAGATATGGGCATTATGAATTCCTGGTCATGCCTTTTGGGGTGACGAATGCCCCAGCTGTCTTCATGAGTTTGATGAATAAAGTGTTTCAGCCATATTTGGATCAGTTCGTCATAGTCTTCATTGACGACATACTTATTTACTCTCGGACTGAAGAAGAGCATGTAAGGCACTTGAGGATAGTACTTCAGATCCTTAGGGATCATCAGCTGTATGCAAAGCTTAGTAAGTGCGAGTTCTGGTTGGACAGCGTGGTATTCTTGGGCCATGTCATATCTAGCCATGGGATATCTGTAGATCCCAGGAAGATTGAAGCTGTGTTAGAGTGGGCAGCACCCACTTCTGTACCGGAGATACGGAGTTTCCTCGGTTTGGCAGGTTATTACCGACGTTTCGTCGAAGGTTTCTCGAAGATTCCAAACCCCTGACACAGCTGACTCAGAAAGGAGTCCCCTTTTTTGTCTGAGGCTTGTGAGGAAAGTTTTCAAGAATTGAAGCGTCGCTTGACTACAGCGCCGGTATTGGTGATTCCGTCTGAGAATAAGAGGTTTGCCTTGTATACGGATGCGTCACTGCAGGGTTTGGGCTGTGGTGTTGATGCAAGATAAGCACGTGGTGGCTTATGCATCGAGGCAGCTAAAGCCACACGAGGCTATGTACCCAGTGCACGATTTGGAATTGGCGGCCATCATTTTTGCCTTGAAGATCTGGAGGCATTACTTGTATGGCACGTCTTTCACTATATATACGGACCATAAGAGCCTGAAGTTCTTATTCACTCAGGCAGAGTTGAATATGAGGCAAAGAAGGTGGATGGATTTGCTCAAAGACTATGATTGTGAAATTGAGTACCATCCAGGTAAAGCAAACTTAATAGCAGACGCCTTAAGTCGGAAGGTGATGAGTACTGCAGAGGATTTTATGTGTTTGTTCGGCCCTTAAGACTTCTTATTGCCATCTGGGCTATGATTTCGATGTAGACACGTCGCCTGTGCGAGTGTCGACCTTATTGGCGGAACCAGATGTATTTGAGGCGATCAGGAAGGCCCAGAAGTCGGATAGTGAGGTTCAGGAGATGGGCATACATGAGTACTTCAGGGTCAGCCATCCCAGTTTAGAAGTGGCTGAGGATAGTTCTTTGAGACTGGGCAACCGATGGGTAGTCCCAGATTGCACCAGGACTGCGTAGAGGAATATTGGAGCGGGGCTCACAGTAGTCGTTTCAGTATCCACCCAGGGGGAAAGAAGATGTACAAAGATCTATGCGATCAATTCTCGTGGAGATGCATGAAGCGTGAGGTGATCACGTTTGTGAAAAGATGTTTGATCTGCCAACAAGTAAAGGCAGAGAGGCAGAGGCCTGATGGTGAGCTGAAGAGCTTAGAGGTGCCTGAATGGAAGTGGGAACATATATCTATGGACTTCGTGACCCACTTGCCGAGGACGGCCTCAGGATTTGACGCGGATCTGGGTGATCGTGGATAGGCTGACGAAGATGGCTCATTTCATCCCTTACAGTATGTCTTATACATACTTGAAGATGGCCCAGATGTATATACGGGATGTTGTGAGATTGCATGGTATTCCAGTCTCGATAGTGTCTGACAGAGACCCGAGGTTCACTTCACATTTCTGGGAGGGTCTCCAGACAGCTTTGGGCACAGAGGTGAGACTGAGTATGGCCTATCACCCTCAGACAGACGGCCAGATGGAGCGTACCATTCAGACGCTCGAGGACATGTTGAGGGCATGTATTTTGGAGTTTGATACTCCGTGGCAGGATTCAGTGCCGCTGGTGGAGTTCTCCTATAATAACAGTTATCAGGCGAGCATTCAAATGGCTCCTTTTGAAGCTCTGTATGGACGATGATGTAGATCACCGCTGTATTGGGAGGATTGACTAGCAAAGGGTCGGAGGACCAGATCTGATCAGGGATATGGAAAGTAAAATAAAATTGATACGCAAAAGATGAAAGCGGCCCAGGATAGGCAGGCAGCCTATGCAAATAAGCGGCGACGACCGCTGGAATTTCAGTTAGGAGACAGGGTCTTCTAAAGATCTCTCCCTTCAGGGGTGTGGTCCGTTTTGGGATGCGGGGGAAGTTTTCTCCGAGGCATGTTGGGCCATATGAAGTTTTACAGCGTGTCGGTACTTTGGCATATCGCTTGGCTTTACCGCCATCCTTGTCTGGCATACATGATGTTTTCCATGTCTCCATGTTACGGAAGTATGAGCCAGACCCGTCTCATGTCTTACAGCCTTCAGAAGTTCAGTTAGACTCAGATGTGTCCTACGTAGAACGACCAATCAGAATTCTGGATCGAGAGGATCGCAGACTACGAAGTAAAGTTATACCGATGGTCAAAGTTCAGTGGGATTGTCGGGGTGTCGAGGAGGCTACATGGGAGACGGAACGGCATATGGTGCAGCACTATCCGAAACTATTCTCTGGTATGTTTTTAATGTTTAGTTCCATATGATGATGCATGTGGATTTCGAGGACGAAATCTTATAAGTAGGGGAGTAATGTAATACCCCCGAAATGTGATATGATTATGTACTACCATGATGAATATGATGTGTTTAAGGTTGTGGTGTATTTAATTTGGGGGATAGTACTTATGATATGATATGATTTAGGGGGCATGTTGGGTGTTTTAAGAGGATTATTAATTAAATAAAGTTGTTAAATATCGAGTGAGGATATTTTAATACATCGTACTAAATACCGGGACACAATTAAACACCACATGACCACCCCAACCCTCACCACCACCCCCTACTCGGCCCTCACCCCCACTAGGCCAACCCATTCCCTCCACTTGCACAACCCATGCCTCCTTCTCCCTTTCTACTCCACCTCCCAATCAATCCTCCTCCTTCTCTTCCCCCTCCATTTTCGTCCAGACAAGCTGCAATTAGGCAAGGGGAAGGCTGGTGAGAAGGTGTTCAAAAACCTTACAAAAGAGGAGCAAAGGAGAGGGGTAAGTGGTTACCCTGTTTTTCTGGGTTTTGTGTTTGAGCTTGGGTTTGGTGGGTTGTTTTTAACGCATGCTAAGTGTAGGTTTGGGTGAAACCTTGGTATGAATACTTACATGTAGTTTTGTGTAACTACTAGCATGTTTGTTTGAGCATGTTACATGTTTTATGTGATAGATTTCTAGTTATGAATCTATGTGCTCGAAAAACCTGGCAAGGAAGGAGATACTCTGTTTTCTGTATAGGTTGGTTGAGGATGAAGATTATGATGATGTTATGATGCATGTTAGCTTAGGTTTTGTTAAACCTTAATTTGAACAAATGCATGGTAGTTTTGTGAAGCTTGTAACATTTTTGTTCAAGCATGTTTTATGCCTTATGAGGTAGAAATGATGGTGTGAAAAGAGGTGCTCAAAAATCTGGGGAAGTCCCGATTTTTCAGAGCTCTCGATCGGCGAGATTTGGTCCCGATCGATCGAGCGACACAGAAGTCTAAAGCATTGTTTTGATTTTTAGGTACCGATCGATCGAAGGATTTCTCGATCGATCGGTGAAGCTCCTCGATCGATCGGTAAAATGTTTCGATCGATCGATCGAGACAGAATACTAAGGCACTGTTTGTGCACAGTTTCTCGATCGATCGAGACCTTGGGCGATCGATCGAGAGAGGCAGTAAGTTGAAGAATGTAATGATGTTTTTTTTGTTAAGTTTTGTGATGTGAGATGGCTTTGAGGCATCTAATATGGTATTATGTGGTCTTGTAGAACCATCCCAGTACCGGCACCATCAAGGAGATAAAGTCTGTGCTGACTCCTCCTCCTTTTGAAAAGGTACGTAAGAGGCGTACGGGCATCGACGGTAACACACATCTTTATACTACAACTATGCTTTTATTGCATGAGTATTCACGATGAAACGATGATGTTTATACGATGTTTATATGATTATGTCTTTACGATGTTTAT